>JAVLUX010000046.1:22805000-23360000 GCA_032164185.1 Moxostoma hubbsi | reverse complement strand
GCGTTTTTGGAAGTGAGGGGGAGGGTCATGTGTATTGCATTTAGAACTGATACTCGCTACTAGCTAGTCAGGTGAAGATGGAATGGTCTATGTCTGCATTTAACCACTGAATCTATATAGATCATCTATATATTGAATCTATATAGAATCTATATAGATCAAACTCTGCCTTCGAAATGTTAATATCCTGTTAACTGCAAAGGATTCTACGTCAAATCTAAAGAAGCATTTGGAAACTTACATTGCAAATATAACCAACTCAAACAAATGTTTTCAATTGTTATTTGAATTATCTTTCTGTGTTTAATATAATCATGTGTCGCAATGTCTTTGGAAGGGTTTTGTCCATCAAATGTATCAAAATGCACAAATACTTCATTTCATATTCAATTGGATTAGAACCATAGCATGACTTTTAGTTTCTAAAATTGCTTTTGAGGTCGGCTTCACAAATGTATATGAATGCTTTTTTGGTGTAGTGATAACTTTGAGACGTTTTTGTGATGCTGATTCACAAATATAACTGGTCTGATGTCCTATTACAAGTGGGTGGTGTTTGTAAAATGGCAAAATTGCATAATAAAATTTGTGTTAACATGCCCCGGGAAGCTGTCCATGATTTTAGAAACTCCAATAAGAAATGCCTGTTAAACGAAAATGTATTTGAGTCTGTCATTGACGGAAGGCCTAGACCACTATCATGATCATGGGGAAAACATGAAAATATGAAAACTTTTTTCACATTTTAACGTTTGTAATAATTTATCTGAATTTGTGGACATATGCACCACTCAAACTATTAAACCATGCAGAATTCGGTTGAGTCATTCAAAAGTAAGCCAAAATTAATATGATTAGATTACTCAAAAATGTAATCTACGAGATTACGTTACTGAATGCATTTTTTGTCATGTAATTTGTAATAAGTACCTGATTACAATTCACAAGTAATTCACCCAGCACTAATGGGAGGCTAGCCCATGGTGTAAACAGCTTCATAAAGGGAATAAATCATGTCATTCACATTAATTCACATGCAACAATAACAAAAATGACTGTAAGAGTAGGGTTAGTTACATGCACTAATGCTTGTGCAATGGCAGTCTATGAGGTAAACATTGCACCAGAATAAGTTTAGCCACAAGACTGAAATATTGTATGCTATAGGATTTCGTTATACATTAGTGTGATATTCTACACATGTTGTTAGAATTTAAAGGGATAGTTCACCCAAAAATTAATATTCTGTCATTGTTAAATCATCCTCATGTTGTTCCAAACCAGTATAACTTTTTTATACAATTAATGTGAATGGTGAGTGATGCTGTAATTCTGCCTATCTGAACTATATCTTTAACTTGTATTAAATATCAATGTGGAGCACTCCTTATTCTTTATTTTATTAAAGAAATACACGAAGAGGTCAATGGGAGGTCCCCACCACCAGCATATAAATCAAATGCATTTGCTTTTATTCTGTTATTGTGAGCTGGTTAAGGCTATTTTCATGTTCACGTGCAATCCCAAAAGGAAAGAAAAACAGAGGTCTTTGAAGTATCATCTCACAGACACACATACTGTACACACACAAGCACACAGCTGTATTTCTAAATGATCTCCCTGAGCAAAAGTAGCCTAAAATAAACTTCACTTTAGTTTGGGTAAGTGAGCTGGATTATGAAAGATTTAAAGGGTATGCAAGAGCAAGAGAGAGATACAATGAAGAATAAATTGAGGGAGTGGTATAGTGGAAATGAAGGAAAATGAAGAGAAGATAAAAAAAACACTGAAGAGGAACAGAGACTGAAAGATGGATGGAGGTTAAAGGGAGAGTAGCAATTGCACAGGAGGAGGAATAAAGAGAGGTAGGACTCGCTGTGTTCAACTTTCAGAAAGGAGCTTGGCTTTGAATTGGCTAAAATGAAATAATTTCAGATGAAAGAAATGGAAAATTGAGCTCTTTGAAACCTGCCACACAGCTCTTAACAGCGTTTCTAAAAGATGACAGTGTGTGTGTGTTACATACCGTATGTGTAATGGCTCTATTTGTGCATGTTCTGGTGCTTCTCACTAATACAAAGAGCTGTGTGCATGTGTGTTGTATATACAGTATATGTGTGTTTATGTGCAATAAATCAGTCTATTGATTCAATATTTAAAATACAGAATACAGAAACTGGATGGACATTTTCTGAAGAAAATATGAGTGCTTGTCTATGCAAAACTCACTGCTATGATAGGATAGTTGTATCTTATTACCAGGACAGTGGTACGTGGTTGCAAATGTTTCCCCGAGTGTTTTTAACATATTGTATTGTGGTTGCTACAGTTTATTTTATGTGGTTGCAAAGGCATTGCTAGTTGGTGGCTACAAATGTTCTAGGTGGTTGCTTGGTGTTTGCTTACTGGCCCAATACTAAATTAGTAGTGATGATTGGCTAAGCAAGCACCACTAAGAAATTCCAGCCTCTACAAATATGTCCTTCCAAAGACTGCTTATTTGCTTGCATACACCAAAAACCACAGACACAGAAATATTAAACAAAGAACAAGGACACATTCACATAAAACACATTGATTATTTGTCTTGACCTCTGTGGGAGACCGAATGTGTAGATTTAATCTGTAGTATGACTAATAATGTTTTCATGCTCTAAATTGCATTAATCATTAGACTGAATGACTTGTGTTATGCATTGTGTGTTTTCTCTGCACAAGTTGTGGCTGTATGTAGTATTTGAGAATAGTTACTTGTCATTTTACAATAATTTGCTATTATTTATTGTTGGACAGGAGTATAACATAAAAATGCTAGATGAGAAAATTCTGATTTGCCTCAGTTGTGTTTTGCACCATATGTTTTTGTAATGCATTAGTTTAATGGCTGTGTGGCGAAAGAGAGAGGGACACACAAAGAGAGGGTTTTTCAGGAGGTCAATAGGGAGTCACTGCCTTATAATCCCATAATCAAACCAGCTGCCACCTTATACCCTTCCCCCACCTCTCCTTTACTTCCCTCTCCCCCACTCTTTCTCTCTCTCTGTCTTTTCTTCATATCGGTCTTGCTCGTAAACACACTCTCTCCTGGTTCTCTTGTCTGCTAGATATTGCCTTCATCTTTCTGTCGTCTAAGTAAACACTCTGTGTTCCTGCTTCCCTACATCCATCCTTTCTTCTCTAACACTGTTCGCTCTCTCTCCATTTCTCTCTCTCTCTCTCTCTGGGTGGCATTTCATCAAAGGAGGATATAATCTCCTTAGACACTGAGACATCCAGTGACATTAAAAACTTCAAGCCGTGGCTGTCGTCCTCTTATAGTCACTCGCACATTGTACCTTACAAACAGGATTTTACAACACATTTTACAAATCCCGAGGTTGAGACAGGGAAACAAATAGAACAAGATTAGCATAGATGCCATTCAATTTGTTGAATTGTAGATCATGATAAATGTTTCTGGTTCCGGCAGACCTAACTAAAGCAGCCTAATTGTGTGTTGAAGGATAAATTAGGTGTATGCCTAGCTAAATAGATGAGTCTTTAGTCTAGACTTAAACTGAGTGAGTGTGTCTGCATCTCGAACAGTGTTAGGGAGACTATTCCATAGTTTAGGAGCCAAATATGAAAAGGATCTACCTCCTTTTGTGGATTTTGATATCCTAGGAACTATTAACAGGCCATAATTTTGTGATCGTAATGAACGTGATGGAATATAGCGTGGTAGAAGGTCACTTAAGTGCTGTGGAGCTAGACCATTCAAAGCTTTGTACGTAGTTAACAAAATTGTACAACAAGTATGAAATTTAACAGGTAGCCAAAGTAACTGTCACAGTCCGTCTCCCTCATGTTTTTCTTGGACTATTATTTGTGTTTCCCTGGATTACATCTCGCAGAATTCACTGACCTCTTCATTACCATCTGTTCCTTATCTTCCTCACCTGTCCTCCATTTCTACATTAGCACCTTTTGTATAAATATCCTCTAGTTTTGGCCATTCCTTTGTCAGTTCTTGAATTGTTTTGTTGTAATATTTAGTAGTATTATATTTGTTCCACTTCAGCGTGATTCCTTGACTAATTCCATGTATGATGTTTATTCCACTCCAGCATGTTTTCCTTGATTTACTCCTTGTATGATTAATGTTCCACTCCTGCGTCTGCAATTAAAAGTCTGAAAGATTACTCCTGCATCTCCTCTCTTCCTCTCCACAAACCCAAAGTTACAGTGACGGCGAGAAAATGTTGCTAATATGATCATATTTCTTGGTTCTAGTAGCAATCTGGCTGCTGCATTTTGAGCCAATTGAAGATTATTTATTGAATTTGCTGGACATCCTCCCAGTAATGCATTACAATAAACTACTAATAATCGAGGTCATGAATGCATTCATTATTTTTTTTAATCAGCAACAGAGAACATGTGTCATAACCTAGCAATATTTCTTAGGTGGAATAATGCTGTTCTACAAACAATGGTAATTTGATTTTCAAAAGATAGACTGGTATCACATATAACACCCAAGTTCTTCGCTGTAGAAGACGACATAACATTACATCCATCAAGAGTCAAACTATATTTTAGCTGCTTATTTTTTAGAGGTTTTTGGTCCAATAATTAGTACCTCTGTTTTATCAGAATTGAGTAGAAGGAAATTTCTGGCCACCCAATATTTTATTTCATTGATACACTCTGCTAATTTGGAGAATTGGGAAATTTTGTTGGGTTTGAAGAAATATAAAGTTGGGTATCGTCAGCATAGCAGTGGAAACTTATTCCATGATTCCTGATACCGTGGTGTGTTTTTTCTTCTTTAATTGTCTTTAACTGAAAGGGGCGACACTATCAATAGTGCTAGAGAAGACTATTTTGTTATTACATCAAGTTCTTCTAGACTTTTTGGCTTACTGAGTATATGAGATAAATCTGGAATGTTATTAGTGAGGCTATCTTTAGTGGTCTGCTGTAAAATTTCTATAGTATCAATATTAACTCCATATAACAGAATTAAGTTAGATTCTAACTTAATAGATAATATCAATAAATGCTAATCCCAATGTGTCATTTTCATTATCTATGTGAATTTTGAAGTCACCAACAATTAAAGCTCTATACACAGTAACCACTAGATCTGATAGTAAATTTGAAAATTCAGAATATGGCCCAGCTGATCTATATACTGTAGCAAAGGCAAAAGTAGACAGAGATTTTTTATTTATATCTTACAGCGTCACATTAAGCATTATTAGTTCAAAAGACTTAAACTCAACTTATCTGAGTAACACCAAAAACGTCACTGTAAATTGTAGCAACATCTCCTCGACCTTGCAGACAAGGCTCATTTTTACACCAAAAACCTGGTGGAGTAGATTCATTTAAATGTATATATTAATCCGGTTTAAGCCAGATTTCAGTCAAGCAGAACACATCCAAACTATGATCTGTAACAATTTCATTTACAATGGTTAAAAGAGATCAAATAATTAGTAGCCCTTTCTTTATATGACGTATATCTTCAATTATTTTTTTTTCAAGTTTGACCTAAATCAGATTTTACCCGCATGATTTAGTGAGGGGTTTGTGTTTGGCAGTTCGGGTAACTGACACAGTCTTTATATGATCTAGGTGATACAGTCTCTATGTGTAATGTATTTTATGTGACCTGTGTGACATCTCAAGACAGCTAGCAGTGTAAAAACTTAGATATATAGTTGTGAAGAAAGCATGTTTGTGTATGATTGTGTAGAAGAGAGAGGAGTGGAGGATGGAAGGTGAATTTTATGAGAAACTCTTATACCCTATGCTTTTATTCTTTACCATCTCTGACTTCTCCATACCAGCAACCTCACCCCACACCCCAAGTCCATCTCTCTCTCGCTTCTGCTCTCTTCTGAATCACTCCATGCTCTGTAATTGTCTTTTACTCAGTTTAGATTAACTTTACAGAGACTTAGTGCCAAGGACATATTCATGCACTGTTTTGCTAAAACATCATTTAGAAAATGGAAAAATAGCAGCAAATGCCAATGATGTTGCAATGTAGAAATATCAAGGACAATGCTGAACAAAATGATTCAGAATTGCTTGGACAGGCAGGTTATTAGTTGAACTGCAATGCCAAATTTCATCAAACACTAAGAGCACTCCCATATGCTTCAGTGGTAACTATAATGATAATGGGTGTAATGGTGTGTATTTTTTAACTTACAGCCCAAAAGTGGTTCAAGGCCCAAAGTTCCAGCCAGTGGTTTTATTTTTGAACCAAAACTTCTCTAGATATGTGAAGTGAATCTCATAAAACCTGCCAAGGACATATTTCACCCCAAAATCAAAATAAATAAATTAGAAATTGAATTTTGTTTGAGGAAGCTAAAACCTAGCCATGTGGTAACATTTACATGACTGATAAGTAAAAAATATTGTTTAAACCTGAATAATGTACCTGAAACTAGTTTAAAACAACAAAAGTATTTTTTATGGATCAGATAGAGTAGAAATAGATAATTAAGGGAACAATTGCAGGTTACCACTTTTTATCCCCTGTGTATTTTTTTGTAATGCAAAAATAATAATTATCTAATTTTAAAGCATAAATACTGAGATTTTAGAGGGAAATTGTCATGGAAATAATGAAACACACATGACAATCTTCACAATGAAAATCTTAATGGTCCTCTTAAGACTGGATTTTTTAAATGCAAGATGTATTTTTTCTTTTCTTTTGATTTTGGAGTGAAATGTGACCTGGGCATGTTTGAATTATATTCAGCTTTATACCTTCTGTGTAGCACCAAAAAACTCTTTGAACCAAATCTTAAAGGATATTCCACCCCAAAATGATAAATCTCATGATTTACTCACCCTCTTGGCATCCCAGCTGTATATGACTTTATTTCTTTTAAAGAGCACAAATTAAGATTTCTAGAAGAATATGTCTATGAATGGGTGCCAACATTTTGAAGCTCCAAAATACACATAAATGCAGCAAAAACATGACTATGACTCCAGTGGTTAAATACATGTGTTCAGACACATGAGAAACAGATCAATTTCTATGTCATTTTTTAATCATAAATTCTCCTCCCTGCCCAGTAGGGGGTGAAATGCACAAATAATGTAAATCACCAAAAACAGAAGAAGAAGAAAGTGAAAGGGAAGGAAAAAGGACTTAAATATTGATCTGTTTCTCACCCACACCTATCAAATCACTTTAGGAGATTTTGGAGCTTCAAAATTTTGGCACTCTAACTTGCATTGTATGGACCTACAGAGCTGAAATATTCTTCTAAAAATATTTGTTTGTGTTCAGAAGAAAGAAACACACACACACACACATCTGTTGTTGTATGAGGGTGAATAAATGATGAGAGAATTTTCATTTTGGGTGAACTAACCCATTGATCTCTTCTCTTTGTTTCACTCTCTTTTCGATTCTCACTATTTTACCTTAAAGAGTTTAAGATGGACAGTATAACTGTGAATGTGTGTGTATGTGCATGCATGGGCATAAGATATGCGTGCATTTGATGGATACGCATGATTCACTTTGTAGCATGTTCTAATTTCACAGTCAGTGAGCTGTAGATGATGTTGTGGGCAGTACTGACACCAACCAGTCTCAGTTGTGCATGTTTAGATGGACCTCTAAAGTAATACAACTCTCACTGAACAGCTGCAATATCAAAGAGTTTCGGTTCAGATCACAATAAAATAAAACATAGATTGTGTGGGCAGTTTTTGTCCGAGAGTCTGAAGTGATGTTGTTTTGATTTATTGGGACATCTTTAAAGGTATAGTTTACACAAACATGAAAATTCTGTCATAATTTTCTTACTCACATGTCATTCCAAATCAGTATGACTTTCGTAGAACATTAAAAAAAGAAATTCTGAAGAATTGTATGCTACTGGTCGATCTTTTCCATGCAATTACAATGAATGGGGACTGAGGCTTTCAGGCTTAAAAAGGATGCAAAGGCACTATTAAATTATCATAAAAATGGTACATATGACATGTGCATTATTCCAAGACTTCTGGAGTCATACAATAGATTTGTATGATAGATTCTTAGCAAACCTAAAATGAACAAAATTTTATGATCAAGCCTTTTAATTTTCCTGACCATTATCACTCTCTTTGTCTCACTTCCACTCTCTTTTTTTTCTCTCATTCTCTTTTTGTTTTAGATGGCATTCATAGCATCAGTGCTCAGTGTGTGTTGAGGATTCTCATCATTACAGAGGAGATGCTCAGCAGCAGCATCACTGTGCGACTCCAGAACATGTCCCAGGAGCACTTCCTATCCCCGCTGCTCACTCACTTCCTGGAAGGGGTGTCAGCAGTGCTGTCAGTCTCTCCCGACGATGTGTTTGTGTTTAACATACAGCCGGATGCAGATGCAGGAAAGGTGCTCAATGTTAGTTTCTCAGCAGCGTTGCCGGGAGGACAGTTTTTCCCATCAGAGGCACTAGAGGAGCAGCTCTACCTCAACAGGCCTAGACTCAATGCTCTTGCACATATGGAGGTAGTGCACACATACTGTATGTTAAGTCAGGACCAACCATATACGTCTGTTATTATTTTTAAGTAGAGCTAATTAGAATTACTGTATAGACTATCCCTAACCCAAACCCTAATCCTAGCCTTAAAATAATCTAAGGAATTGATTTTACAATTGAGAATGCCCCTGGGAATGCCCAAACTAGCTCAGATTAAGGGACAGTTTTGTAAATACAGTCACAAAAAAGTATTTGAGCATACTTAATATATTAGGGAACAAAATATCAAACCAAGTGGCATCTGGAAACAAATGATGTTAGCTTTTTTCAGAACTATCTAGCTGCAAATTTTAGTGATTGTTTAAAATCAGTAACCCTCAAGTACACATAAGTATCCTAGCAGAGTAGCCAATGTGTGTCCGCATAAAATTTGTCTGATTAAAAAAAAAAATTATTAGTTTTATAATTTAAAACCTAACAAACTTTAAAAAAAAAAATTTTTTATCAAATGTGTTGCTTAAGAAGTTTACTCGTGCAATATTTCATTTAGATAAATGCCTTATTTATCTATAACTTTGTTTGATATTTTATATCATATTCATACATTAGTATCCGTGGATTTAATGTCCAAATATTGGTACTGTATACCTCTTTGCACAAAAACAAAAGCACACATGCACACTTACACTCTGGCACTATGTTGTGTATTCCTGCAGGTTCTCCCGTTTGATGATAATGTGTGTTTGCGTGAGCCGTGTCAGAACTACATGAAGTGCATCAGTGTCCTCCACTTCAACAGCTCTGCCCCTTTTATCGCCTCTCCATCCACACTGTTCCGACCCATTCATCCAATCACAGGCCTGCGCTGCCGCTGCCCGGCGGGATTCACCGGAGATTACTGCGAGATTGAAATTAACCTTTGTTACTCTAACCCGTGCTTGAATGGAGGAGTGTGTGCTCGCAGGGAGGGAGGGTACACCTGCATCTGTCGAGAAGATTACACAGGTGAGCGTGTGCATGGAGTGCACAGGTGTGTGTAGAGTACATGGGTGAGCGATGTATTCTGCCCTGCAAAGGCAAAACACTATAACTCCATATTTTGTCAAAACTTTACTGAAATCTGGTCTTTATGATTTGTCCCAGGACAGACAGGTTTGGTTAAACTATGCTCAGATTCAGAGAAAAAAGAGTGAGACTATTTAATACTATTTTTACTCTTTCATAATCCCCATTTAGCTGGAAAAAAAATGAAAGCCATTTATCTCAGTTTCAGTGTTGGGATTGTTAATGTGTTTTAACTTTGTAGGGTAGTATTAATTATTATTATTATTATTAAAAAAAATGTATGGTTTGTAGTCTTGCAAACTCACTGTGCAAGTTATTCTTGCCAATAACTGCCCTCTTAGACAGAAAACTTGTGAAATCGATGATACCACTCTAACTGACCAGCGAGAAATAAAGTGGCAGCACTTTGTAATAAAGTCACAGCAGTTTCTAAGAAATGTTGAACAGAAAACACCTAAACAAATCTGTATAAAATGTATGTATCAGAATCAGATTGGGCTTTATCGCTAAGAGTTCTCACATACACAAGTATTTTTTTTGGTGATAGGAGAAAAAATTGCAAACAGAACATTACAGTGTATAAAACAAGGTAAGAGTATAAAAAACTAATGATTAAGAATAATGGGACATATAACAGAATGGCATATGTACATGTTCAAGTGGTAATGTATGTGTATGGTAGGGGTATATAAAGTTATTGAATTAAATATGTGAATTTACATATGGGTATGAGATGTTTAATTACATTATTGCGTTATGGGGGAGTCCTGAGGCACCTGAATTGTTCATGTGGAAAATGGCCTGAGGGTGAAAACTGTTCTTGTGCCTGGATGTCCTTGCGCTCAGTGCTCTGTAGCACCAGCCATAGGGCAACAGTTCAGAGCGGGAGTGGGCAGGGTGTGTGGGGACCAGAGTGATTCTACCTGCATGTTTCCTCACTCTGGAGATGTACAGGTCTTGGAGAGTGGGCAGGGGGGCACCAATAATCCTCTCAGCATTCCTGACTGTTTGTTGTAGTTTCCTTCTCTCTGATTTGGTGGCTGAACCAAACCAGACAGTAATAGATGTGCACAGGACAGACTAAATGATGGCTGAGTAGAACTGAGTCAACAGCTCCAGTGGCAAACTGAACTTCCTCAGCTGGCGAAGTAAGTACAACCTCTGCGGAGCTTTCTTCACAATGGAGTCTCTGTGGGTGTCCCACTTCAGGTCCTGAGAGATGGTAGATCCCATTGACTCCATCCTCACATAAACTGATATGTGATGTCACAGTATCTGTGAGCTCGTCCTGGTCTGTGGTGGCAGCTTCAAAGACACTCCAATCAGTGCAGTCAAAGCAGGCTTGTAGTTCCAGCTCTGGTTCATTAGTCCAACTCTTTACAGAACTTACTACAGGCTTATCTGATTTTAGTTTCTGCTTGTAGGCCATGAGAAGATGAACTAGACAGTGATGTGAGAGTGCTAAATCTGCACAAGGACAGAGCAATATGCATCCTTTACTGTGGTGTAGCAGTGATCTTGTATATTTCTGTGTCTGTTGGGGCATGTGATGTGTTGTTTGTATTTTGGCAGTTCATGGGTGAGGTTAGCTTTATTAAAATCTCCCAGAATAATAATAAGTGAGTCCGGGTGGTTCCGTGTCTGTGATTTGATCAGCCAGCTGTTGCAATTCTGCGTTCGCACATGCTTGTGGTGGGATATAAACACTCACCAGAATTTGTTGAGTGAGCAGAAGTAGTTCGTCTGTTTTGCTGGCGAAGTTGCGGACATTCACCAGATGAATACTCGTAGTTTAGTCCTAAACTGCCGCGTTGATGAAGCGTGTGTCTTTTGGATCACTTGTAGAGCACTGCTGCACCTCCAACTACGATGTCTAATAAAACGTCTGCATTGGCAAAGATTGTCAGGTATATTCAGCAGTTCATTCTTGGTGAAACAGATAGGGAAAGAGTGGCAAAAAATTACATCCAAACAAAAGTAAAAAAAACCCGCTAGAGTTCTCCAATCTGAAGCAGCCATCTACAGCGCCATCTAGTAATTGTGGTTTTGTGATTATCATTTCTGTCCATACAAAAAAAAATATGTACAGATTTTTTAATAAATATAACTCTGAAAAACAAGGTCTAATATGGCTTTATGCCTAAGGATATCCAATTTACTTGCTACGTGCATCAAATATACTTTTCAAAAACTTTTTTTTAAGGTTTAAACAAGTAGTTCACTCCAAAATGTTTAATTCTGTCATAATTTACTCACCATCATATTGTTCCAAATCCATATAAATTTCTTTCTTATCATATTCCAAGTCTTCTGATGGTATACGATATCTGGTGTTGGGCAAGCTACTCAAAAAGTTAGATAGCTAAGCTACCAACTACTAAAATGTGTTAAGCTAAGCTTAAAGCTATACTTCAGAGAAAATAGCACGTTACACTACAAGCTACAGGCCAGGAGTAGCTTGCTTTTATCAAAGCTCAACCACCTACTAATAAAAAATTTAGCTTTGCTTCTGTAAAGCTGCTTGATTTATAAACTAGCATAGCTACTACCTCACTACTCCTCACCACTGTAATGTAGTCAGGCTAATAGTGTCGCTTTTTGTTGCGACCCACACTGATGATAACAACCCAAAGTTTTTTTACACAGTGTTTACAAGAGAACAGAACTTTGTTTTTGGCACTAAGCAACACAACTTCTTGTGTGAACAAGGTTCTCTCATAATGTTCATGATCACGCAAAGGGTGTATAGAATTTTGCCAAAAATGACATTTTGTTTTTTTTTAACCAATATCTATCGTCTGACTTAAGAAGACTTGGAATATGATGCACAAGTCACATGGATTGCTTTTATGACACATTTGGGTCCTTTTAAAGCTTTAAAGTGAGTCACTATTACCTGACATTATATTAAAAAGACAGACCACAATATTCATCGCCTTTTGTGTTCCATTTAAAATAATACAGGATTGAAACAAAAGGAATATAAATTGTGACTGAATTTTTATTTTTGATGAATGTTCCTGTTTAATACCATAAGCCTTGCAAACTTTTCCAAATCCAAAAGTGTTCTGACTCTCAGAAATTGAGAAGCAGCCAGCCAATCAGATTAGAGCCTACCGCTTGTGTTTGCAAAATGCATCAGACAGTCAGTGTACAGAGTGTAAATACGTTGTGTGCATCGTTGGCGCATGCGTCAGCCTTTGACTGTACTAAATGACTACCACAAAGCAGTTGTTGTGGGCATGCATCGAATGTGGTCATATTCACTTGCGGTCAGAAAAGTATACTCGGAAAGACAACTTGGCCGGCGATGTGCGATCCAATCCGGAACGCAGAAAAATGAAGTATACCAAATGACAAGATGTTATGACTGACGATACTGCATATCCATGTGTGTGTGTGTGTGTGCATGTGTGTGTGTGTGGCCAATAAGGTTAACCAGATCTAAATTGTCAGCTATGAAGTCAGTCTGAAGTTAAATGCGCAACTCTTAGTAATACTCACTCTAGAGTGAACGATAGTGAAATAGGATAGCAGAAGCATGAGAGCATGGGCAGATGCAGGATCCCCTGAGGGTCGTACCATGTGTGAAAGTTGTGGGGGTTGGGAAGAGAGGTTGGTTTAGCCTTAGAGAAGAAGAATAGCTTTGATGAATTAAACATCATGTGAACAAAGGGGAGAGAATACATTACCAAATCTGCTGAGGGACGGAGGGATAGGTAAAGGGGAGGAGAGGGAAAAAGAGAGCGAGATAGAGGAAGAAAGAGTGGGAAGTGCTCTTAATAGTAAGTCAGGAAGTTTAGCTATTCAGAAAAGTGAACAGCTTGAGAAATAGAGAGAACGAGAGAGCACCAGATGCAAATATAAAAGGACAAAGGTATCTAGAGACTAACGATAGACAGACTAAAGATGGGGAGATATTTTCAGTGAGATAGATAGAGGGGTTTAAAGCCTTTCCTGGCTGGTTTTTATCTAAGTGATTTGAAGTCTGCTGCAAATCAATAGAGATTTTTTTTAAGTGTCCTGATGTGTACTTAAAAGATCTCTAGATAACTGTGCTTGAATGCTCTTTGTGTACATTTAGATGAATATACTGTATATTGTATTTGTTGAGGTTGTTTTGAATATTTAAGAAGCCAATCCTGTTTTTCTCAGTCTTTATTTTTGGACTAGATATTACCTTTTTGTAATATGTGTCCATTTGTTTGTATTTTTGTGTTTGAGCATATGTTATGCTTATATACATTGATCAGTTTCATAAGCTAAGGGTTGCTTGTAAACAGCATGACTGGTCCATTAGCTAGACCAGCACCAACCAGCATAAACCAAACATGGATTGCTGTTGTCTCTGAGTATGTGTGGCATGCTCTGTGAGCGGGAGCAGATGTGTAATTTTTTTCATAATTGCTTGTATGTACATGTCAGAAGGTCCAAAGGTTTTAACACAATTCTCTTTGTGTTGGACAGATGATCTTTGTGCTTACAGTTTAATATGTGTAAAGTTTCCCCATACAATAGCTATAGGAGCACTGTTTACTGTCATTGATGTACTGTATTTCTTATTGAAACAGGACATTGGTGCTGGACATACTGAAGAGCTCATCCTTTAAAAAAATAAATAAAATAAAAAATATAGCTAATAAACTTTAGTTTACATTACAGCCATGAATCATGATTGGCTACTTACCATTGCTTATCAGTGGTATTAGGGGGAGGGCATTCTCACACTAGAGAGCATTTGATTGGACAAAAATTTGGATATACTCTTGAGTTCAACATTTTTGGTCCATTTTCTCTAGAGAGATTGATTGTAAATTTAAAATGCTTATGCAGTAAATGCTTAAATTTAATTTAGTAAACTCTTATGAGTGCAATATCTGATGGCCTCCAACAGGGGTGTCATGTGCTTATATTTTTTGAGGGGGCACTGATTTCTTACAGCTTACAGCAGATTTCAGCACCAAAGCAAAAGAACAGCGACCGATCGAACAAAAACATAAACTGTTAAACAGCGATCAGACATAGTTGTTAAATATTAACTGCACTGAAGTTGATGCAGTTTATTCATTTTTATTACCATAACCTTCCCAGTGAACGCGATATCTGAAGCAGCCACCAGACGTCTTGTTTAGCGGAGCATATCTGACCTGATTGGATTTGGACTGACAAAACTGAGACATGTGAATAAAGATTTCTGCCACAGGCATTCTTTTTTACATGGAATAATCATTTAATTTAATTATCAAAGGTACAAATACGTTTTTGGAAGTTTATATAATCCATTCAAAATCCTCTTAGCTCAAAAATCTAAAGGAGTGCCACCTCAGTTTGAATGGGCATGACGATTCTGGCCTCCAAGCTAATTGACTAAAAGCCACAAAACTCACATTTTTATGCATTTACATGACCGTGTAAACTGACAGTGTCAGAACATGCATGTAAACACGCTCAGTGATTGCAACCAGAGATTATTTAGCAGAGATGGGCCACTTCCCAGCTAACAATTTTATGTTCTAAGAACGTTTTCCTAACGTTAGTATTTGGTTGTGGGAACATGAAAATGTCCAGTTTTCTTAACATTAGTAGAACGTTTTTTAAGGTTAATAACGTTATAAGGATGTTCCATTAACGTTTTATATAATTTTTTTCCCCCCAAACCTTTAAATAATGTTAGCCAAAGTTGTTGGAACGTTCCCTGTTAGGTGGGTTCTATCAAAATGAATGAGAGAAATTGGAATGCTCAACCAAGACTTACAGTTAAAAGAGCCAATCATCTTTTAGATATCACCTGACAATCAACTCTGGAACATGCATGCACATTAGCTATACAAGCTGGGAAAATTGTGTTTTTTAGCATTAGTATGAGGTAAAGAATCACAATTTTATGATACCAGTATTGTCAGATTTTATAGCTAATTTTAAATGTTTTTTGATCGTAACTTTGACCAAAAGATTTTGAGATTTTGATCTTTCTACATTCAAGAAGATAGGAGCTGCACTGCCATGACTGGAAATAGGTTTGTTGCAACCTATAAAAACCAATCAAATATTTGCCCTGTCTTTAGCCTGAGCCATTGTTTAGATGTTTGGAGCCTCAATAGAATCTGTCTCTCTTTTAGTAAATTAAATTAGCATTAGAGTTAATTAAGATGATTGAATGATTGATAATGATTTTTTAAACCCCATTTCCACCTGGTATTAAGATGTATCTCGGTTGATCCGATCACACGTGGTCAGGTAAGACACATCGCTGTTTACACCTGGTAATTTAAATGTGTCTTCTTTGACCACTTGTGTTCGGGGAGGGACTCTGTTTCATAATGACATACATTGATCACTATGTCAGTGTGTTCATGCATGATAATAAACCACAATTATCATTGTGGTACAAAGTCAGAAAATACCAACAAATCCCTGATGCAGCTGAAATTTTGTCTAAGCACAAACACAAAATTTTGAGCAGAATTGTCCATTATTTTAGTGAATTACCTGTATTAATCTGAGCTACAGGTGTTCGTGCCAGAGGGGGTACCAGGATGTCATGTTTGGGGGGGCATTTGGCTTGTTTGGGGGGGCAACATAAACAATTGAAAAAAATCGGCGCAAAATTAAGCTATACTACACACAATATGTTTTAGTGCAGATCTTTTTCTAAGCCAGGAACCCAGAGATAGGCACAGGGCCCCTATTAGACTATAGGGCTATCAAATAAAAGTTAATCAAATCAGGTCAACATTAATAATAATATGATGATATTATTATTGACAGATTCATATATATCAGATAAAGGTGATTTCCTGTGTTTGCTTGTGAAAAGACGTGCTACACGAGTAGGCTACCGAGAGGGATGAGAGTTTTTTAAATGAATCTGAAGTCACGTTTGTAGACAAGAGATAAATTAATTTGTTTCTTCTTCTAAACTGTCCCAGACGTAGGTTCTACTTTTAGGGCTTAAATGTTTCGTGAATTACTCTTAGTAAAACACAGTCTAAAGTTATGAGTCACATGCCCATTATTTTTAGGAGTTTGGCCAGTTAGGAGCTACTTGTAGCCTCTTATAAGATTCTTTGTGAATGCGGCCCCAGGTAAACAATTTTGATATGCTCATTTGAACAGTATGAGAACAGTATTTGAATGTTATTCTCTGGTGGCTTTGGATAAAAGTGTCTGCTAAATGAATAAATGAAAAATGTAGGCCTAGATAAAAGGAAACATATTAGGCTACATGCAGGGGGTCAGGAGACCTAGAGAGTTGAAATAAAAGCTATTTTTGTGAAACAATAAGAATTGAAAGTATGATATGATTAGCAGAGGCAACATAACTTTTTTTAAATATAGTTTTATTTTTATTTTTATTTTTTTTTAATTTTTTTTTTTTATTAGTGGAACTTATTCATGGATTTAATCAGGTCCCTGATACATCCAGTGTATCCTATCTACAGGACCAGTCTGCGGCTAGTCTTGGCAAATTCAGAAACAAATTGATTCATGTCCAGACCTTTTGTGATTTTCTTTTCGTGTGCCAAAATGACCAAATCTCTCTTCCTTGAATGCAGCATTGATCTTCGGAGAGGGGTGAGAATGCGGCTCAGGGTAGAAAAAGAACTTTCACATGCAGCTGAGGACACACCTATGATGAGTGCTGTGACATACAGCTTATGCAAAATGGGGAAGGCATCTTTGTACTGCTGAATGCACTTGCATACTTCAGAGAGGTTAGCATCAGTGGACAGTTTATTGAGCAACATTGCTTTTGCCACAGCAATTTCATTTTGCAAGGACATACTATTTTGCTCTGTGCCTGCAAGCACTTGAAGTGGCTCCAGGAGAGAAGGGTCAAGGAAAGATGCTGATTTTGGTAGGAGAAATGATGTTGCCCTCATTAAATCAACATTTCTTTGTGAAATGCAAGATTTATTGTATTAAAATTTAAATGCAAAAGAAAAGGTATGTGTCTGCTGTTTTTGTCAATTTTAAGTTAATTTAAAATGTTTGCGAATCAGATTTTAATATAAATACATGATTAAATATTTTACCACTTGCTTGAGCAACTAAATATGTGATATGCGATCTGGGAAAACCCGTCAGAGTTTGAAGCTGCTCGTCTAAAAGACCTTGCTCGCCTCTCAATCTTCTAATTTCAAAACGGTTTTCACAGGTTCAATTTTGAGTTCGTAAGCTTTCGAATGATACGTAATCTATGATGATTACTAAAATATTTGATATGAAAAAAGGCAATAAAAAAGGGAGCACCAGTCGTCGCGCTAGCAGGACGTGACCATTAAGTAAACCTGTTTTTCTCAAAATTCCATTTCTGAAAATCATAGTCATCAGCCGACTTCGGATTACCACTTAAACTATAAAATAAATGAAAACAGATTTGGAAAGTGCTTGAACCCAGCTTTAATATGGTGCCAAACTACCAAAACCTGTAATATGTCAAATTTCACCATGTGGTGGGTTTTCCCAGATCGCATCACATATATTCTATATAGCATACGCACTGCACACGGCTTTCTCTCATTCATCATTTGGCCATTTCAGTAGATTTACTCACTAACATTGTTGTGGAAACACATTAAGCGCATGGAAACTAAAATATGAGATGGTATAATGCGCACATTCTATCAGCTGCAGTTCTGGCGCCACAGTCCCAATAATCGACGTACATTCACATCACATGTTAATGCCGCGCCGCGGTAGTTACCATACACTCACAGGACACTGCACTTATTCGCAATCACAAAAATTCATTATTTGCTCGTGCTTTAAAGCTTTGCCAGGTAAACATTTCATTGGCGTTCTGTTCTCACATTATGCACTTTTTCAGAGTGTGTCCGAAGCACGCGCACACTGTCAAACAGCACCAAACTGGATTTTTGTTGGGTCAGACCCTTCCGCTAGCGATGGAAAAATATGCACAAAACAATCCACTTTTAAATCTTAATTTATCATCAGATGGGCAGATCATTTCTCAGGGGAGGCAGGGCTTATCCTAGGGGAGGCACTGCCTCCCCCAGCCTCCCCCTAGACACGCCCCTGCCACTTAAACTATAAAATAAATGAAAACAGATTTGGAAAGTGCTTGAACCCAGCTTTAATATGGTGCCAAACTACCAAAACCTGTAATATGTCAAATTTCACCATGTGGTGGGTTTTCCCAGATCGCATCACATATATTCTATATAGCATACGCACTGCACACGGCTTTCTCTCATTCATCATTTGGCCATTTCAGTAGATTTACTCACTAACATTGTTGTGGAAACACATTAAGCGCATGGAAACTAAAATATGAGATAGTATAATGCGCACATTCTATCAGCTGCAGTTCTGGCGCCACAGTCCCAATAATCGACGTACATTCACATCACATGTTAATGCCGCGCCGCGGTAGTTACCATACACTCACAGGACACTGCACTTATTCGCAATCACAAAAATTCATTATTTGCTCGTGCTTTAAAGCTTTGCCAGGTAAACATTTCATTGGCGTTCTGTTCTCACATTATGCACTTTTTCAGAGTGCGTCCGAAGCACGCGCACACTGTCAAACAGCACCAAACTGGATTTTTGTTGGGTCAGACCCTTCCGCTAGCGATGGAAAAATATGCACAAAACAATCCACTTTTAAATCTTAATTTATCATCAGATGGGCAGATCATTTCTCAGGGGAGGCAGGGCTTATCCTAGGGGAGGCACTGCCTCCCCCAGCCTCCCCCTAGACACGCCCCTGGTTCGTGCTTCTCATAAGTGTCCCTGCGTGTTGATATCAGACACACTGTAGAATATCTGTGAAGTTCTCATGCTTATGTATATATCTGCTTTTTTAAATGTTTCTTATCAGACGGTTATTTCCTTTTAATTCGCTCGCAACCGGCAAAGTTTAAATTCTTGTTTTAGCGCAGCGGTTGATTGACAGGTTAGGGGTGGTGCTTCGCTGCTACCGGGACACATTAGGATTAGGATTAGCGTTTACACCTAAAATGTGTACGGATGTGGTTTTTGCAATCCGATCACAAAACCTTTAGACCCCATTTTGACCTGTATTTAGTGCTGACCACATGTGATCTGATCACCAAAAATGCATCGGAATACCAGGTGGAAACAGGGTTTTTATGTTAAGTTATTAGGGATGAGTTCAATTCAGTGGTCACAGCATTGTTTTATGTGGCTTTTGAATATTCAGTGAGTCTGGTGCTGTCAAGAGGACTGTGCAAAAATCCTTTTCAGGTGATGTGTTTGTAAGCTATGATGAATATGCTAATGTCTCTCTTTAATGATGAATATGCAGATAATTCTAGTAGCCAGTGGGAAAAAGGCTGGACTGAGTTCTTTTTTAATCTGCAAGCCTATGTGTCTTGGGGGCTTGGTTTATGTGTGTGTGTGTGTGTGTGTGTGTGCGTGTGTGTGTGTGTGTGTGTGTGTGTGTGTGTGTAGGCGGGTTTGGGTGGGAATTTTATTAGGTTACAAACTAGTTTGGGTGGAAATTTTTTTAAGTTACAAACTGGTGATTACAAGGGTATTATGCTACAAATGAGGTTTATGAGGACATTTCTAGTATCAACATAATCCAAATCGCTTAAAAAAACATACTAAATTATGTTTTTTTTTTTTTTTTTTATTATTATTTCAAATGTAAAAATGCAGTTTTTTGTGAGATTTAGGTTTAGGGGTTGTGATAGGTTTAGGGGATTGAATCTATAGGTTGTACAGTATAAAAATCATTATGTCTATGGAGAGTCCTCATAAGGATAGCTGCACCAAAATGTGCGCGTGTGTGTGTGGCCGATTTGCATACATGTTCAATGGTAAGTGTAAACACTGTTGGTTTGTTTGCATGTGGTTTGAGTCTGTCTGTGTTTATCCTGAGGCATGCTTGGTATATGTGTGTGTATGTGGTTTTAATAGTGGATCAGAGTTTGATGCTTTTAAAGGCAATGCTTTCACACTCCCACTAAGGGGAGATGGAGTAGTCAACATGTGTGTCTGTGTCATAGGTTTTCACATTAATGTGCTTTATTTAACTGTTGCCAGAGGCTCGCCAACACATTGCTGGTACATCACAGTGCCAGACTCTGGCTCACACTTGGCTCAGCATCGTAATGCCTGAGGGCAGGATCTGCTGATGTTTCAAACTCAAACAACAAGCTGCTTTAAGTATGAGCATGAGTGAGGGGGTTATGGGTCCATTGGGGCTTCCCTGTCTACAGTTTTTTTTTTTTAAGAGATTCCACACATCCTGCAAGCAATTTATGTTTGTGTGTGTGCGTGTGTTTGTGTGTGTTAGCTGGACTCTTTCTGTACCACGACAAGTTGTAAAATGTAAAGGCTCTTGAAAAATAGATATATTTTTTATACATTTTCAAGCACTTCCCCTGCTAACACAGTTTAAAGTAGTCGGTTTGCTGGTCTTAGCTGGTTTAAGCTTGTCTAGCAGGTCTTCCAGCCAGGCTAAGCTGGTTCTCAGCTTGTTAAACTGATAAACCAACTGGACCCCAGCCTGACCAGCTGAAAAGTGCCTCAAATCAAGACCAGCAAATCACGGGTCAGCAATCACAGGATTTGCTGGTCTTTTCTGGTCTCCCAACCTGTGCAGGCTGACCCCTTTACTGATTTTAGAAGCGCTTTTCAGCTGGTCAGGCTGGGGTCCAAGTGGTCTATCAGTTTAACCAGCTGAGAACCAGCTTGGCCTGGCTGGGAGACCAGCTAGACAATCTTAAACCAGCTAAGACCAGCAAACCAATGCTAGTTTAAACTGTGTTTTTGTAGTAGGGGAGATGTAAAAAAGTGGACAGTGTGTAAGTGTGTTTTCTTTATTGGTGATTGAATATGTATAGATTTTTTAAAATCTCTTTCCCAATACATCGGATTGTTTTCTTAGATGCAAGTTGGACCCTAATGGTGATGCAGTGTGTGAGTGTACTAAATGTGTTTTAAATGACTTCATTTCTCTGTCTGTTTCAGGTGAGCAGTGTGAGTTTGACCGGCGTGCTGGGAAGTGTGTGGCAGGTGTTTGTCGCAACGGTGGTACGTGTCTTGAGCTCTCTGGAGGAGGTTTCAGGTGTGAGTGTCCTGCGGGAGGTTATGAGAGGCCCTACTGCTCTGTTACCACTAGATCCTTCCTGCCAAAATCATTCATCATGTTCAGAGGCCTTCGACAACGATTTCACCTCTCCATCTCTCTCTCGTGAGTAAAACGCACACAGAAACATCTGTTTCCTAACATGTTAGTTATTTTAGTCCGGTCATTAGTCATGAGTCTGAGATTCAAAACTGTGAAAGAGATATTCGTGATTTTAAGAGTATTTTGGTGTTTTGTTTATTATTATTTTTAAATATGATTCATTGTTTAAATATTATAAATCCTATTTTCCTCTTTGATCTGTTTCTTTCCTTCCCCCTCTCTCTTACATTTTCTGTCCATCAAAAAGGCTTTCATCTTCTTTCATCCTTTCTTGTTTTATCTACTTCTTCTTGTGAGTGCTATTTTCCGGTCATGTATTGTGGTTGGTCAGGGTTTGGTTGCTATGGCGCAGAGGTAATATAATGGATGTATGTTGTAATCTCCAGGGTGGCAAAAACAGAGATATTTTATTTATTAACACGGTCAAATATCGACACTTCCAGAAAAGTGCAACCTTCTATCATCCCCCAGATACCACAGAATAATAAATTATTCCCTCTCCAAATTTCTCTCTCTGTCAAAGTGGTGCATTTTTTCTTGCAGTGAAAGATCATTGTGTTACATTATGCAATTTATGGACTGGTGCTGTTCTATAAAAAACTCTTTTAAATCTAAAAGTCTTTGTTCAGGAGAGCATAAAACAGGGACCATCCCTTTAACAGCTCAGGCCTTTGTGTAGACAAAACTAAAAGCTGTTTTCACTGAACCTTTCTGCTCTTTTAGTTGTTTTAAACCCAGAGGACGTTCAAAAGCATGTCAGCTTTCATACATCTATGTAACAATACCCTTTTAAAAAGCTGGTCTTTTGCATGGAGTGTTGGTATGCCTACATGGCTACTTAACAGCAAACCTCCTTGGTCAACCAGCTTAATTTTTGCTGGTTAAAACATGGCTACACTGGTCCACCAGCTAGACCAGCTCTAAACCAGTAATAACCAGCATGATCCAGCTCGGCCCAGTATGAAAATTCATGTTGGTCTAAGATGGTCTTTTTAGCTGGGAAAGAATGAATATATATCTGAAATGATGCAGTTGCATCTATTTGGCTATTTAATGAAATTACAAATCCCTATCATTATATTTGTTTAACATGCTGTCTGCTGTGTTTTCCCTTTCACTTTTCAGTATTTAAAATACCTTTAAATGTTTTTCTTTTAATGTTTCCTAGATATAGAGTCTGCGCTAATGGTGGATTACTTTAGTGATCACTCTATGCTGAGTTGGCTCTTCAAACCATTTATGGACTTCACATTAAACTTTTAATGGAACTGTCATGAGTCATTCCAGACCTTTGATGAACTTTAAATGTGTTTTGTAGGTTTGCCACATTGGAAAGTAATGGTTTACTATTCTACAATGGTCGATTTAATGAGAAACACGACTTTCTTGCTCTGGAGATACTGAATGGACAAGTGGTTCTTAAATACTCCACAGGTAAATTACAACGAGTGTGCATGTGTGTGTGTTCAGGGAGTTAAAGGAATGTTCTGGGTTCAATGCATGTTAAGCTCAATCAACAGCATTTGTGGCATAATGTTGATTACCATAAATATGTATTTAGACTCGTCCCTCCTTTTCTTAATTGTTTTTTTACCTACAGGGAGGCACTTATAATGGAAGTAAATGGGGCCAATTTTTGGAGTGTTTAAACAGATATGTGAAGCTAATAATTTTATAAAAGCAATTGCATTAATTCTTCTGTAACAACTTGAGCTATAAAGTTGTTTAAATTGTAATTTTTATAGTGGTTTTAGGGTTGGTTACATTGTAATGGTAACAAAGTTGTAAAATTTTACACAGACAAGGTTTGTAAGTAATTTTATCATCCTAAAGTCACGTTTACACACGTATCCTTTATGTCATATGGCAATACTTTTGAAACAGGGAAGATTTTAATGTTCAAAAATTGGCCCCCATTCACTTCCATTGTAAGTTCCTCACTGGATCAAAGATTTTTTGCCTTTTTTAAAGAAAAGGATGGGCGAGTCAAAATACATTTTTGTAGTAAGCAATATTATGTTACAAATCCTGTCGATTGAGCTTTACTTGTATTGCAACTGTAACATTCCTTTAATATAAATCCTGTACACATCCATGGTCCTAATGCCTATTCTGGATTACAACAAAATCAAGCTAATAAATAAATATGATTCTGCTTTCATTGAGTTGGGAAAGCTGTTTATGATCCCTGATTGACCTTTTCAATAGGTGAGTCATCTACTCAGGTGAGCCCATATCTGCCTGGCGGAGTGAGTGACGGCAACTGGCACACTGTTCACATCCATTACTATAACAAGGTGAGAAGCTGATGCAATCTAAAGCAAGTTGAGGTACATTTATTGGCACAGTCCCCCTGGAGCTCACAGAGAAAATAATGGTTTACTGTGTCATTGTGATTACTCAACAAAACTCATTTGTGTGTGTTTCTGTATTCAGCCAAAGCGCAGTGTGAGTGGTGAGGTTCAGGGCCCATCTGACGAGAAAGTGGCAGTCTTGAGTGTGGATGACTGTGATTCGGCTGTTTCCCTGAGATTTGGAATTCAGCTTGGCAACTACAGCTGTGCTGCTCAGGGAAGACAGACTAGCAACAAGAAGTGAGTGCATACTTACTTGATACTTGAGTACACAAGATATGTTCACATTGTCACATATACTAGAACAGTGCTGGTTTTGCTTTTAACCTTGGAGGAATGCAATTAGCACCGATTTCATTCTTTCCTTCTGTATTTTTTCTCTCACAGGTCTTTGGATCTGACAGGCCCGTTGTTTTTGGGTGGTTTTCCTAACATGCCAGAGAATTTTCCATTTGGTACAAGAGAATATATTGGCTGCATGAAAGACCTGCACATTGATAACAGACCAGTGGACATGGCAGGATTCATTGCTAATAATGGCACCTTACCAGGTGTGTTTGTGTGGGTTTTTACAATGTGATAACAGTGACATCCTCAACAATGATGGAATATAGTCATATGTGATGCAAGATTGTAATGGCGTCAACATATTCTTTGTCATTTTGTAATGAGTGGCTGCAGTTCTGCAATATTCTTGGCCTACCGTTGGTTGTGGTTTTGTGTCTGTGATTGGCTGCAAGTGTTATTATATAAAATTCTGCTTCTGTGATTGGCTTAAGTGGTTGTGATGTAATGTTATGTGTCTTCAATAGGCTGCAGAGCCAAAATGCCTTTCTGTAAATTGAACCCTTGCCAGAATGGAGGCACGTGCAGGGTGAGTTGGGAGACATTCGCATGTGACTGCCCTGTTGGATTTGGAGGGAAGAACTGCAGCCAAGGTGAGAAATACATACTGTGTACAAATTTATCTGGCTTTTTTGTTGCTCTTTAAGATTATGATGATCATGATGACAATGATGATGACAGTAATATTGGAATGATTCTTCCACAGTGATGTCCCATCCCCATCGTTTCCTTGGAAACAGTGTGCTGTGGTGGGACCTGAAAAATGACGTCACTATCACCACGCCCTGGTACATGGGGCTGGTGTTTCGCACCAGATCAAAAGAGGGAATTATTTTGCAGGCTCAAGCTGGACAATACACCAACTTAATCTTTCAGGTTGGGTTCACACACTTACAAACGCACACAGACATGAATGCAGATTGCCAGGGTTGCTGGTCTCAGTCAAAAACTCAAAATATCGTTCAGATATTTAAGGATTCACCCAAAAATGAATATTCTCTAATGATTTACTTAACTTTAAGACATCACAGATGTGTATGACTTTCCATCTTCAGCAGAACCAAAATTAAGATTTTCATAAGCAAATTTCAGCTCTGTTTGTCCAATAAATGGGTTCCATCTGGCTGCTGGCTGTTTGACGGTCCAAAAGGCATATTTAGGCATCATAATAGTAATCTATATGACACCAGTCAATCAATGAATGTCTTCTGAACTAAATCGAAAAGTTTGTGTAAAAAGTTAATCGATAATTAAAACGTTATTACCTTTTAAAAATTGCTTCCTTCTAGGAGTTGACGCATCGCATTACCGTTGCGTGATGTAAGTGAAATGGTGCATTCAAGCAAGAAGTCAGTATGCTTTGTTTACTACAGCGGAATGAACATCACGAGATAGTTTGGTAATTTAAAACAGCAATCAGGCACTGGCCGGAAGCAACGATTTAAAGTAAAAGAAATCTTCAATTATCAATTTGTTTCTTACACATACCTATCGATTTGCATCAGAAGACTTTAATTGATCGACTGGAGTCTTGTGGATTGCTTGTGTACTGCCTAAATATGCCTTTTGGACCATCAACCAGCCAGCAGCCTTGCACCCATTTATTGAACAAACTTAGCTGAAATCTGCTTATGAAAATGTTAACTTCAGTTTTGCTGAAGAAGCAAAGTTATACACATCTGGCTTAAAGTTAAGTAAATCATGAGATAATTTTTATTTTTGGTTAAACTAACCCTTTAAGGTTCCTATTTTAATAAAAGTGTTCAAAACCATTGAAGTCAGTGGTATAATTTAAAGTCATATTATTTACAAAGTAACTAAATGCAATACATTTTAACTGAGGCAGGAAAGCCTTTAGGGATTTACTTATTCAACATAAATGCATACTGTGTACAGTGATTCTTTTTCTTCACATGTAGGCCTAATACCCATTGTTACCTTGTTTCCAAACACTTTGTAAATCCACTGTCTGTTTCCATAAAAAAACTAGTATCCATTATCTGGTTTGGCTTGTGAAACATTGGCTGTTGGTTGGCCTAAAATCCTTGCATTCTAATATAATTTGTGTGATTTGTCAAACCCTCAAAATGTTGAACAAAAAAATCAACTCTTTGTAACAATTTTAATGATGCCCTGTTCTGCAAACTTGGCAATTCTGCAACATCAGAAAATGTTTCATCCTTTTGCATTTAAATGTGCTGCATCTCATCACTTATAAAATGAATTGGAGAGACACTTTTGTCAGTTTTAATTCATAAAGTTGTTTGTGTGTGTCTATGTGTGTGATTCCAGGTTATGTCGGGCCAGCTGGTGTTTTCTGTGGCGCAAGGTTCTACTCGGCCGGTCCGGTTGAGACTAGATCAGGTTCAAGTGTGTGACGGACGCTGGCATGACATACAGCTCGAGCTCCGTGATGTCAGGAGTGGACGAGAGACTCGATATATTGCTACAGTCAGACTAGATTTTGGACTGTATCAGGTACACAAGCTTAGACTCCCATTCACAAATGCACACACACACACACACACACACATGCGCACACACACACACACACACGCACACACACACACACACACAAACATCATGGGTCCTCTAAACCCTATTCTGTTTACTGACTCGCTGCCATAATCCCATATTGTAATCCATAATCTGGAATTTTGGAATCTTTGTGGATTAAGTAAAGCAAATCAGGCACGGATCATTGACCTAGTGATACTAACTGTAAATATTTACACAGTATACACACATACAGAGAGATCAACTGGTAAAATTACACACACACACAAACACACTGGCATATACACAATGTAATTTAAATTGACTAATCTAATACTCATTTTCTCTCTGTCTCTCTCTTCGTACCTTTCTCTCTTTGTGTTACAGGGAACAGTAATTGTCGGCAATGAGATTAATGGTGTAAAGGTGAAGCACCTGCACGTGGGTGGAGTTTTAGGGTCAGGAGAGGTGCAAAATGGCATACGTGGCTGTATTCAGGTGTGTCATGGCGACTAAAACAACAATGATTTATAATCTCACCTCTACTCACCCCATCTATTCTTTTGCAACCTACTTTAATTGCTATTAAAGCTAATGTTGGGTTCCATTCAACTCAGATGAGGGATATTCCTACTTGATATCTCTGATCTCCAACAATAAAGGCATTCCATTACCAGATGATCTGAAAATAACATTTAAGGAAACAAATCTGCAGTGCTCCCGTTAGCTTAGCAGGAGTTCGTCTGTCACCAGAGACGTCTCCTAGCAACTCATCTGATAAAGAATGCTGCAACGCAAGCATTTGTACTACAGGTTTACGATTATGAAAAGAGAGTTTAATTTAACTTTAAAAGTTAATGTTTATCACTTACTTTGCATATCTCTCTGAGTGCTAACATGCTTGTGTGATGACACACACCTGCCCCTTGTTGAAAATTTCCACACGAGTCTCCAAGTTGGAATTCCAACTTCAAGTGGCATTCCATTGCACTTTTCCTTGTAGGCAGTTGGAAAATCTGACATTCTAAGTTGAATGGCACACAGCATGACAATAGCTAACAATTCCTAATGGGGTCATTAGTTTTAACAAGCTGACTATTTAATAAATAATCAGATCTTAGAGCTCAGAAATAATAATGAAAAGCAGCTCTTTCGCATGTACATTTACTCAATAAATTCCTTTCATGGCTGTAATTATCTATTTTTATCAGCATTTATGTTATCTATATTTATTATAATTTGTGTAATAATTGATTTTGCTTGTGTAAAATGTATCTAATGAGGATTTGTGTATTGTGATACATTTGTATGTTTTGTGTCTTGTCATGTTCTCTCAGGGGGTGCGTCTGGGGGTGCGTCCTGATTCCCCTGCATTGCAAAGGCCCTCCAGAACCATCAAAGTGGAGACTGGCTGTAATGTTGGCAACCCCTGTAACTCCTCCCCTTGCCCCACCCACAGTCACTGCACTGACGAATGGGATCGTCACACCTGTGTTTGTGAGCCAGGTAAGCCAAAAAGTGTTTAATGTTGTGTATCCTGTTGTCTGTGCTTGGAAATGTCTCCGTTTGTTTTTATAGAGATGATGAAAATGTGCAAAATATTAATTTGTATTCAATGCTTATATATATGGCATGTTAGTGGCCTAGATGCCAACATCCTCACAGTTTGCCCACTCTTATAAACAGTAATACATTTACATGATCTCCCTGCATCAGTATGAGCTCTTCCCACTTCTAAGTGAAGATACACAGAGACACGTTCACTTCATTATCATGCTGTTATAGTTGCATCAGCCTCAGTGTTATTAATAGTGCTCTGCAGAAAGAGAAATCAAAGGCTCCCCTCATAAACTCTGAATTCATTTCTCAGACCTCCTACTGGTAGAAAAAGCACACACACACACACACACACACACACACACACACACACACACACACACACTAGGAGTGCCTAAATTTTAGAACAGAAAAGTCCAATTTTTTTCTCTTTCTTTCTTGGTTGTTTTTTATTCCCATACATAAACAACATAAATTGAAGTTGCCAAATATATATATATATATATATATATATATATATATATATATATATATATGACATTGGATGAATACAGATGTTTCATTCTAATCCTACAGTGACTTCCATACCATTCAATGCTTTGAAAATCAGGAGTGTTTCTGTATCTATCTATGAAAACAATGTATGTATTACTGCATTCCATTTCTGATTAGTTAGCTTTACTCTATTCAGCTTAATAGGATGAAGTCAGGGTTGGCACACACTGCACATTGTTTCTATAGTGTAAAAATATCTGCACTGAGAGAGGGAGAGATGGGAGGGGTATTGTATCTTTTGATCCGCTGTTGTGCAGATGGAGGCTTTTCTATATGATTCCAGTGATGCAGCAATCAAAATGTGCTCCTATTTTGTGCAGTGAAATACTTCCATTTACATCCTATGTTTTTAATTTCCTTACTCTGAATATAAGTTTGCATTTGAAGTGTGTGGAGGTAGAGCTTGGTATATTTATTTAGGATGTGTAGGGTGTACGTGTGAATGTGTGTAATGTGTGGTTTATTGACACAGTCACTGCATCTACTATATTGACTTAGCATAATAATAAAGTAGTCATATCATGCACTTTTTATCATACACTTATAATGTTAGTTGAGGTGTTTTTGCACCAAACAGTCATAATTCATAATAACTTTTACATGACAAATTTCCACCCTCTCTTTGAGGCTGAGAATTTCTTAGAGCCTTCAAGACATCTATGTAAATGCTCTCTTTGCTTGTGAAATGAGTAACAGCACTTTCTGATGGGCTGTGAGTCTGCTGTCGTGTTCAGTATTGTGTCCATGTGGGTTTGCTGCTGTGTTTATCCTGCGTTATATTGCAACAGGCTCACAAAACAAGCCATATTAGAATGGTCCCTCAAACTGTTTAGAGGAATATTCTGGGTTCAAGTCTAGATAAGCTCATTCGACAGCATCTGTGGCATAATTTTGATTGATTACCACAAAGATTAATTTCGACTCCTTTTCTTTTAAAAAAACAAAAATCGTGGTTACAATGAGGCACTTACAATGGAAGTGAATGGGGCAAATTTTTGGAGGGTGTAAAGGCAGAAATATTAAGCTTATAATTTATAAAAGCGCTTACATTATGTCTTCTGTTTTTAACTCTGTAAAAAATTTGAGCTGTAAAGTTTAAATCAGCATTTTTACTGCCAATTTAGAGTGTTAGGATTTACTGACATTACATTTTCGTGGCAATAAAGTTGTAAAATTGGTTATAACTTTACATAGAAAAGGTTAGTAAGTGAATTTTATCACACTAAAATCATGTTTACACACATATTATTTACATCCTGTGGCTATAATTTTGAAAAAGTGAGTATTTTTAACATTTAAAAATTGGCCCCATTCACTTCAATTGTAAGTGTCTCACTGTTACACAGATTTCTGCTTTTTTTTTTTTTTTTTAAAGAAAAGGAGGGGCAAGTCAAAATGAACTTTTGTGGTAATCATTATTATTCCACAAATGCTGTCGATTGAGCTTAACTTGTATTGAGCTCCAAATATTCCTTGAAGGTCAGACTGATGTGATAATTGAGACAGCTGTGGAAATTCGGAATGAGGCATTTTTTGCAGCTTAATGTACAATTCACCCAAAAATGAAAATTATCTTATCATTTACTCACCCATATGCCATCCCGGATGTGTATGACTTTCTTTCTTCAGCAGAACACAAATTAAGATTTTTAGAATAATTTCTCTGCTCTTTTGGTCAATACAATGCAAGTGAATTGGTGCCAAAAATTTGATGCTCAAAAAAATCACATATGTCAGCATAAAAGTAATCCATAAGACTCCAGTGATTAAATCAATGTCTCCAGAAGCAATTTGAAAGGGGTGGATGTGAAACTTTTGATAATTAGTTCAATATTAAAGTAAATTTTTAATATACGTTTTCCTCCCTGCTCAGTCAGTTTCCACTTTCACATTCTTCTTCTAGTGTTTTTGGTGATTCACATTGTCCATGCATATGCCCCCTACTGGGCAGAGAGAATAATTTATAGCAAAAATGTACTTAAATATCGATCTGTTATTCACTATGCTTTGAGCATGCAAAATTATTTCAGATACTGCAACTGACAGGATATGATGTCACACTCAAAGGTTTCTGGCTTTAATAAATAGCTAATTACAAATTACAAATAATCTAATATTCAAAATGTAAAAATATACCATCTACTCACATTCCTTCAACAATAAAAACATGCAGCTTTGAAATATGTATTCTTTGTATTGAGCTAAGAGGTCACTGTGTGATGTTTTGATCTTCTACTGGTCACACATCTTCTCGTCATACAGATTCACAGGTGAGAGTTCACCGAACTTGAACTTTCGTGTGCAGCAGAATGCAAAATTTCTTTGCATGAGCTTGCCTTTCCAATGCGTATATATGTGTTTGAATAGGAGTGAATGGAGCAAGAAATGTAGTGTGAATGCACCTTAAGGCCAAAGTATCCCTGTTTTCTGCATGCCGGTACATCTCACAGTGTGTCTGACACAAGTTTCGAATTAGCACAGTATGTGCGAACCATTTATGTGCAGCCTAGTTTTTTGAAGGCACTCGGAAATTTGTGTCTTTGTGTGTCAGCGCATGTTTGCACAGGTCCTTATTGGCTTATGGTCAGAAGAGTATGGCTGAACGCTAGACCGTATGCTAGACGGAACAGCATGCGGAAAATCAAAGTATACCCTTGCCTTTACTTTAATAGATGCTGGACTGGATGAATGGAAGGATGTTTTGAATTCTTAAAGTATGTTTTCATAGTTAAACTTTGAACTCTATTCACTCAAAAGTTAAAAAAAAAATTTGATTTCTCACATTCTGATATACTAGCAGAGGAAAATCTGAATGACAAAATACAAATAGTCACATATTTAAATTATATTATTCTTAAAGATCAATCCTTTGTTTGGCTCTTGCTTTAAAATGTGTTTCCTTACTGTAAGGGATGTGCTCTAACAGTTAAATCTATATGTTTATGTATTTAATTTTTTGTTATTTTGTACCAGGATTCTATGGTAAAAGCTGTATGGATGCATGTCAGCTCAACCCATGTGAGAATCAAGCAAAGTGCCACAGGAAGCCCAGCTCCTCTCATGGATATATCTGCGACTGTGAGGACAGTCACTACGGACAGTACTGCCAACATAGGTACACACTCAAACACATACTCTACAAAACCATAAACACAGACTAGAGGCACACAGTCCAAGAATATATTGCCTGATCTATAAGCTCTAATAAGTGGACTAACAAATGCACCATTAATATAATAAGTGAGAGATGGACAAAGAATGTATTGATGCATTCGGATTTATGGCATTCTGACTTTGTGTACAGTATGTGTGTGTGTGAGAGAGCTTTGAATCATACTAATGCAGTGTTTAGGCTTATCCAAATGGCAGGATATATATAGCGGATAAGTTTGTATTTATATTATGATGCATTTGTTCTACTTTATCATTTTTATGTATATGTGTGCTTAAGATATTGCCTTAGAACAGATGACAGTAGATTTAAGTTTGCCAACAGTCTGTGACTGAAGTGACCCTAATTCAGCCCCCACCTCAAACACACACACTCCTTCACTACAGCGGCAATCTCATCTAGTCTCTTTTATCTGTCGGCTCCATCTCTTGCTCTCTCTCTCTCTCTCTCTCTCTCTCTCTCTCTCTCTCTCTCTCTCTCTCTCTCTGTCTCTCTCTCGCTTTGTCTTGCTGTCTAATTCTCTGAGTCAGATCTGCCCAAGATACAGAGGTATTTGATCAAATCTAACTGTGTTTGTGTGTATAGGATTGAGCAACAGTGCCCTCGTGGTTGGTGGGGCAGCCCAACATGTGGACCCTGCCACTGTGATGCCAATAAAGGATTTGACACAGACTGCAATAAGACCACTGGACACTGCCACTGCAAGGTGCACACACACTCAAACTCAGACACACACAGTCAGGGCTGTCAACTTTACCATCATCTGTAGGGGGCAACCAGGAACCTACAGTCCTAAATTCTGTCAAAGAACCTGTATTAATATACGTTTTGTGATCAGATCACAAAAACCACATACAAAGGTGGACAAAAATGCATGTGACCACATTGCATTTAAGGTGTAAACACTAATCCGTCCTGAATGCATCCAATGCCTGTCAATCAACTGCTGTGCTCAACAAGAGTTTAAACTTTGTCGATAACGAGTGGCTTTAAAATGAAATAAAAGTCAGCTTGTAAAATTTTAAATAGAGACCCAGAGACTCTCCAAACACAAGTGGTCACAGGAAATGTATTTAAACAACCAGGTGTAAACAGTGCTGTGTCTCGCCTGACCACATTTGATCGGATCACCCGAGATGCGTCTTAATGCCAGGTGTAAACAGGGTCAAAGAGAGCTTTTTATAGCCAATCAAAAAACTAGCCAAATCGAAGTTTTGTAATTGAAATTGAGGTTTTGTGACATTCATTTTCTGACATGTCTTTTTGAGGTTGGGATTTTGGATAGAGGGCATGTGTTTGAAGGGATAGGGGCAGTTTAATTTAGCAGTTAAAGTTGGTAGAAAGTAGCAAAATTGCTGAATCCACTTACAGCACCTTAGTCTTTACAAAATACATTTAATTGTGTATTTACACATGTATAGCATAATGTCAGGAAATGATGGGAAGAACAGGGAGAACAGAATCAGAAAGGGTGCAAGCCAGATATAAACCTGCATTGTCTGGACTGTTTATTGGCATCAGCAATTTGGTCTGCCACAATTGTAAATGTTATGCTACTTTGCTTTTGCGCAAACACCTCACTGCATATTTTGCAGTTATCCTGTATACATTATTAAACCCCAGTTTACCAGTATATACTGAGACCCTCCATCAATTGCTCCCTTTAAATTGGACTTCTAGTTATAGTAAAAAAACAAACATATATCTCTGAGTTGGTTCTTTTATAAGTAAATGCCCTCATGTTCACTCATACGGTAGATGTAATTGTACATATAGCTGGTCCGGGGAGCATTAATTGGTTTGTTTTGTGTATAAGTGTAATAAAGGGAGCGTAGAGATGGTGTTCCTCACTCTTGGGTGCTGTAGATAATAAAGCATTACGCGCCTCACGCTCTGATACACCAGGCCTTTTCATTAACACCACAGTATATTGCACTGATCCCAATGGAGAACACAACACACACACACTCTTGTCTTGAGGCTTCTGAAAGTAAATGATTGTTTTAGTTTATTGTTATAAAAATTATGCCAAGGTAAGTCATGATATTTAAAGTAGTTCCAAAACTACACACATCGTCTGTATTTTTGTTTTCATAATTAATTTATTTTCATTAAATTTGCATATGTTTGTATGAATTAGGAGTTTCATTATCGACGGCGGGGCAGTGACGTCTGCCTGCCATGCGACTGCTACCCAGTGGGCTCCTTTTCAAGGTCATGTGACCCAGAGAGCGGCCAGTGCCAGTGCAGACCCGGTGTGATTGACCGACAGTGCAACATGTGTGACAACCCATTTGCTGAAGTCACACAAACAGGCTGTGAAGGTGAGTGTATGGTATACATCCATACTACTCATACTATTTCTTCCGATTAAAGATATGACAGAAATAGTAAGAGTAGTTTGGTAGTATGTGATTCTGAATTCAGCCTATATCCAACCATCCATCCATCAATCCCGGTACCTCTCCATATAATTAATTGTTTTTCTTGTTCTCTTTTTGTTGATCACGTGGCACTCTCTCTCACTCATACCTCTCTTTTCTCAGTGATTTATGATGGTTGTCCTAAGACCATAACATCAGGAATCTGGTGGCCCAGAACAAAGTTCAACCTGCCTGCAGCTGTCCCCTGTCCCAAAGGATCAGTAGGTAGGTGTCAGAGTGATCTAGGATTTCAGTCTTAAGGATTTTTCACACCAAACACAAATCTGCAACTCAATTCCTCGCCACAATTAAAATGATTTGAAACAATGGAATCCTAACAAGCCATTCACACCTGGAGCGTACATTCATGGTGAATCATGCGCTGACAAAGCATATTTGCCTTTGGAGGGCATATATATATATATATATGTTGTGTATATTTATTTCTGTATATATATGTGACTGTCTCTCTCAAAGGAACTGCAATTCGGCACTGTGATGGAGAGAGAGGTTGGCTGGACCCTGATCTGTACAACTGTACCTCTTCTCCTTTTGTGGAGCTGAACACAGCTGTAAGAAGCTACACATACACATTGATTTTGATCAATAAACTAAGATCCATCATTTTTGAAAAGTCATGTATACAGTAGTGTTTCTGTTGCATAACCCTTTTGTGTGTGTAGCTGGAGGCATTGGAACGTAATGAGACAGAGCTCAATACCATCATTGAGAAAAAACTAGCCCATCAGCTTCGTGATGTCACAGAGGCAACAACTCGTCTTTATGGCAATGACCTTCAGATAGCTGAGCGGCTGTTGTCCCGCCTCCTGACCTTTGAGGGCCTCCAGTCAGGCTTCGGTTTGACAGCCACTCAGGATGCACATTTCAATGAGGTCTGCTTTACCGTAGGGAAATGATGAATAGCAGGATATTTGTTATTCAAATTTTATTGATCTTGATAGGAATTCTTTATTAACTGCTCTTTCGCCTGTCTCTCCCTTTCTCTCTAACTACAGAATGTGCTACGAGGCTGTAGTGGTTTGTTGGGTCCAAGCAGTGCTATGTTATGGAGAGGTCAAAGTTCAGGTCAGAGCGGAGCCAGGGGATTGGCTGATTTGCTGGGGCAGTACGCTCGCACACTTGCCCAGAATATGAAACAGACCTACCTCAATCCTGTGGCACTCGTTGCCCCTAACATCGGTCAGCATAAATGCATGAAAAACACACACATAATTTCTTAGGGCATTTACACACTAGCGAAAGCATTTTAAGGTAGGAATGTGCAAGATACAGTTTGATGATAAACTGAACTTGCTTATCCAGTTCATCGTATAAAAAGAAAGATTGATCTGATCTCACAATTTGAATGTGATTGATATTTCTATGTTAAAGGATTGCTCTGGTGTCTTTTTGTGTTGCAGTCATGACTCTGGATCGGGTTGACAACCATACACATGTGCGGCGACGGTTTCCACGGTATCACAGCACTCTTTTCCGAGGTCAAGCACTTTGGGACTCTCACACACATGTTGTGCTGCCACCTACTGCACTAGTGCCACAGCGCAACTTCTGTGAGTTGTACAGCCTACTCTGCCTTGTAAATGGGGACATACCATAAACTTTTTTTTAGAAAAAAGATAGTTTCAGTTCTAAATTCTGATTGGATGAGCTACATTCATAGTCATTGTAAAATTATTATACTGTAAACACACACTTGTTAATTTACAATTTAAATACTAAAGGTGCACTCAGTAATTTTTCTAAGTATGTTGAAGTGAGTAACATTGGCTTACACAGACACATAGTGGCCTGGATGCTCAACATTCAAACACAGTAGTTTTCAGTGACCGATGCCATTGTAGAAATTCATTATCCATAGTAAGCCAGGATTAATTTAATCCATGAATGAAAGTGTCCAATAACAGGGCAGATACTGAGATTAATGCTTCCTTCACATGTTATCGGAATTATCCTACTTCCCAGTTCTGAAGTGCTAATTACGAGTACGTTCTGTTCAAGTGCTTTGTTGTCGGAAAGAAAAGGAAATGGTAAGGGTTATGGACGACACCAGGTTCATTCATAAATATTTCTTAAAGGAACTTTTATTTTTACACCATAATACATAATATTACTCAGTTAGCTTGCTGACGATAATGGAATTTTGGTCAAGTACAAGCTATTTTTACGCAGAAAAAAATTTACAACATGCAACAGACATAATTATCTTGTGTGCAAACCACTCACACTAAAAGCCAGTTACTGTTGAGTTCATGGCTGATATACATAAATTAATATGACCAAAACAGTAAGCACTGACAATTAACTGTATTTAGAAAAATTTATAAAACCTGTCATTCACTACAAAAACTGTAGTCTCCTCAGCCATGTTGAAAGTTTACGACTCCGCTCATATCATGTATCATCTAGAATTCTGAGTATTCCACTTGAACTTCCAACATTGCTGGGTCATTCATGTGCTCGGAATTCGTAATAATGATATTTCTGAGTCCACTTGAAGGGCACATAAGTCAGTAGTATTCAGCTGGTCATATGATGCTAACATGGCTGCCCCCATGAGGCGCCCCAGCTACATGTATAATTAAAGAGCTTTTATAAGGTTACTGATATGACTGAACACTTCATCTCACATGAGTGGTCATGATTTTAAACATATGTTCCAAATTTCTATTCATTTCCGTTATATTATTTTACGTTATATTTTATTTCCAAGATGCTCTCAGTTACGATAACTGACTAAATTACTTGGTGGGAAAATAATGCCAGATCCTTATTAATAATAAATGTAACTTTTTATTGAACATTTTGATAATTTTATAAAAGCACTTGCATTAATTCTTCTGTTAAAACTTGTGTATTATTTGAGATGTAAAGTTGTTTAAATCATAATTTTTTACAGTCGTTTTAGGGTTTTTTGACATCGTCATGGTAACAAAGTTGTAAAATTGGCTATAACTTTACACAGAAAATGTTTGTTAGTGATTTTATATCACTAAAATCACATTTACATGCTTATCCTTTATGTATTGTGGCTATACTTTTGAAACAGTGAGTATTGTAATGTTCAAAAATTGGCCCCATTCACTTCAATTGTAAGTACCTCACTGTAACCTTGATTTTGAGGAACGAGTTGAATTTTTATTTTTATGGTAATCAACCTTATGCCACAAATGCTGTCGATTGAGCTTAACTTGTATTAAAACCAGAACATTCCTTTTAGTTTAGTTTTTCCAACTGACGATGTCCCTGAATGTCACCAAAGGGAGGTTTTGTCAGATTTATCTGACTTCTGGAGACAGTTTTCTCCCCAAACTTTACCTAAGTGAACCCACTCACACTCTTAATGTCCACTTAAAGACATTATTAAGCAATAAGTCATACCTTGTGTTTAGTCTCAGCCCCATCTCCAGCTGGCCCTGTGAATCTGTTGGCCAATCAGACGGTAGAAGTGACGGCAGCACGGCGGTCTTTAGCACTGCAGGAGGCACCTGTCACCATTGTCATTATCCTTATCTATCGGAGCCTAGGGGCTGCACTCCCCCCCAAATACCACACAGACCGTCGCGGCGTCAGGTAAGAGTGTGTGTACATAAAACACAAACCTCTTCAGAGTCATGTGTGTGATTCTCTTTCTAATGGTGAGTGTGTGTCTCATCTCTTCAGGTTACCCAGGCACCCTGTGTTGAATTCCCCTGTAGTGAGTGTGTCTGTGTATAACAACCAGACGTTTGTGGAGGGTTTTCTAGACACTCCGGTCCTGTTGGAGTTTCAGCTGCTGGAGACCAGCAATCGCAGCAAACCGCTATGTGTGCAGTGGAATCACAGCAGCCCGTAAGTGTGTGTGTTCAGACAAAGATCTGGATGTTCCACAGTGTTTTATATTATTTAATGTGCAAACAGTTGTGTTTTACCGCACCTATACATAAATTGTGTAATAAGGAATTTTTCTCTGTTTTTGCGAGTCCACAGTCAGTCCAACCCCAGTTGCTATTAGGCACCTTGTGAAACCACTCTTAACAGTTCAAAGACAGCTATATGGAACACAGTAGAATGGAACAGAATGCAGGGGTCTCAAGACAAATTTTTAAAGGCTAAACTGATTATAACTTGACATACCATCTAAAAACGTGGCACTCATGGCACGAGATGCAATGAAATGGCCAAAGACATCTGTCTGAATGTAGAATTTTAATACTTTAAAGAAAACATATTGTTGTATTGTATATATTGTTGTATAAATTGAAAAAGTATCAATTGTGAAAGTATAAAAGTATAAACTGTGAACACATTCTTTGAATGTATGTGTGCAGTGTTTCAGCAGGGGGCTGCTGGACCGTGAGAGACTGTAGTGTGGTCTATAGAAACACATCACATGTTCGCTGTCAGTGTCACAGACTTGGAACCTTTGGAGTCCTTATGGACAGCTCACAAAGAGAGGTAAAGTACACACACACACACACACACACACACACACACACACACACACACACACACACACACATATATATAAAAGGTAAATTACGCACACAACATGCCCACAAAGAAAGATTCAGGCAACATAGTTGCCAGATATTATTTATATAGTTAACATTTACATTAAACATATAGACAACAGGATGTTAGTTACATTTTATTCAGCAAAGTCTTCATTTCTATACCTTTTTATTCTCTCTCCTTCCTTCACTCTCTCTCTCTCTCTCTCTCTCTCTCTCTCTCTCTCTCTCTCTGTCTTTGCTAAGCAGCAGTTAGAGGGTGACCTGGAAACCCTCGCCATAGTAACGTACACTTCACTCTCAGTTTCCATGGCGGCATTGTTGCTAACTGTGCTGGTTTTATCGTGTCTGAGGGGACTGAAATCAAACACACGCAGTATTCATTCCAACATGGCTGCCGCTACTCTCCTTTCCCACCTCACATACCTGCTGGGGATCAATCAGACTGAACAACAGGTCAGAGACAAAACACGAAGTGTGTGTGTGTGGCTGAGTGTGTGTTAGTGATGGAGACAAAGTATGGGCGGGCTTCAAGATACAAAAACACACGTGTGGACATTCAAACACTATTTACATTCAGCACAAAGTAGACTAATATAGTTGGGTCCAAAAGTTTAATTTAATACAGATTTTTAATTACAAATTATAATGTCGACATACTGTAATAATTTGATTGAAAAGTTGAATTGCAAATGTACATGAATTTTAGAAATTCTTAGAATTTGGGATGTCCCTCATTTTAAATAACATTATGCACTCGAGCATCATGGATGGCAAATGTTTGTGCAAAACCTGATGATCGGTGTTTTCCAGAATGATTTGAGAATGTTCCAAAGAGCCTGTTTTGTGCTTCATTGGTCCCAAGGAAATCTGACCTTTCATTCAAAGGAGTTAACATTGCCAATGTCACAAATTCGCTTACATTTAAATAGTAATTTACTAATTTTTTTAATAAGTCATTTTTTAAGTCCTATTAAGTCATACCGTTTCCTTACATTTTCAAAATCCAAAAACGTTGTTTATTTCCAGGTTAATATGAAAAATATTACATTTTCAATGTGAAAGGGGTGAATTCACTAAACAGTTGCGCCATTTTTCCTCATGGTATTTCAGTGCAAAAAGCTGCATTTTCTTCACTAACCACCTACAGTCTAGTTTAAACAGGTGCAATCAGTGCTGAAATAGCGCTGCATCTTGAGTATTTAAACTAAGTCATTTTTAATCCTTTCTTTCTTTGTAAATTAGGCTTATTATAGATTGCGCTTCATTCACAAATATTGCCTGGAGCTCTTTGCATAGCATTATTACTGACCAAATTATACAATTAATTTTATTAAAAAGAGATGCTTGTGTACATTTTTGATAGATCATGGAAGTGATAATTAATCAAATAATGATCATATAATGGTGCAATAAATTATTCCCCCATGACCTCACATTACAGCATTTAAAGACAAGTGTAACAGCAGTTATTAAAGATTGTGAAAAGCTCAATAGAAAGAGAGTTGAGTATCAGGATAAAATACTAGGGAGTTTGAATGTAATTTGTGTCCTTATGAAACAGACATTACAGCCATTAGTATAGTACGGTTGAAAAACCACTTAAACTACATCGTGAGCTGGTGCGCAGACATTATTAAAATATGTTTCCTGAAAAACAGACACACTTACTATCCATTTGTCTCTCTTCCTCGGGCAGACATGTGCACTTCACTCTCATTAACACTGTTTTTTAATAGACATAATTCTCTTGTGTGCAACTCACTTACACTAAAAGCCAGTTACTGTTGAGTTCATTCATTTCAACCGCTGTGCTGGGATGTGGGTGTGTGAAATAGAGCACTTGTTCATTCATAATTCAGATTTTCTCGCAGACAATGAGTTTTGCTTTGGTCTATTGATTAAGTCTTTAGATCCTCTTTTTTTCTCCCATTTATTATTTATTTTACTTCGGGGACTTCTGTTTAACATACAATAACGATTTTATATTACTAACATAATTACTTACTATTACCAAGATGCATGCCTTTTGATCGGGAACCGTGTGTCTGTTTTGTGTCTGGAGTGATTTCAGTGATTGCCATACGAAAGTCATTGTGCGTTCTAGTCTGTGGTGTGCCTTTGTTTTGATGACAAGCAAGAAAACTGAGAAAACTGGTCATTTTGAAGACTTTGGTATTATAGCTTAATAGTGGCTAAATGTAAAATTGTAATCAGTTTCTCTAAAAATCAAATAGATTGGGAAACCATGATGCATACCATATTACATAGCAGTCAAAAAAGAATTAAGAAAAGGGGGAATGGGATCGGGAAATGTTGCAAGCTGGATTCAAACTCACAACACCCATTTGAGCACCTCAATGAGTCAAAGCACATGTGTTAACCACTAGCCCCTAGTTCCGACACATTGGGCATGTCCTCAGTGCTGTACACCATCTGTAATCTGTACTTTTCTCCCATGTGTGCACAACAGCATGTTTTCATGCTATGTTGATTGTTTTTTCTCTTTTTTTCTAATTGGTTTGTTCATTGTCTCCTGCTCTCTGATTATTACAGTTCATGTGTACGGTGGTTGCGATCCTGCTCCATTATTTCTTCATGTCGGCTTTTGCGTGGCTGTTTGTGGAGGCTCTGCACATTTACCGCATGCAGACAGAAGCAAGAAACATCAACTATGGAGCAATGAGATTCTACTATGCTATTGGGTGGGGAGTTCCTGCCATCATTACAGGTATGTGCACATACAAGCACACACAAATTAATAAATGCTTTCATATAGGCATGGTCTGTGACATTTATGTGTGTTGCAGGCCTAGCAGTGGGGTTGGATCCAGAGGGATACGGTAATCCAGATTTCTGCTGGATCTCCATGTATGATAAGCTCATGTGGAGTTTTGCGGGACCAGTTAGCGTCGTCATATTGGTATTATGCTCTTGAATGTGTGTGTGTGTGTGTGTGTGTGTGGCTAGGTGTATTAAATGTATTTAAGGGATGTTTATGTAGCTCTTCTATTCTCTCTGTATTTTGGATGGATGTGTACAGTAATTTTTCACTGTATTACAGATGAATGGTGGAATGTTTTTAGTGGTCCTGCGTATGATGTGTAACCCAACTCAGAAAGAGATAAAAAAGCTGCCTGTTATGTGAGTATAACCGTTCACTGCAAATTTGCTACAAATTTGCCACAGATAATTTTCACATTCAAATGAACTTTGCAGCAAACTTGGGGCAAATTGTCCATTGTTGCCAAAGGTTTGCCGGAGGTTCACCACTAAAGAGATGCAAACTTCTGTCAAACATCTGCAGTGAATCACAAGCTTTAAACATTAGAGTAATTTTCATACCAGTAGAGCAATTCAAGCTTGAAGACCCTTACAAAAATGTAGAGTTCACTCCAAATTTGCAGGAAACTTGCCAAAAATTTGCCACAGATAATTTTCACATGCAAACTTTTGGCAAATTGTCTATTGTTGCCAAAGGTTTGCCAGCGGTACACCACTACCGGTGAAGATCTGCGAGAAAAAAGCGTTTATGGCAACTTGACACAGCATCCCAAAACGTAGCGTTTATGGCTAGACATGCTGAAAACCAGTAAAATACAATGCAACCACAGTGAGATGCACCAAAAGCATATCAGTACTGTACTACTGTTAGAACGCAAGAATGCATCCTGTGAGAACGTCTCTTAAAGGGATAGTTCACACAAACATTTTAATTCTTAAAATCCTTTACTCACCCTTATGCTATCCCAGATGTGTATGACTTTCTACTGCTCAACACAAACAAAGATTTTTAGAAGAAAATTTCAGATCTGTATTTAAGTGATTGGTGGCTAGAACTTTAAAGGCCCCCAAAAAAGGCCCCCATCAGACTCCAGTGGTTAAATCCATATCTTCAGAAGTGATATGATAAGTGAGGGTGAGAAACAGATCAATATTTAAATCCCTTTTCACTGTAAATGCACACTGCCAATTTCACTTTAACATTCTGATATGGACGTTACTTTCACTTTCAGCCACCTACTGGTTGGGGCTGGTCAACGGTAGAGATTTATTGTAAAAAAGAACTTGATCTGTTTCTCAACCTCACCTATCATATAACTTTTAAAGATTAATCTTAATTGACTGTAGGCCAGTGATAGGCTTATGATCAATAATATTTAAATAAAGAAAACAATATATTGAAAATATTGCTATATATGCAATTAATTGATTGATTAATCTGCATATCATGTAATCAATTTGATTAAAAAACATTGTAATCAACATTGTAATTGACAGCACTAATGTTACGTTAATTCTTCTTATTTTCTTTTTTTCTCTCTCTCAGTTCTACTATCCGCAGTGCCTTCCTCTTGTTGTTATTGAGTACTTGTGTTTGGTTATTTGGTCTGATGGCTGTTAATAACAGTGTCCTGGCATTCCACTACCTGTTCATTGTGCTCTGTAGCGTGCAGGTAAGCAAGAATTATAGTCTTGATTTTGTGTATCTGTGTGTGTATGTTTGGCAGTGTTTTGCAAGCTACTAAAAACATTTAGCAAGCTAGGCTACAAACTACTCAACAGAAAAATGAGTTAAGCTAAGCTAAAAGCTACACTTCAGAGAAAGTAGCAAGTCACACTACAAGCTACACGCCAAAAGTAGCTTGCTACATTTAAGCTACTTCATATTTTTTTTAAACCGCAGATGTACAGAGCATATCGCCATAGACAAAGCATCTAAAAGACTTATTCACATGATGTTTATCAAAGCCATGGTACAATATATTAAAGTTTAATGCAATACAATACATAAGTATAGCTATAGCTAAGTATAGCTACAGTATACATGTGCACATTAAAAAAAAAAAAACATGTAAATTTAGACATGCTTTTTAAACCAGTGTGTTTAACATTTGAAGTCACTATTTTTTAATTTTATTTTTCATATATATACTACTACCTCTACAAACCCATTCCCATTTAAACATAATTTAATTTGCACATTCATGTATAAAAACTCTGTGTATTTACAGTATACTATTCATCTATATATTCATCTTTACAATACAGAAATACAGCAGCTAGACACAGAATTACAGGATATATCATCAGAGGCCAAATTTCTTGTGTGTGTGTGTGGGTGGGTTTGGGTGGTTTATGAGGACATTTTTTTAGGTTACAAACTGGTAATTACAATGGTATTATACTATACATTTAGTTTATGAGGACATTTCTAATGTCAAAGAATATCATGTTACTACCATGGTAATTCGCTATATGATTACCATATTCATATAGCCAACCACTGTATTAACATTGTGTGTCCAGGTAATGGTACATGTCCAAAAAACATGGCAATGCCATGGTACTTTTTTATGTGTTTTAGTAGGCTAATACATGTTTTGATACTCTTATAGTTGGAAAATGTATTTAGCTGCAGAAGTCGTTTACAAGCTGCAAACGTGTTGAACTTCTTCATCACTGGCAAACGATAGGATGAATTTGCAGGTTTGATTCCATTGATTGTAGATCCACTGCAACAGCGTTATCTTTATTTTCCATGCAGTAAAATACTCAGCAGCGTGCATGCAAGCTTTCTCTTGAATCGCGAACCGAGACAGACTGCTTTCCAATCACGTGTGACCAATAAAGAACCGACTCAGATGAGCGATTAATTTGTGATCGAACATCTTTAGTATTGATTCAAAACTGATGATAGTAAACACCGGGTACAAGGCATGATGAAGCTTTTCTCAATGCTATGCTGCTACCTAGTTAAAAATATAGCTTTGCTACTGAAAAGCTACTTGATTTAAAAACTAGCGAAGCTACTATCTCGCTGCTCATAAATGTAGTTAAGCTATTTGTAGTGAAGCAACTGCCCATCACTGATGTTTGGTATCATGTGATTTATTGTGCTGTAATGCAAGCTTTTTTTACATTTAATAAGATCTGGTCTTGGTATCTAGTTTTACACAATAGTCTTTGTTAATTGTATCACAGAGAGTTTAATGGTCTGGACAGTATAATGTTACTCTTCTACATTAATTTGTGTGTGTGTGTGTGTGTGTGTGTGTGTGTGTGTGTGTGTGTGTTAGGGCTTGGCCATACTGTTGGTGTTCACAGTACTAAACTTGGAGGTGCAGGAGGCCTGGAAACTGGCCTGTCTGGGCAAGAAAAGCAGTGAAGAGCCTCCCAGACCTCCACAGATTACTGTTAGTATGAACAAACATACATTTAACATATGACCCTCACACCGGGCACAGTCACTCTCATAGATCTCCACACTAAACTTATATTTGCCCACATGGCGTGATAATAAGCATGTGGATTTCTGTGTGTATAGGGTCAAAACCCATACAACAGCGCCTCTCTGCTTGAACAGAGCGGATTACACCAGATCACACTTGGAACTTCAACCATCTCCTCAGTCAGCAGTGCAAGGTTTGTGAAAATATAAACACATATACAGTAATATGCAAACAAACAAATACAAACAGTGCATTAGTTCACAAACAGTGTCAATGGTATTTTTACTTTACACATATTTTTTCTTCTCTATTATGTATGTACAGTGTACTGTACTGCATATGCTACATGCACAGGCATTTAACCTTTATTTTATACTTTAAGCCACAAATTATTACATATATGCAATAAAATATTAATTTTAAATAATGTCCACAAAAGTGTCAAAAAATACCCTAGAATGAATGTTTTCTTTGTGACATCTGATCTGATATATTTATGAATATTAGATTCTAGGTAAGCATATTGCATTAAAACTAAGATACAATTATTGACATTAATTTTGTTAATACATTTATTAAATAGAAGTACTTAACATAGAATTAAATGTTTAGAAAACATGCCTTCATAAAGGAAAATCAAAACCAGAGGGCAAATATTGCCTTTTAATGAGAAAAGTTTGTCTGTAAATCTGTAGAACATTGGCGCCCAGGAATGGAATTGAAAGGCCTGTCATGCAATGTTTACTATTTTGCATTGTTGTAGATTGTTTATTGAACTGTGAAAGAGGATGTAAGAATTGCATTATACATGTAGCAAATTGAAAGCTTGATCTATTTTTTGCCTTTTGCTGTTCTCAGGGAGAATCTCTTGGCACGGCAGACTCTAGAACACAATCTAGCTCACACAGGGGCCACTGACCTGGACGTGGCAATGTTCCACCGCAATGGAGGTACACTAAAACACAATAACCTGCTTACATGTACACACACACACACACACACACACACACACACACACACACACACACACACACACACACACACACACAAGCAAAACACACTTCTTAATTCTTTACTTGCAATGGTCTACTTTGACAAATCTTTTTATTAATTCATTAATGATTTTTGGTTCTTATAATCAGTATTTTTGTCTTGTTTTTAAGTACATATATCTAAACATCAATAAGCAAGATAAATTAACTTGAAAAGCAAAATTGCAGAAGATAGTTAGACTTGATTTGAGAGAACATATCTTGAATAAAGTTTATTTTCTTTACATCACTGACAATTGCTAAAGCATAAAACTAATAAAATAATGTGAGGTTTATGCTGAAAACAATAAAATCTTTAGATATATTCTTTGAAAAGATGCCTAAGACTCTTACACAATTATGCTTCTCAAGTATCCTTCTGATTATATTTAGGTACTGTTTACAGATTTTTTTCTAAGTGCACACTCATAATTTCCTGTGTCTCTCTCTCACAGGTGAAGACTCTGACTCAGATTCTGACCTCTCATTGGAAGAGGAGAGGAGTCTGTCCATCCCATCTTCAGAGAGTGAGGACAATGTCCATCTGCGTGGACGCATCCAGCGGCGCTTCAAACGGACCAGTCACGGCAAACGTTTACTCACAGAGCCCACTCACAACGGTGGAAAAGGTACAACATCATCTTTTGCAGTTAGCTATAATATCTGTATTAAATCCAAAAGAGTTCCAAAACAATTGTTAAAGGAATAGTTCACCCAAAAATCTATTGATTTACTCACCCTCATGCCATCCCAGAAGTGTCTGACTTTCTTTCTGATGAAGATTTTTAGAAGAATATCTCAGCTCTGTTGGTCCATACAATACAAGTAAATGATGATCAGACCTTAGTTGCTACAAAAATCACATAAAGAACACATAGAAGTAATCCTTAAGTATGACTTCAGTGGTTAAATCCATATCTTCAGAAGCAATATAATAGGTATAGGTATAGGTGAGAAACAGAACAATATTTGTCCTTTTTTTAAATTAACTTTTTAATAAAAAAAAAAAAAAACACATTTTTTAAATATCCACTTTAAATTTCACTTTCAGATGTGAAAGTGAAACTAAACAGGTACCACATGTGACTTTAAGATGTAAAAGTGAAAGTCGAGATTTAGAGTAAAAAAGGACTTTATTTTTCTCACCCACACCTATTATATCACTTCAGAAGAGATGGATTTAAACACTGGATTCTTATGGATTACTTTTATTTTTCCTTTATGTGAATTTTGGAGCTACAAAGGTCTGATCACCATTCAGTTGCATTTGATGTACTTACAGAGCTGAGATATTCTTCTAAATGTCTTTTTTTGTGTTCTGCTGAAGAAAGAAAGTCATACACATCTGGAATGGCATGAGGGTGAGTAAATAATGAGAGAGTTTTCATTTTTGGGTGTACTGTCCCTTTAATTGTGTGATGCTCCAGTATTAGTGTATGAAACTGTTTATGTATCAGATATGGATGGCAATGACCTGCTCTCCTACTGGCCAGCGTTGGAAGGGTGCGAGGCGCACTCTCTACAGAAATGGGGCTCAGAGCGCCGCCTAGGGGGCGACTACAGCAAGGATACAGCTAATAACAATCAGCCAGATGCAGCGCTGACCAGTGGGGATGAGAACGGGCTCACACACAGACACCGTAAGGGTGAGGCACATATTTATACAGACAAAGTATAATACTAAACACACTCAGTTCACAGTATTTAACTAACATAAAAACTGAAGAAAAAAAAATGATATTAAATGAAAATACATGACTCTAAAATGATCTAAATTAAAACTGAAAATGAATTAATTTCAAAATGGAAATGGAAAACTATATTAAACTTGGCCCATTTATACCCCTCTGCATCCTTTTCTCAGGAATCCTAAAGAAGCGTCTGGGCCGCCCTCCAGCTCTGCAGGGTCTGTCTGCAGTGGGTAGTGCTCCTAGTGAGATGTCTTGGTACAAGACCTCCACGTTGGGTCACCGAGGTGTCCCAGCTGCTTCCTATGGTCGTATGTACTCCGGTACTGGCTCACTGTCCCAACCTGCTTCCCGATACTCTTCCCGCGAACACCTGGATTCACTTGCCCGACGACAGTGTTCCCGCGACAACCTTGACCTGTTGCCACGACGACGTGATCTTGGTGTTGAACACCTGGGTGGGTCCAGAGAGAGGCTTGGCCCTGTTCACAGCATCCATGCCTCCAGGGAGGATCTGGTGGCCAGGGGTGGGATGGCAGGGTTAATGGGGGCGGAGAGTTCATTAAGTGGATCAAGAACACAACTTAACACACTAACAAGGCAACAGGCCTCTCGGGAACATCTTGGGGGGGCGCTGATGAGTAGTCGGTCTCGGGAACATTTGGAGCCTAACGGCGGATCACAGCCGTGTAGAGAGTGGCTGAGAACCCTGCCACCGCGACAGCTCTCACACCCAGAGCCACACCCCCCCTCCTCACCCCCTCCACCAATCACAGAAGAACCCCATGAAAACCTGCCCTCTCGGCACGGACGGCTAGACTCCGCCCCTCCATGTAGGTACCCTTCATCTGCAGCTGCACCTGGAGCTCCATCTAGTCGTCCACCTTCTAATGAACATCTTGATATCCTGTCCTCTATACTGGCCTCCTTCAACTCCTCTGTCTTAACCCCACCCCCTAACCCTGTCTCTGCATCGGCTGGCCCCTCCCCTTCCCTGCCTCCTCTCTCTGCAACCTCTAAGAGCATCTCTGAAGTGTCACCTGACACTGAGTAAGTCCAGACCCTTTTTTGTCTCACTGTATTTCCCATTTATAGCCCTCATTTGTTTCAGTTATTTCGAATAAAGAACAAATAATTGCTTTTAAAGAATAGTTCTGAAAATTCTGTCATTATTTACTTTCCCTCATTTAGTTCCAAACCCATATGACTTTCTTCCTTCCATGGAACACAAAAGGTGAATTTTTTTAATAATATTCTGACCAATTGTTTCTATATGATACAAGTAAAATAATTGGGGCTTACGAGCACCAAAATGTAAAAAAAATCAATAATTATTGTGTAAGGAACAGACCTAAATTTAAATCATTATTCAGTGAAAATCTTCATTTCCAGTGAGTTGATAAATGCTGGATCATTGAGTCACAAATCAGATATCGCTGCTTCTATCATGAGTGTTGTTTTGTTACTTTAGAGCTTGACAGACCCAGTCCTCATTTACATGTACTTTCATTATATTGAAAAGAGTGGCCAGGATATACAATATATATAAAAAAATCAACACATGAGTTCCATGGAAGAAAGTCATACAGAATTTTCATTTTTGGGTGAACTTTAATAGCCATAGTTTCTTTTCTCATAATAACTGATTGTTTTCCTTCTCATAATGGCATGGTAGTGACATCTTTCCTAATCTTTCGTTCTCTGTTTCTCTCTATTTAGAGTTAACAGAAGTGATGGACAATCTTGATGATTACCTCACAGCCCCATAATGCATTTCTACAGAGGGGCTCAAGAGGATCACAGGACATAACCAACCGGAGCTATCAGGACTCCTACTGAACACTTGAGAGTGAAATTGCTCATCAATGGCTTGAGAAATCATCCTCCTGAGAACAGGCAGGAAATTAACAATAAGGAGTAGAATTAATTGATAATAATTTTTCCAATCTGTATCTCAGATTTCCAGATCAGCAGCTGAGAGGGCTGGACAGAGAGAGAGAGAAAACTGTACATACAATTTTTATACGTTTTGTATATTTTTCATCAAAGATCAAAGAAAAAAAAAATCTCTAGTGATGTTTTTGATGATTACGTCCAGCATTTGAGTTTTTGTGTGAATGGATGTTTTTAACTGGGTAAGATTGAAAACATTTTCAAACTCATCCCTAGCCAATACAGTCCCAAACATTCTGATCCTTGTATTCCAACATGTGTTTATGCAACATTAACCAAGCCCTCTGACAAAAGACTGAGAAACTTAAGTCTATGAAGAAATTGATTGGTCGATGTAATTGAGGAAGGTATTGGCGCTTGCATGGGATTGTTAGGAAACTCCAGAGATGTGATTGTAGAGTTGTGAAACAGAAGACAAGATTGAACCGTAATGATTGTCATTCAAGGAATTGGCTTTTTTTAATTGGAAGATTTTTAGGTTGGTCTAAACATTTCTTAAAGAAACACCAATATTTGGCTTAAGTATAATAATACTTGCCTTTCCTATTTCTAGACATTTTATGCCAATATGAGATAATACTGAAGCATATAAAAGGAGTTTGTTGAAGCTGTGTGAAGAGGCCTTTATGAATTGGTTAATTATTTAGTCTACAAGCATATTCACAGCTTAATCAAGAGCTCTTTCATAACTTGGCTTATCATAAATCAACTATTGCTTGAGGAAAAGTTACAGATCCTAAATCAGCTATTCAGGAGAAAATATTTAATCCAGCTTTGATTCCTTTTGACAAAGAGAGCATATCTAAATGTCAGTGATTATCTCTGTGAAGTATTGAATAATCTTGGTGCTTCAGGGGAAGAAACATGGTGAGATGAGATACATGCAGTCATTGAGGTTAAATACGATTTCAAAATATCAGGCTGCTTAAAAGGAAAATAATGTTTCAACATAAGACTTTTTCTCCTTTTACAGTATTATCAATAGTTTTTGCCAAAAAACAAAACAAAAAAGTGCCCTATGTCATTCCCTGTTATACCTCTTACCTGTCAGAAAGTGCTCCAGGACTTTTTCTATTGATCTTTTTTATAATTTATTTATTATTAAAAGACTTTATCTTGTACAGACATTAAATTATTTTATTTATTAAATTTGTATTTAATGAGGTTAATTTCACTTAATCATAATCGTTGCTGGAGTATTTTTAAGAGGTGCGTGTGGGAGATTTGTTTTTATAAGAACGAGGTTTCATCTGTTAAAATGTTTTATGTGTGAAACTTTTGTACATGTACTATCTGAAATGCCCCCCTCCTCTTCTGCAAATGATGCATTATGGGAAAATAAATGTTCTCTGTTCATCAGAGAAAGAAAGAGTAGTGGAAGACGAGTGAATGGGTGGGAGAGAAAAGGGGGGAATGTATAATTGGTCAACATGTTTATTTTGGGACATTCCTCCTATTTACCTATGGGGGTTTCAAAAAAATAAAACAACTGCTACCAAAGGGAGGTGAGAACTAGAGACTAGCTGGACATCAATAAAGAGGTTATTGCTAACAGGCTCCTGTATATTTTTTGTTGAATATTCAAGGCAAACACTTGAGGAACATACAGTTCAAGAATTTAAATCTAATCAAATAAACTTACATGTACAATGTTAAATCATCATTTACTCATAATCAAATCATTCCAAACCCATATGATTTTCTTTTTGTCTATGGAACACAAAATATGTTTTGAAGAATGTTCACGCTGCTCTTTTCCAAACAACGAAACCTATAGTGTCCAGGGAGCTGTCAAGCAAAAAAAATAAAAAATAAAAAAGACCAAAAAAATAAATACGATTATCCCTTACAACCCATACAAACAAAATAGAAGTCTTCTTTGTGAGTGGAGCAATCCAAAATGTAAGTTGTTATTCACTGAAACCTTACCATCTGAAAGTTAATACACAGTAATGGAATTTTTATCTTTGTGTGAACTATTCTTTAAGTCTTTTCATGACGCTGGCCACAACCCTGTTCTAAGAGCTCTGTCCCACCAAATACATTGTTTACTATATTTATATAGTAAATTAACAACACTGTGGTGAGCCTAAATTAAATAAATTCAGCCAGTTCAAAAGTTGGAAGTCAGTTTAAGAGAAGCACTTATTTACTTATTTGCATAGTAAAAATGAATGACAGTAAAATTAATCAAAGGGATGAGTTTAAATTATTATGCGCTGAATCTCTTAAATAGCATCTCCCTTCTCTTCTTCATTTCCACACTTCAACAAAATTATCAGTCTGGACTGAATGTAAGCAAATTCTCCCTACTCAACCTCTGCACTGATCTTCCACAGTTTGGCTTGATAATATTGCTTCGTGGCCCGTTCCGATTTATTTCTGTCTCACTGCTTTCCTCTTCTCCTCCTACACACACTGCTGAAGCAGCAACAGACTCATCATCTGCTGATGCTCCCGCTCGAACAGCTCCAATTAACGTGCCTCCCATTTTAAGACTGGTGCATAAGAGTCATTCAGTAACAAATTCTCAGCAGACCCTGTGGCAGGGGTGCGTGGCACTGCAGACTGTTGATGCACTTGTGGACCTCGTCTCTAATTCTGTTCCTGATCCCAGCCCTGAGATGCTTCCTGCAAGGCCAGGATGGAAGAGAGTTAGCCAACTGGCCCTGGAAGTGCTGGAATGTGAGCGGAAATGGATGGGGGGATGAGAGAAGGTGGGGCCAGGAGGAATCCTAAGGTTGATAGTTGGAAGGTTGTGTGGCCGAGGTCGATGGCTAAGTTCTCCTTGCTGTCTGCTTGCTGTTAAAGAATATCAGAATCAAAATTATACTTAGTCCTTAGATGGAAAATTGTAGAAAAAAAACTCAGCACATTGTAGCAATAATGTAGCACTGCAACATATTTATATTTGTCTATGTCAGTAAAAAGATAAATGTAATATCAATGACATGTCAAGTACTTGCCTCATTACTGGTGAAAACGTTATTTTCTATGTAAACTTAATTTCCCATAATGCTGTGCTGTGCTCACCTGTTACTTCCTGTTCACATCCTGATACCATGTGATCGTGTTTGGAGCACACAGTTGGGTATATAGGGGTTAGGAACTATTGTTCGTGGAGCTTGTTCTCTATTTGTGCAATAAGATGTTGAAGTGCTGCACTTAGTATATCCCTTTAAAACCTGACTGTTAAGGGTCACATGAACATAACGGAGCCTAATTATACATTATTACAAACTAGTTGAACAGTCGTTCAAACAACCGACCAACTAGTCGATTATGAAAATTTTAGTTTTGCACATCCCTAATTATTTTTTTCTTTGATTTGAAGCCAAAAATATTAGAAAATTCCTCATCTTTAATAAGGAAATGAACTACAATCCCACGAAGCACTGCGAATGACGTAATAAAAAAAATATATTAAAAAAACATTATAAATATTAACAAATATATATATATATATATATATATATATATATATATATATATATATATATATATATATATACAAATTTATAAGTAGCTTGAATTGGAAGTGAAGGGGGACCGACAGTAGTTATTTTTTGCTGATCGGTGGATCCTTGGTCTTCAGGATCATGGGTATTGCACTTCTTTACCAGGAATTCTGATATAATTAAAATTATTATTATTATTTTTTAATGAGGTCGAATTAACGCAGACTGATGACTTCAGCACAAGCACATATCATCAACAACCTCGGAGCTCACGGTAGGTTTGTCTTCAAAGGTTTGTAAGTTATCATTACAAATCAATTAGTTAATAGGATTTTTATTTCCGGAACCCGACTGTTGTGCCCTATTCCATATTTTAGCACGACTGGAATGCTGTATTGTCCAATCAGAATCCAGGAATAATTCTACTGTATACAACATTCCATGTCCGTGATACAAGAGATCTATTAATTTTTAGATATTAAAGCTACTACACAGAACTTTGTAATCTCTAGCGACATCTGTTGTTTATACTTAAAATTGAAAAACATTTGCAGAAGAACACTTTACGTGAGTTGTGTTTCAGCAGTGCTCTTCAACACTGATGGATCTCATAATTTAAGCACCTGAGCATCACCTGTGTGTGATCATGACTGGGAGATATTCAGATCCGGAGTCATAAAGTGCTATTTTAATGTTGATATTATATTATTCTATTAAACGTTTATACACTTTACTTCAGGGTGTCCCTAGCACTGCCAATAGAGTTGCCACTGTATATATATGAAACGTGTAACAGAAAAAAAGCTTCTTCTTATAAAAAATACAATAATATGTTTAATTAATAATTTCTTTAGCTGTAAAATTATATAGATAGATGGTTACAAACTAAACAAATTAATATGTACAATACTGTGCTATGCAATTGGTACATTTTAAACAACTTGAGATAATACATTGTAAAAAGAGAAACTATCTGCTAAAAGGACAACAAGTGATCACTAAGGCATTTCTACAACTGGGGCAAAAGAAATGAGAAAACAGCACACACATTCGTAAGAAATCTGGAAACTACGGCAATGTTATAAAATACTCAGAAGTCATGAATATTTTTAAGCACATTACAGTAACTTCACTGGACAATGTAGATACTTCATGATTGGTTAACACACAAGTATTATTGTTCGGTTCATACAAGCATGATAAGCAATATAAGCATCAACATCCCTACCAGACAACATATCCAAGCATTAAAGCAAGTAAAGAAATTTGCCAAATAGTTAACAGAAAAACATAAATCCAGACTGCAACGATGCATGTTCTGAACTGTGTGACAGTGACTGACTGAACTGAACAGCTTACTTTTAACCGGCTGGAATACGTAACAGTATGTAACAGTAATGAAGTAAGGATGAACAACATAAGCCTGTGATTTTGCATCAAATCCGACTCGACAGCTCAAAATACAAATAATTTCTGAAAGCTTACTGTAGTGAATCGTGGTAAGGCAAGGATATTGTTTTGAACACTGTTCAATAATCAACAATGGTATTTCGTTCATTTTTAACCAAAAAATCTTCCATAGTATTGCTTTAACTTTTTTGCTTTCACTTATTTACTTTCACCAGTGTTGCAAGCAATGTACACTGCACCTGTTTTTCTGCATGTAATTTTTATCAGAAGAAATGATCAGATTAAGTGAGAATAGCTAATACAAATTTAATACCCAAATTGGCAACACTTTCCATGGCAATTCACTGTAAATTCAAAGCTTAAGAGGCTTTCCAGTAATAATTTTGAAAGTGATTTCAGACTTACATCATTTTGGCTATGGTCAGCATCTTCATGATCATTCCCATTAGCGCCTGAGAACCCCACTAAGGGAGAAACAAAGAGAGAGCAAGAGAGAGAGAGAGAGACTCAATTAATCTAGTTCACTGTATCATTACATAGATGACAATCAGGAGATTGGTAGTGTTTCATCCTGTAATAGAGATGACATGGCTTTTAATTACCTACTACAGATGAGCCACCCCCTAACCGTGGTATAGTCCCCATCTACCTCTTCCAGACATAAGATCAAGTTTGGTACCAAAGCAATCACCTCTCTCTGCACCTGCCAGGAACCACACAAAAGAAACACATTGAGTATCATTTCATTAATTTAAGCAGAATTAAATGTAAATGTTACATTTTCAATAGCCAAATCCCCCCAACACCTCTGGAATCTTCTTGTCCAAGTCGTTCATTCATTTGTCACATGACAGAAGAATGAACAACTCGGACCAGAAGACTCGAGAGGTAAACTACTCATTTCTATTTCCTGTGTGAGCAATGCACAGCGTATACGGCTGTCACGTGACAAAAGAACGGATGTCTGGGACCAGGTGAACTAATCATTAGTTTCCTGTCAAATCAAACAAATCAAATCCCTTTATTTTCACTCAACCATATACACATGTGCAACAGTGGGTGAAAGTTTTGGGTGCAGTTCCAAGCAACATAACAGTATGACAATTACAATAAACATCTAATTTACACACAACACAGTTTACACATCTGTTAAACAACACAATTTACACCTAATAATATACAATATTAAGTATACACAAAATAAGAAGACTGTATACAATAAAAATACACTGTATTTGCAATCATGTATTCAGTGGAAATAAATAAAATTCCTCAGCCGTCTCTGCAAGAAGAGGTGCTGGTGAGCCTTCTTCACAACGGCCTCAGTGTGGATGGACCACATGAGTTCCTTAATGATGTGGACACCGAGGAACTTGAAGCTGCTGACTCTCTCCACCGGTGCTCCATTGATGGTGATGGGGCTGTGTTCTCTGTCTTTTCTCCTGAAGTCCACCACAAGCTCCAAGCACCAGTGTGTCAGAGTGTGCACCTCCTCTCTGTAGGCTGTTTCATCATTGTCAGTGATCAGACCTACCACCGTCGTATCATCAGCAAACTTAATGATGGTGTTGGAGCAATGTGTTGCCACACAGTCATGTGGGTACAAGGAATACAGAAGTGGGCTTAGAACACAGCCCTGCAGGGCTCCATTGTTGCGGGTCAGTGATGAGGAGATGTTGCTGCCTATTCTAACCACCTGGCATCTGCTTGACCAGAAGTCCAGGATCCAGCTGCACAGTGAGCTGTTTAAGCCCAGAGCCCAGAGTTTCTCATCAAGCTTGGAGGGCACTATGGTGTTGAATGCTGTGATGTAGTCTACAAACAGAATTCTCACAAATGTGTTCCTTTTTTCCAGGTGGGAGAGGCCAGTGTGTAATATAGATGCAATAGCATCATCAGTGGAGTGGTTGTTGTGGTATGCAAACTGCAGTGAGTCCAGTGAGGTGGGCAGCACAGAGCAGATGTAATCATTGATTAGCCTCTCAAAGCATTTGCTGATGATGTGGGTCAGAGCAACCATGCAAGTCATTTAAGCAAGTGATTTTGGATTGCTTTGGTAAAGCATGTGGGGATTACAAACAAGGAGAGGGAAAGGTTGAAAATGTCTGTAAAAGCACCAGCCAGTTGGCCGATATTCACCCGTCAGAAGGATCGGGTTACATCTGCTACAGAGACGTAGAGTGAACTAACCTCTGTAGCTTTGGCCGCGAGAGCTCTCTCCACGAGGGCAGTGTTATTTCCCTCGAAACGAGCAAAAAAAAGTATTTTTTAAATTTTAAAAGCATTACATTTTTAAATACTTGTAATTACATTACTGTTACTGACTTTGAGTTGTTACTTTTAAGTACATTACTTGGGTTACACGTATTTCTAAATAATATTATTTATGTAGAATACATCAAAAACTGAACTGTTACCCATCATGCACTGCCCTCATCACTGCCTTCTGTTCTCCATTTTTCTCACATTTTTTCCATTCTCTCGTAAGCCCTTGTGTGTGTATATACATTATACCCTCTAGTTTTGCATTTCATGGTCAGTTAATGTTTGTTGCTTTATGAGTTCATGTCTGTTTATATCATCATCATTAAAATCCTGCATTTAGATCCAGCATCTCCCATCTCATCTCAGCAACCATCCGTTACAGAAGTACTGACCCACATGGATCTAGCATCCGATTGAGGATCATGTCTGTGAGTTTTTTGAACAAGTGAATTTAGTGCACTATCCAGACTGATTTTCTTCAGGACCGGTCTGAATAGTGCATTGAAGAAACTGACGCCTCCGGCTGATCTTCACTGGACACTCTGTGAATATGTGGAGAAGGCTCTGGAACTTTGTGGCTCCCATTATACAGTGGATTATGGTGGGAACCCCAGGCCAAAACCTGTATCTTTGGCTCCTTGCTCCAAGCCTTCCATGGCTCCTTGCTCCAAGCCTTCCAGAGCCAACAAGCCAGCACCCACACCTGCCACAGCCAACAAGCCAGCGCCCACGCTTGCCACGGCCAATGAGTCAGTGCCCACGCCTCCCACGGCCAAAGAGTCAGCGCTCATGTCTGCCAAGTTGTTCCCCAGTCACTGCCAGTGCTCACAACCACGGAGGTCATTCCCTAGTCGCTGCCAGTGCTCACAATCACTGAGGTAATTCCCCATTTGCTGCCAGCTCTTGTCGAGCCTCCCACAGCTCCACCTTCCATGGCTCACCCCTCAAGCCTCCCACGGCTCAGGCCCTCGAGCCTTCCCCATCTGTATCTTTGGCTCCTTGCTCCAAGCCTACCATGACTCCTTGCTCCAAGCCCTCCATGGCCAATGAGCCAGCGCCCACGCTTGCCATGACTAACGAGCCAGCACCCACACCTGCCACGAACAATGAGACAGCGCCCATGCCTGCCACGGTCAACAAGCCAGTGCCCACGCCTGCCACAGCCAACTAGCCAGCGCCCATACCTGCCAGGTTGTTCCCCAGTCACTGCCAGTGCTCACAACCACGGAGGTCGTTCCCCAGTAGCTGCCAGTGCTCATGGCCACAGAGGTCGTTCCCCAGTTGCTGCCAGTTGCTGCCGGCTCTTGTCGAGCCTCCCATGGGTCTGCCTTCCATGGCTCACCCCTCAAGCCTTCCCCACCTGTATCTTCAGGATGGTCGTAAAAGATAAGAAAAAAGAGGGCAGGTTAGGGGGCCCAAACAGGGTGAGCAAGAAGCAGCTGAAAATACCACAGCAAGTAAGAATAGTGTCAATGACATAATTGACTGTCCTCTATCTCCAATCAGCACTCTGTTCGGTGTCCATTGAAAAAAAGGTGTGACTTCTGTGTGTGAGCAACAGGGAGTGTTACAATACAGATCGCGATGTGTGTGTAAGAATATTAACCATAGAGGACAATGTTATGATGGTGCGTAGAGTTCAGCGGGCCTGCATGGAGATGGAATGGCTGAAGAAGGTTCCGTTTCTGGGCTCCAATGGACCTGAACATCAGGGAGACACACTTAATGAGAGAATAGACAAGGGAAATATCAATAGAGAGCTGGAGGAAGGAAGATAGATTGAAAGCATAACCGAGGCTCAGTTTGTAAATGCTCAGTTAGCTTTGTTATTTGGGACCCTCACCATCAAGAGAGGAATTATCAGGCGCCTGTGGAGGCGGACATCAATCCGGAGTCTAAGGATCCCTGATACATACCCTTAGACTTTCATACACACACACACACACACACTTGGGCAGTATCCTGGTGTTCATTAAGCAAGGAGCTGTCATGGTGTCTCATTCTTTAGGGTCTACAGAAACTGATCTGAATGGGCATACCTTGAAGGAGGGGCAACATGTGGGGGCATTGGCTCTGTGTGTCACCTTGGTAGTGTCACCAAGAGTGGATCAAAACCTTGGGATGTTCTTGTTACTGGAGGGGAGGATACCACAGAGATCGTACTTGCTGTAGAACTGCAGAGTGGAACTGTGAATTTGCTCGCTGTTCTAATGGACCATATTTCAAATGTTCGCACACTGGATGCCGTCAGAAGAGGAGAAAGTAATGAAAACAAAAGGATTTCACCTCTGTCCACCTTCTCAGTGGGGGGAAGGGCCCAATTGCAGTGTTACTAGCTCTTGATTTGTTTGGATGAGCAGCAGGGTCAGCTGATCTGCCAGGTCCCTCAGATCGCTGGCCATCGATTAGATGAGCATTGGGAACGGAAGCAGAACCGACACAAGACCATCAGTATGGACCCTGAGATGAGGTGTGTGTGTATATGTGTGTTAGTGTATATTAAAATGCTTTCTATTTTCCAAGTTTGCTTCTAGAGTTTGGTATAAGGATTTCAAAGTGTTTTATTTTGTTTTAATGGTTTGCTGGTTTGACCACTTGACCATTTCTCACCACTAGAGGGCGGACAACACTAAAGTAGCCCCCTACATTTAATGATGTAAGCAATTTTATTCTTATTCTAATGCATAAATTCTTTTTCAGTTTTGCAGGTACATGTCTATGGAAGTGGTGTGGTTGATGGGACTGAATGTGTCCTTCTGGCTCTGGGGTGAAGTGATGGTGCAGTAATGTGATTTGAAATGATGAGAAAATGAATTATATTCATGAAATAAATGTTCTAACATTCTGCAACTGTATTTATTCATGTTTAAATGATTGTGTGTTTGTTTTCCATGCTAGGTTAGTCAGTGTGATTGAGAGCAATAGGAGGGTTTAGATGCTTTGGGAGTGCGTTTACCATCAAAGATGTGTGCTCAGCATTGCTACCTACAAGCTGGAGGACACACATGGCAAATAGTAAGCAGATGATACTTTGTGTTAATTATTAAATATATATAAAAAATATATTTAAAAAAAAATCTTTTATAACTTCTTTTCCCCTTCCTACCACTCTTTCTCTATCTATTGCTCCTTCAAGTTTTTTTTTTGCTGTTCAGTACCGCTGCAGATGGTTGTATATGTGTGTGATATTTAACGGCAGTTTTGAACATTAAGGCCAATGTCAGCAAGCAGGGTTAGTCATACAAATTGCTGACCATAATCTTTCTTTTTATTGATTTTATTATTTTTTGCTTCAGTTTTTGTGAGAGCCATTGTTGTGAAGAAGTGGTTGTTTGTAACTGTGCGCTTATTTGCTTTATTTATTATGAATGAAAAATTATTTGTATTTGTTTGTATGTTTTATCATTTGTTAATGTAATGTAATTTTATGTTTGAAGTAAAGTTGAATCTAGCCCAAACATGGCCCATAAATGAGTCGGAACAGACTGTCAAATCTAAGATGAGCCCAAAATGGCCCACTCTTTTTATTTCCCCTCTGTGTGAGCAGACCCAGATGCATGGATTCTCATAGGATTGATTTTACAATGCTTTTGCTCTGATTTACAGATAAGAAATGTGTGTCTATTTAAATCAATAATTGAAATTTTTTTAATTAATTACAAACCCAAACATGACACTAACCCAGGTATGCATGACTGACCTGAGCCTGGTCCTAAACCTTACAATTTGTTAGGCTCCCTTCAGGCCCAGGCCATGTAGCAAACCTCTAAAATGTGAATCTTTGTTTAGTCTATTTATTAATTACCATATGTATGCTTTAGATCTGTCAGCCCCGTTCTTTTCCATACCTGTCCATCAAAGTGGAGTCAGTACTCTTGCTTTATCAAAATTTAAAGTGGAAGGACAAATGGAGGAAAACCACATCTCATTGGTCAGCGGTGGAGATGACGGACAGCTGTCTGTGCTGCATCTCAGGATTGAGCATGAACAGCAGGAGAATGAAGGCATGTCAAACAGCTACTTTCTTTGGTCTGTGGCCCTGGCACACTCGGCCCTGCTTACTGAGTTATGTTTACTAAGCCATTCCCTGTTGGTTTCCGCCTCACCAGACCTACGTATGTGTTTATAGCATGTGAGCAGTGATGGGCACTGCCCACAGAAGGTACTGTTCGCACATACAGCAGATGCTGCAGGTTTGTGGGTGTGGCATGGGGCTGGGCTAGAGGGAGGAGCTTGGGTGGTTGTTTGTGGTCAGGGCTGGCAGCTGTTTCAATTAACTGATGAATAGAGGGAGGAACTGAATGAAACTCTTAGGAGAAAAGAAGAGGAGGAGAGACTGAAAGAGATAGTTTCACAACGTTTTTCTGAAGACATAATACTTGCTTAAAATAGCATAATTGATAAGATAAGAAGTCAAAAATGTTAATTGTAAAATTGTAATTTTTCAAATAAAGATGTTAAATGTTTTAACTCTTTTACTGTGGTGCAGAAGGCCTTGTTCTGTCTAGAAAGTATCTAATGGACATTCCATGTCAACACAAAAGCCAGGTCCCTGGCTCAATTTATTATTTTTATGTTTTTACTGGTGAAAAAAAACAACAACATAAATTATGATCAAAGTCAAAATATTGCAGATGTACATTTCTGGGATCCAAAAACTAGATAATTTGAGCATCCTAACTGAGGGGCCTGGGTAGCTCAGCGAGTATGCTGACTATTGATGCTGACTATCACCCCTGGAGTCCTGAGTTCAAATCCAGGGTGTGCTGAGTGACTCCAGCCAGGTCTCCTAAGCAACCAAATTGGCCTGGTTGCTAGGGAGGGTAGAGTCACATGGGGTAACCTCCTCATGGTCTTGATTAGTGGTTCTCGCTCTCAATGTGGTATGTGGTAAGTTGCGCATGGATCGTGGAGTGTAGCATGAGCCTCCACATGCTGCGAGTCTCTGCACAACGAGCCACGTGATAAGATGCTCCGCCACCCGGATTGAGGTGAGTAACCACGCCACAACGAGGGTCTACTATGTAGTAGGCATTCCAAACTGGGGAGAAAAGGGGATAAAACATTTTTTGGGAAAAAGAGTTGTGACGCGTTCGCGTTCTCAGGACGGGAAGGAGGACACGGGAACAGGGTTCAACAGTCAGGTAGGGTTCTTTTAATTCCTCCAAGGTAACAAACATAAAGTTGAACACAAAATACTTAAACTGAACACAGACTATTCTTAATAACGTAAACTGATACACTTTAAAGTTGCCAACACTTGACTGGCGTAACTCTCTCTCTCGACTGGAGGCACTGGTGCTCTTTTTATGCCGCTCTCCCCATACTCACTGAAATTAGAGACAGGTGTTAGACATAATTTAGCTCAGGTGCAAGCGCCCTTACCGCTTTCCCTCTCCGGACGGGCGCTTGACCACGCCCCCGCTGCCACAAGAGTCCTAACTGAAGAGCCACTGGTGTCGCTTATTCTTAATAGTGTGTTTTTGGACTCTCGAAAATCAAGATTTTTACATTATTGATTTTATGTGAATATATAACAGTACATTTCTTTTTCAACCCTCGAAAATTTTTAACATTTTCACATGGAGCAACATCGAAAGTACCAAAGCTATGAGATTTAACCACTTTAGGCCTTAAAAATGAAGATACCAAAAGGAAAGATGATTCTGAACCAGAAATTAAAAGGATATTACGATATCTGAAATACTACTACTACTTCTAAATAGACACCATCTTACAACACTAAATGGTGTTTTTTTTTTTCTTGTTTTTTTTTTTTGGCCATCTAACAAGGGATGCTGAAGTCAACAATTTTTTATTAATAGACCTACAGTACTCATAAAGCCCATTATGTAAAATTAATGATGCTGCCAATTTGTAAGGTTAATTCTTATTTGTTTGTGATAGATTATTTGTCCGTAATGTATCAGTGTTTTCCTGGGCTGCGTGTGTGTGTGTGTGGGGGGGGGTGCTTGTGTGTGTGTGGAGGGGGGGGGGGGGGAGTGAGTGAGTGAGTGTGTGTGTGAGAGAGAGAGAGAGAGAGAGAGAGAGAGAGAGAGAGAGAGAGAGAGAGAGAGAGAGAGAGAGAGAGAGAGAGAGAGAGAGGGTACACAGAGTGTTGGGGGGCTTTGGCTGTGCAACTATGTATAAATATTTCACCCCCTTCTCCAGTTTCCTTTTGTTCATCATCTTAGTGGCTTGATGGCCAACCCCTTTAATCCACAGCAGAACGAATGAAAGCAAGGGAGTGAAGGAAGTAAAGCATGAAGGGAGAGACAAAAGATAAAAGCCTTATTAGGATTTACAGACGGAATGTTAAAGAAGAGAAAGTGTCCTTTTATTTAATTTGTTAGATATTGAGATAAGAGTGTATGTGAAAATTTATGATGGAATATGAAGAAGACTAAGAATGAAGGAAAAAAAGGAAGAAAGTGTAAACGTTGAGATGATAAAATAATTGCGTAAGTATGGAAGAACTTTACGCCTAAGACTCTTGTACCATAACAGTTCATGAACTTACGTGACTTGTAAGGCTCATGTTGTGTCTCAGTGTGCTGAAGTGTGTTTCAGTATGTCTGTGTGTGCCCAGATCTTTAGAAAAAGGATGTCACGATTTAGGGAAGGCTTTAAAGAAGACAAATCTGGAAAGAAGAACTTGAGGATGACTCAAAAGCGACAGAAAAAATATGCTGAAAATGACAAGGTATGGCTGTTCCTGAGCATACATGCATATTTACAACCGTAGATAGGAATACATCTAATCAATTGAACAGTCTCTTATTAGCAAAAGTCATTTAAGCAACATCTACCAGTTTTGAATCATGCTTGCATGTGTGATGATGACCATACAGGCCAGTGGGTTCATGTCGAGAGATAGGCTTCCTCTGATTGGTTCGTCAGGCAACAGAACTGCAGGTATAGTTAAAACATAACCTGCAAATAAATAAATATCAATATTGCTTTGATTTAATGTGTTGGTTGTTTATTATATAGGACAAATGTGACTTGACGAGATAATGGATTTAGGGTTCTTATGCATTTTAAAGGCCATTGCAATTGATGGAATGCTAATCAGTTCTCTCAAGCGTGATGTATAAAGTGTGTGTTTACATTGGTCTTTGTTATTCCTGTCTACACAATGTTACCTGAGCTTGTCAATGAACAATGCAAGTACAAAACACAAGGAAATTCAGAAGGTACTTAATTAATTAGCTACTATTATCAGTACATTGACCTTTTTAAGGGAACTTGTCAGTAGAGTAGATTATTATAATTGAACAAGTGTGAGATAAATTTAAAGGAGGAATTTGAGCTGTGTCCATCTTTTTTCATAATTCATTTCTAATATTTCTTGCCTATGTTATTCTTAGTGAGGCCTGCTTTATCCACGCCTCGGCGACCTCCTCAGTCTGAGACGAGAAAACATGGTCGTCTCCCCATCTCCTCTGCTGCCCTCCCTGACAGCATGGCACCCTGGGAAGGCTCTTCCCACTCTGAGTCTTCTTTGATCAGTTTCCAAACTCCAATTTCAACCTTTCCTCCTGCCCACTCCAAACCAATCACAGCACAGGACCCCCTTCTCCAACTACCCCCTTCTCAAATCAAAAACACTGAAAATGAGCAGACTGCCAGGGTAAAACATAAGCCCCTCCCACCAAGATTTCCCCCTAGACCTCCCCGTTTGCCCCCTCTGAGGCCAGTCACAAATCTCAGCTTCTCACGAAGTTTCACGTTTTCGTTTTTTGAGCTGCCGGTTCACCAGTCAGCACGAAACAGAGCGGAGAGACTCAGAGATCTAACTGTCCTACTGAAGCAATTTCATTACTAAAGGAAAAACATGATAAATCTAGTGCAGAAATGCATCCAATGGAAAAAGATGTTAAGCAAATTTACATTAGACTCTTACAATTTCCAGGACAAGACGGCACACCACTTTTATATTCTGTTTGGGGTGCATACACTTGAGTATATTTTGTTGTTTGTTAGTTTATGTAGCACTGGTTGATATGACAGTGGTTTAGGACTTATTATTGACACCAGTCGGTGTGAATAAAAGCATCCCGCAAAAGCAAAAATTTTCAGTTACTGATGCCATTGTAGAAATGTGCAATTTACAGTCAGCCATGATTATTTATTCAGTGAGTGATAGTGTTTATTAATAAGTGGCTAAAAGTTCTCATTTGTTAGTTTGGTATGCAAACGTCTCTATCAGTGTCAGAAGTTGACTCTACAATTATGGGGCAATATTTGCATTCTGCATCCTGGGGGCATTTTTTACATTTCAGAGGGCAATCATTTTCTAACTATTTAAAATATACTGAAAGTCATTTCATTTAATACTTAAATTTAAAGTGATATAATGCATAACTGGGCCTAGAATAGAATATTAAAATGTATTTCAGATGTTACAAATACAAAAAACAGAGGTATTCATTATGAGGGCATTTTTTGATTTTTAAAATTATTTTCAGTGACATTTTTTTGCCCCAAGCCCCCCTTAATTCCTGACCCTAGTGTGCTTCTTGAACAGTTTGGTGGTATCTAATCCTAGATCAGTACTCTTTATTAATTCATATGCCTGGGTTGTCCCACACTTACTATTGTATTTAGTACCTGTTTAAAGAAATTGATCCAGGGTCTACTTTAACATACTTGATTGAAACAGCCCCAGTTCTGAAATAAATAAATAAATAATAATGATAACTTAAACTCATTATGTGTTCTAGGCTCTGTTAAATCATTAGCTTTTGGAGCTTTTCTAGCTTGGTTTTGTTGTTCCTGTTGAATATTTTCTTCTAGATTGTTAAATGCACATTTATTGAATGTGTGTTTTTTTATTTATTTATTATTATATTTAATTAATAAATGTATTCCTATCTGCTCTTAAACATTGTCATTGGTCAACATATTAGCAAATTAACCAATGGAGCACAGAGTTGGGGAATATAACCACGGAACTCATTATATGAGTTTGAGAGAGGGTGCATGTTGAATGTTATATGAATGTTTTACCTTTTAAATATCAGAACTTTAGAGACAAGTGGAGTTTTATGTTAGCAATTCAGGTCATGTGCACTTCAGGACAACTGGTAGAAATCAGTGAATTCTCTGACAAGGTAAACAATCTTTTTTTTTTTTTTCTGGGTCCTTTTCTTTTCCTTATTTCCACTTTTATGGCACACTCACACCTGCCAAGTCACCTGTCCTCACATGTGCTCATATCAAAGAATGCTGACAGATGCAGGTATAAGCTTTGATGTCTTATATACTTAGGCTGTGGCTGGTCATGAAAAGCTAAAAACAGAGTTCTGGTGAGTGGGTGTGGGATATGAGTACAAGAGCTTGCTTAAAGGTGAAGTGTGTCATTTTTTATGTTAAAATACTTTCTCTTATCCAAGCTAATTATGCAGAGAATAAGTCATCCATCTTTTGATTTCTCTGAAAAGTGTAAACACTGTGGCATTATGACAACATTGATCTGTTTGTTTTAGCCTCTTTACCAGCCCAACATATCAACGTATTGTATGAGTTTGGGGCAGGACTATCTGTGTACATGGCCAATGACAAACAGCGGAAGTGTTCAGGAAACCTTTTTGAAAGCAGTCATTATTTTGCAATTCCATTTGCTGACACTAGTGGCATAGAAATGACACACTAGACCTTTAAGAAGCAGATGCACCTAAGATGACAATAAGGTGATTGTGACAATACTTTATCAGGAACAGAAACGATTTTCATAATAAATGAATGCATTAATTTCTATATCTCTTTATCTTTGTGCATCGGGTGTTCAAGTTAGAGACTGAAGAAGTGTTTCTTGTCTATTGTTCCTCTACTGCCATTGCTGCCATCATACTCACTCAGAAACAATACCACTGGAGATCTGATGTCGAGAATCAGTGTGGGGATCATGCACCTGCCACAAGGTCTGAGATGCATACATGCACACCTATGTTACCTGAGCTATACCAACAAACACACATGTGTTACCTGAGCTACAGTATAGCTTCAAACATACACCTGTTTTACATAATTCACCTGTTCTAAAATATTAATCTAATCTATATTTATAATACAATATTTAAAAAAAAAAAAAAACTCAAACTTGAATTTTCTGTCTTTTTCTCTCCATATAGGAATTACGAATGAATGCAGTTCCTCCAGTGTTTCCTGTATTCCGCCTTCTACCCTGTTCTTATTTACTTCATATTTGGAACATCTAAACACATCTCAGTCAGTGGGTAAGTACTGTAAACACAGACGTTTTGACGTTCAGGATTAATGTCAGTCTGATTGGCACGCACAGTTAAAAGTCATCACAAAATTAGTTTATTCAGCTCAACCTATTTAAAATATTAAGTCTCAATACACGTTCTTCCCTATCCTTCACCACTAAAACAACTTTTCTTTTCGCCTCATGTCATCAATCCCTCTTATTTTTCAACCCATCCCCTCCAAACACCTGGCTTCATTTTTTTAAATAACACCCACTTTCAACAATCTATTACATTCTTGATGTATACATTTAAGTTCCTCCCTACATTTTCTTCTTGTTTAATGGCCTGTCAGAAATACATCACATTACAGAAGAAAAATGCATTTTCATTATAACACTAGTTAGCAAAAACTGTTTGTAACTTAACTAATTACAACTAAATATATATCTCTAGCTATCTCTAAGTATCTAACTTCCCTCCCTTCTAAAATGTTATTTTCTCAAAAGCTGTTTATGGCAGCTCTTGTGCTGGCAGTGGTGGGCTTTGGTTTCCAAGCTTCACTGGGAATAATGTTTACTCATAAACATGGGTACCATTTTCACAGCAACCAGGTAACATGCAAAGGATGAAGCTTTAACTTAAAATATTATTACAACCTCCTAATAAGACAAAGTGAAGCTACATTATTAGGTCAGTATAAATGTCATAAGAGTGGTGGTGGTGTAGTGGCTAGAGCACAGGGCTGCTAATCAGAAGGTTGCTGGTTCAAACCCCACGGCCACCACCATTGTGCCCTTTAGCAAGGCACTTAACTCCAGGTTGCTCCGGGGGGATTGTCCCTGTAATAAGGGCTCTGTAAGTCGCTTTGGATAAAAGCGTCTGCCAAATGCATAAATGTAAAAATGGTCTTTCCCAACTGTAGGAGCTGTGGGTCTGTGTTACTCTGTTGGAGGGGTGTTCCAGTGCTTTCCAGTGAGTGGATCTATGTCTCGTAGTGTGGTGCTGGACAGGCAGACTCAGACAGAGGCTGTCCTTTACCTGATCTCTGATTAAATATATTCCCACATTACAGTCATAGTTATTTGGGATCATTTTACAGTTACACATAGAAGAGATATGTTACTTCACATTCTTTGTAACTTGGTGGTTATCTCTCCACAAAGACATCCGATGCATTTGTTTTGATCTCATGAAGCATAAACATTATTTCACAGGGAATTAAATCATGGTGAACAAATGTTAACTGAAATTTTAAACAATCTCATGCATCTCCTCACAAGCTATGAACTTGAAAATATATATAAAAAACAGCTGTCAGTAGGTGGCTCGCACAGACCCAACACTTACAGTGCAGTATTAATATATTACAGAATATTGTATATGTAGTAAGTATGATATAAGTATTACATTAATATATGCATATTATTTACTTAATATTTGTAGTATTTTAAAGATTAAAATATTGCAAAATAATTGCAAAATATTGCAGAATTAGCTGCAAAAATAAAGGGCATCTTGTGGAGCACTTGCTTCTGTTTCACACATGACAATAAAAGACGGAGCACAAGCTGGTCCTGAATAAATTATTTAATCAATTGCAATAATGACAATTGTGCATGTGCACATTTTTATTTTTACTCTGTGCTTGTGCATTGTGGGATTTAAGTGGCTCAAGTGTTTTGACTACGTTGACCAAAATTTGTTTAATCAGATTAATTTAATGATTCAGTGACCATTTCTGGTGATGTCTTGTGTGAAATGAGTTAGTCACTGAATCAACAATAAAAGAAAATTGTATTATTTTAAAATGTGTATGTCTACAGACCTACAAAGAGAATTTATTAGAGGTTTTATGCATTTAAGAAAAAAGCAAATCTAGCATTTCCCAACAGTTTGTGAGCATGACTTTTATCAAAAGACAACAATAATAGTCTTATAATATCATGAATTTCAATAACGTCTGTATGTTTTCATGTATAAAAAGTGTGTCTACATGTTTATTCACTTCAGTAAAATTGTAAAATGTAAAAAAAAGTATTCTAAGAACACAGCAGATCTATCTTTTTCCTGCAGTTTGTCGACTGCACACCAACATAAGGTAAACAACAGGAGCTGATATTAAAACTAGCTTCACGTATTTAACACAGATCTAGTAATGTGCTTAAATTGGCAAAAATAACCAATCAAACTATTACATCACAAACATAATATAAAAAACATAACTTAATGAAGACTCAGGCGCTGATATGAACTCCATCACAATGTGTGCTTAAAACAAGGATTGCCTTAGCTCTTTTTTGCAGTGCATTTCACGTAATACTGCCAATCAAGAACAATATAGATAAATACAAGAATACAAAGAACATTGTTGAAAGCAACTTTGTAGAAATGAATGGAGCCACATTGATTAGACTGCCTGACTGAAGGCCTATTATGTAAGGGTTGTTTCGGCTCATGAAACTCACCCGTGATTGGCTGGATGATCAGCCCAAAGTAACAAAACGCAATGAATACTGTATACCAATCCACCATTTGAACTCGGTATGGGTTGAGCTTGGAAAAGTGCGGGGGATTAAATCCACCTTTTTAAAAAGTGCGGGGGGAAGTGTCCCTCACGTTCCCTATGGCTTCTACGCCCTTGTGCTGACGTGCCTATGTCTCTGGTGTCTGTGTGTGTTTATGCATGTAGTTGCTCCTTGGTCTAATTTGGTTCAGTTTTGTGGTGACATATCTCTCTGAGCCACAGGTGAGAACTTACGCCACAGCGGCTGCCATCCGTGTTATCATCTGCCAAATCTTTATCATCTTCAAATATTAGTTCAGCATCAGCCCTAAACAGTACAGAGGTATTTTGTCTCTTAATTATGTGAGTATGAACACACACATGCACTGGCTTATTTCCTGTAAATCCCCAATAATGCTTCTGACGTCTTCCAGTGTAATTTGTTGTAGGTGCCATCTAGTGGTGGGGAACATGGCATTTTCTCCCTAAGCTATGAAAAACACTTCTATATCTAGTTTTCTTTCTCTCTCCCCCCCCTCTATCTCTCTCTCCCCAGAGTGTCAAGAGGTTTGTGCATTGCTCAGAGAGACTAACATTGGTATTTAGCATTGTTGGTCATTGCAATGTGCTTTGGTGGCACGCAAAATTCCTGTTCCTATTCCTGTTGAGCTGATCACTGTGAGTCACTCAGTTATTAGAAAATACACATTGTGGACAATGTTACATTTTAACTCAGTTGTGAACAATCAATGTGAACAATCAATGCTAAATGCAAATAATACAATGTAGTCATATGTTTTATTAGGCATATGTTAACATGGGGAAGGAGGGGATGTCAGGGTTTCTAGATTACATTAAATAAAGGTTCACTTGTAACAAAGATCCAAAAGATTTGTCCACAAGTTGTTTTGTGTGGTAAATTTATGGGTTGATTAATAAATTAATAGCAATAATTGATTTTGAGGACATTTTTGTTTATTATAAACAATTCTGGTACCGTCTTGGGTCGCAATGAAAATGTGTCCTGAAGCAAAACCAGTTGTGAAACACTGCCTTAAACCATTTTCACCCTAAAGATTAAAAGACTCTTCCACACACCCTAAACCCAGTACAAAACCATTCAGGTGTGCAAGTTATACCTGCACTATTAACTATGTAACTGTACACCCTGATTCCTTACACTTAAATCATTGACCAAAACAGCTTAAACCCTTATCTCTGAACCCTGTACCAAACACAAATAACTATTTTAGATAAATAAATAGTCTGGTAGTTAAATGTGGATGAATGGAGGATTCGGTTTTCTGAGCGGCCATTGGCCCATGGAGTGAAGTGTAACTTTCCATTCAGTTTTCATTGTATTTTAAAATAAAACCCTTTTTGTCAAATTGAGGATTATGAAGATAATTAAATTTGGGTTCTTGCCAGCATCACACATTGTGATTTCAGCACTTTATAAATGAAACTCCTTTTCACTCCTTTACTCCCTTGTCTTCCCATTTCTTTCCCTACAAACTGAAATACTCTCTGCTTGGCCAGATTCCTGGCACTGACTTCTACAAACCAGTAGCAGACTACAATCAGGTGACCATGACCACACTACCACCGTGCACACCAGTAAAACAATTCACACATAGAGTATGTTTTCTTTGCATTCAACAGATTGTTTAGTTTTGATGCTACAGTAATTTCATTTTACAGAGCATATACAGTATATTGTACCTTTGTAGATTGTTGAGTTGCATTCAAATAACTGTCACAAGTCTAGCAGTGAATGCAGTTGGACTGCCAGTAACAGTGTTGTGCTCTGTGGCCTACTGAAGAAAACTGTCAGTCATAGCTTAAAACCTGAATAACAACATGTTTCTCAAAACACCTGCTCTTTGATTTCATTGTGCTGGATACTCAGGGTGTGTTTGAATGAGTGGGTGTTGTGTAGATTTGTAAATTGAGTGTGTTTCACTTGAAGTGTAAAAGAGATCTGTTTGTATCTCTAAGGTATCTGCAATGTGTGTGTGTTGCAGGTGATTAGGAGTATAAAGTACTCAAGTAAATAGACTTCATCTCTTGTATTATTTGTGAAATTTTTAGAATATTATTTTCTATTCACTTTTTATATTTATTATAATGTTTTTATTATTATCTATGTCTTGTTGTACTGTTTTTTTTTTCTGCCACATTTCCAGCAGCCATCACTCCAACACCTCATCCTTGAGTAATCATGCTAAATATCTAATTTGGTACAAGAAAATAACTTGCCATTATATCAAATACAGTTTAAAGCTATTTGGTTTGTTAAATGATGCTTAACATTGTCACTGTGTTTGTTTTTGAGTTGCCACAGTATGCAATAGACTGGCATGTTTTAAGGTCAATATTAGGTCAAAAATGGCAAAAAAGAAACCGCTTTCTCTAGAAACTCATCAGTCAATCATTGTTTTGAGGAACATACAAAGGTGTACACTACAGTCTTCAAAGACAAAAGACAACTGGCAAGGGTATAAGTACATCAGAGTCTCTGGTTTGAGAAATAGACTCCTTGCATGTTTTCAGCTGACAGCTTCATTGAATTCTACCCTCTCAACACCAGTTTCATGTACAACAGTAAAGAGAAGTCTCAGGGTTGCAGCCCTTATGGGAAGAACTGCAAAGAAAAAACCACTTTTGAAACAGAAACAGAGTGGGCAAAGAAACACAGACATTGGACAACAGATAATTGGAAAAGAGTGTTATGGATCTTAACCCCATTGAGCTTTTGTGAGATCAGTTAGACATTATTCCAAACTTTTGGCCACCAGTGTGTGTATGTATATATATATATATATATATATATATATATATATATATATATATATATATATATATATATAGTGTTGGGAGGGTTACTTTTGAAATGTATTCCACTACAGATTACAGAACACATGCTGTATAATGTAATTTGTAATGTATTCCATTAGATTACTCAAGGTCAGTAACGTGTTCTAAATACTTTAGATTATTTCTTCAGCACTGGTAAATTTTTTCACTTGTTTTGACTATATAAACTCTGCCAGTACAGTAAGACAAAATACATGTTAAAAATACATTCTCTGAAAAACCTTAAGCAAATATCTTATGCAGTGTTGTTTCTAAAACAAGATAAATCAAATGGATCTTGTTTGAATGATTTTTAGATATTTTTACAAGAAAACAAAACAAAAATTATTATCAAGAATACGATTTTTGCTCTAATATCAAAGGTCTTACTAGAAAAAAATTAATTATGATCCAACGTGAATTTTCTTGATGAACAAATATGATCGTGTCTGATAACATGTGCATGTAAAATGTCTAGAAATAGCATTTTAGCTTAGTGTAAAGCTGATCATTTACACATGGTTTATTTCTATTTCTTCTGCTCCAAACATACTTCAAACTTACTTCTCTGTCTGCTTGTATGAATGCAACATATCATAAGAAAGTGTTTCACCGCTGTTCAAATGCACTATTGATTGCATCATTTATATGCATAAATGTTTTCCATCATGTGGCAAGATGAACTTCCTCAACTGGCAAAGGAAGTACAACCTCTGCTGGGCCTTTTTCAAAATGGAGTCAATGTGGGTCTCCCACTTCAGGTCCTGTGAGATGGTAGTGCCCAGGAACCTTCCACTGCTGCCACAGTGCTGTTTAGAATGGTGAGGGGGGGTTAGTGTTGGGGTGATCCTCCTAAAGTCCACTATCATCTCCACTGTTTTGAGCGTGTTCAGCTCCAGGTTATTTTGACTACACCAGTAAGCCAGCCGTTCAACCTGTATACTGATCGTACTGGTGCTGGAAGTGAATTTCCCCTCTTTCATTAGCTGCTGCCTGTCCATCAGAAAGCTGGTGATCCATTGACAGATAGATGTGGGAACAGAGAGTTGGTGTAATTTAGTCTGAAGAATAGCTGGGATGATGGTGTTGAAAGCCGAACTGAAGTCCACAAAAAGAATCCTTGCATATGTCCCCGGTCTTTCCAGATGTTGCAGGATATGAAGCAATACCAAGGGTGTGGGGTGAAAATACCACCCTAAGTTATTAAATACAGTAAAAAGATTTGGTAGTGCAGGGATAATGGCATGTGTGTGTTTGTGTGTGTGTATGAGAGAGAGAGAGAGCATTTATTCATCAATTTGTGGGGACCAAATGTCCCCATAAGGATAGTAAAACCTGAAATGTTTGATATTGTGGGGACAATTTGTCAGTCCCATGAGGAAAACAGCTTATAAATCATATAAAAACCATTATGTCTATGGAAAGTCCCCATAAAACATGAAAACCTGTGTGTGTGTGTGTGTGTGTGAGAGAGAGAGAGAGAGAGAGAGAGAGAGAGAGAGTGTGTGTACGTTTGCTTTGTCACACAGCTCCCCTTTCATTCTCCACCCAACAGGCGCCGCTGAGCATCTGTTGGTGAGCAGATCAGGGCAGAGCTCAGTGCAGGGAACAGCAGCAGCTTGAGCGCCGGTACCGGACACTGACTCAAAAAGTTGACTTTATTTGTGTGTGACCAGCATTCTGTCGGTAGTAGGTTCAGGTAAGTGGCATGTTAGATTTGCTTCTTGTTTGATACCTAGTGCTTAGGCTATAAATAGCTAATATGTTTCTATTAAATAGCTATTGGTAAGTCCCCTTTACCAGCGCAATTATAAACAGACTTAATCTGTGCCAGAGACGCGGAATGAGTTACGGGAATTTACAAGTCCTATAAAGACTGTTGTGTCTTTGTAATATAAAAACATAATCAAAACATAAAGAAAGTAAACGTTTAGAGCTAAAACATACAGACATCTTGTGTCCTGTCAGTTTTTCTCTTTGAGTGAATGGTCGAGAACTCCAAGTCATGTGTTACAGTATGGTAGCCTATATAAATCTTTCAGTCTTGGCCTCAATTATCCATTGACCCAAATACAGAAGTCTGCATTGATGGTCTAAAATTAACTGACAAACTCTCACTCCATCTCTCTTGGCATGCTGTCAGTCATTGCATGACCGTGCGCTCTATTTTTTTAATCTGCATCATGTGATGAAAATAGACTGTCGGTCCTTTTCAAAGCGTGCGTGAGTGTGTTTGGGTCTGTTGCGGAAGTATAACTGTCACTGTTCCTTAAGGTCCCCCTGACGTCAGCGTCAGTCATTGAAAACATTCAGCCGGTCGCTGTACAGTGCGCTGCACCGGATGAATGAAATTCCCGCAATGCATGTGTTAGCCATCTGCTTGTTGGTCGCCGCTGTTTCCTACTGGTACAGCCGCGAGTTTCTGACAGCCTTCCGTTTGTTTATTTCAGACATGCCGGAACCCGAGGGGACTCGTCAGTCACCGCAAGGTGTCCCCTACAGCGACCTGGCGCACATCGTCAACGCCGAAGGACTGCACTTGTTCTGCCGTTACTGGGAGCCCGACAGTCCACCGAAGTTAGTGTGAGAGACAAGTGCACATTTTCATTTTCATTTTACACACAATCACACACACAGATAAGGTCAAGCCTCTTGGGGCAAAGCGAACACTTCTTTCGTTACAGCCTCCGGTTGAGAGAGCAGTGCGAGAGGCTGATAAGCGTTAGTAGATGTTTCAAAAGGGGCCGTTCACACCGAACACGTCCCTGCTGGCAAAAACAGCAAGACGCGGAGCAACGATCAAAAACATGTTCTAACGGAGCTTTTTTTAACCTTGCCTACATTCAAGAGCCCGCGGTTCCAAACCAGAGCGATTATTTTTAAATACACAAGCGTTACAGCTAGTAAAACAACATAGGCTTTAACGGTGCGGTAAACGTTTAACAGTGGGTTCATCTGCGGTTTTCTGTAGAGGTTCCCCTATGCAAGGGCAAAGCAGCCAGGGGGGATGTAGGTGACTTGTCCCCCAAATGGTCACTGAACTAATAATTAAATAGATCTGAATGAAACATAGTTTAGTTTTCACCTATTTTCAAGAGCCTGTGTTTCCAGCCTGAACGATTATTTTGAAATACGCAAGCATTATAGCTAATAAAACAACATAGGCTTTAATGGTGGAGTAAACGTTTAACAGTGGGTTCATCTGCGGTTTTCAGAGGTTCGCCTTTTTGTCAAACCACAAACAGTTGGCCCACTCACGTGATCTGACTGCTGGATTGAGGAAATATAGAGGACAAGTTTCCTTTAAAATGTTACCTATTTTAAGAATGGCTGATTATATTATACAGACAGTGCCAGTGCCTGCGTACATTTGCAATGATCTACAGTAATCTAGTTTCTCAAAACACTTTATTGTTAATTCATAGCACAGGCCTGAATTACTCAGCTGCTTAAAGTGAATAGAAAAGGGGCCCAGACAGTGTCTCTGTAGTGAATGCACACGAAAGGGAATGTGTTGGTTCCTTATGTAGGGTTTCTGTAGAAAGCCCTTGCTCATGGCCCCTGCTTAGGTCTATATAGAGACACAGAATACAGATAGTCTGTGACAAGATGGATTTTGCTTAACTAGGGTCAAATTTGAGATTCTTTTATAATCCACATTTGGTTGGACAGTCAAAAATGCCATTGGTTGCAGTATAATTGTTTCCATAGTTTCTGCATTTTGGCTTTGCAAGGCAGTGCGTTGTCATGTTTGTGTGAAAGCTGTTTTTTTCTGAGCAATTATAAAAATAAGTCATTTTTGTGGATATTGAGTTGTCAAATGCTTTTGTAGATTTAATCATACACAGCTCACACCCACTAGATAGGAAGCGAGCATCAAAATTTGTGTGTGTGTGTGTGTTCATGAGTACAGCCTTAAGAGGTCTACAGGCATACAGCTATTCACCTTGAAGTACTTACAGCCCAGGGGAAAATGTCATTACCATAGTTACCACCTCTTCCCCTCTCTCAGACAATTTTTTTCTCTAATGCATGTCAACAACAAGTGTCTTTTGTGAGTGTTAGTGTGTATGTGTATAAGTGTATGCATATGCATATGTTCATCTACATATACTGTATACAGCATAGTATAGTGATAGTTATAGGAACAGAGAGTGAACCAGTAAATCACAAACATTGAAATCCTCAGTTTAGGCAATATAACCACAGATTTTTCTGTTCTGCATCAGTAGATGGAACCTCTCCCATGTGACTGATTCGGAAAGAATTAGAGCAGTGGTAACACAGTGGAGCTGTTTATATCAAACATTTGAAGGAAAGCTGATAGGATCCTCTCTAGTGCTGCAATCTGTTATTCTGTTTATGGTGACATTTTTAGCCTGCTTTTGACTGTTTGATGATTCTGTGGGTCTGCGTACTGGTTGTTTATAACATTTGTAGAAACAGTCCATCAAAAACATCTAAGCTTCGGGCTGTAGTTCATGTAAATGACTTAATAACCCATTTAAATGTTTAGAGTGTAGAAAGAACAGTGTCCACAATTTGTTTGACTTTTTTTTATTGGGGATGCAAAATATAATGTGACCATATTGATTATTGGCCGATATTACAGATTTTTTTAATTGATCATTAACTTTTGATGTTGGTTCTTTATTGGCCTGTTTTGGATATTTTACTGTGGACTCAAGATTACTTTTTAGCCATAATCGAACTTTATCTTGTGCTTTTAGTTGTTAATGTGTTTTATATCTCTTTTTTTATTATTAAAATAGTCAGATCCATAATATCAACATGAATAATTTATTGACTGGCTATAACATAATAATTATAATTTTACTAGTATCAGTTTTTTTTTTTTTAATTGTCTCCAGCATGTTTACCTTCCCCTGTGGCGCAACCAGAACGAATGAGGGACGCGTGTTTGGACCCTGTTCATTTCGCGTGTTTGCAAAATCTGTGCATCACTTCCCTCTAAAATTACATTTTTACTCCACTGATGGTTAGATTTAGGTTTGGGGGATACATTGTATAAAGTCGGCATTCTTCTTTACTGTATTACATTATGTACAGCTGAAAGCAACTTGCTTCACAACTCTCTTTTGGCAGCCCTCCTTGCCATTATATCTGGAAAATGGAGATCACATATATCTGTATGCCCAACAGCACTTACTGCTTTGGCCACTGGGGGCAGTGTTTCCAATTTCGTTAAGCACAGAGAGATTTTAGCTAAAGGAAAGTCAAACTACTGTTTCTGATTTCATTGTGAGATCAATCTGCTTTGTTTGCTATAATCTAACATTATCTACAGCTTTTAGTAGTTAGTGTTTTGAAAAGTTTTTTTTTTTAAATAGTTCAGATCTATAATATCAACGTACAAAATTTATTGGCTATGACATAAAATTATCTTTTGATTGGTATCAGCCATTTATACACACACACACACACACACACACACACACACACACACACACACACACACTGGTGGCTAAAAGTTTGAAATAATGTACAGATTTTGCACTTGTGGAATGAAATTGGTACTTTTATTCACCAAAGTGGCATTCAGCTGATCACAATGTATAGTCAGGACATTAATAATGTGAAAAAGTACTATTACAATTTGATTTTTTTTTTTTAATAATTCAAAGAGTACTCTTCAAAAAATCCTCCACGTGCAGCAATGACAGCTTTGCAGATCCTTGGCATTCAAACTGTCTTTGACCAGATATGCATCCTGTAGCACTTGCCATAGATGTGGCTGTCTTGTCGGGCACATCTCACACACCTTACAGTCTAGCTGATCTCATAAAAGCTCAATGGGGTTAAGATCCATAACAGTCTTTTCAAATGATCTGTTTTCCAATGTCTGCGTTTCTTTGCCCATTCTAACCTCTTCTGTTTCTGTTTCAAAAGTGGCTTTTTCTTTGCAATTCTTCCCATAATGCCTGCACCCCTGAGACTTCTCTTTACTGTTGTACATGAAACTGGTGTTGTGTGGGTAGAATTCAATGAAGCTGTCAGCTGAGGACATGTGAGGTGTCTATTTCGCAAACTAGAGACTCTGGTGTACGTATCCCCTTGTTTAGCTGTATCTTGGCCTTCCACATCTTTCTGTCCAGAGCTAGTTGTCTTTTGTCTTTGAAGACTATAGTGTTCAACTTTGTATGAAACCATCAGTTTTTTTTTCTTTTGCAATTTCAAGCATTGTTTAGCTTTCATTTCTCAAAACAATGATTGACTGATGAGTTTCTAGAGAAAGCTGTTTCTTTTTTTTTGTGCCATTTTTGACCTAATATTGACCTTTTGTCACATGCCAGTCTATTGCATACTGTGGCAACTCAAAAACAAACACAGAGACAATGTTAAGCATCATTTAACAAACCAAATAGCTTTCAGCATGTTTGTTATAATGAAAAGTGATTTTCTAGTAACAAATTTGCATGATTATTCAAGGATAAGGTGTTGGAGTGAAGAGTGCTGGAAATGGGGCCTGTCTAGATAGTGATGGTGCTGTTTTTTTACATCAGTAATGCTTGACTATACATTGTGATCAGTTGAATGCCACTTTGGTGAATAAAAGTAACAATTTCCTTCCGAAAAAGCAAAATATGTACATTATTCCAAACATTTGGCCGTGTGTGTGAATATATATACACTCACCTAAAGGATTATTAGGAACACCATACTAATACTGTGTTTGACCCCCTTTCGCCTTCAGAACTGCCTTAATTCTACGTGGCATTGATTCAACAAGGTGCTGAAAGCATTCTTTAGAAATGTTGGCCCATATTGATAGGATAGCATCTTGCAGTTGATGGAGATTTGTGGGATGCACATCCAGGGCACGAAGCTCCCGTTCCACCACATCCCAAAGATGCTCTATTGGGTTGAGATATGGTGACTGTGGGGGACGTTTTAGTACAGTGAACTCATTGTCATGTTCAAGAAACCAATTTGAAATTATTTGAGCTTTGTGACATGGTGCATTATCCTGCTGGAAGTAGCCATCAGAGGATGGGTACATGGTGGCCATAAAGGGATGGACATGGTCAGAAACAATGCTCAGGTAGGCTGTGGCATTTAAACGATGCCCAATTGGCACTAAGGGGCCTAAAGTGTGCCAAGAAAACATCCCCCACACCATTACACCACCACCACCACCAGCCTGCACAGTGGTAACAAGGCATGATGGATCCATGTTCTCATTCTGTTTATGCCAAATTCTGACTCTACCATCTGAATGTCTCAACAGAAATCGAGACTCATCAGACCAGGCAACATTTTTCCAGTCTTCAACTGTCCAATTTTGGTGAGCTCTTGCAAATTGTAGCCTCTTTTTCCTATTTGTAGTGGAGATGAGTGGTACCCGGTGGGATCTTCTGCTGTTGTAGCCCATCCGCCTCAAGGTTGTGCGTGTTGTGGCTTCACAAATGCTTTGCTGCATACCTCGGTTGTAACGAGTGGTTATTTCAGTCAAAGTTGCTCTTCTATCAGCTTGAATCAGTCGGCCCATTCTCCTCTGACCTCTAGCATCAACAAGGCATTTTCGCCCACAGGACTGCCGCATACTGGAAGTTTTTCCCTTTTCACACCATTCTTTGTAAACCCTAGAAATGGTTGTGCGTGAAAATCCCAGTAACTGAGCAGATTGTGAAATGCTCAGACCGGCCCGTCTGGCACCAACAACCATGCCACGCTCAAAATTGCTTAAATCACCTTTCTTTCCCATTCTGACATTCAGTTTGGAGTTCAGGAGATTGTCTTGACCAGGACCACACCCCTAAATGCATTGAAGCAACTGCCATGTGATTGGTTGATTAGATAATTGCATTAATGAGAAATTGAACAGGTGTTCCTAATAATCCTTTAGGTGAGTGTATATATTATATGTACCAGTATCAGTGTTGGTTCTTTATCGCCCTGTTTTGGATATTTAACTTTTCACTCAAACTTACTTTGTTTGCAGTAATCTAAAATTAGTTTTTAGAGTTTTAATACTTTTTTCGACAAAATATGATAGTTTAATATCAACATTTATCGTTTATCAGCTATAACATAAAAATAATTATTGATTTACTGATGTTGGCAATTTTCTTTAATTTATCAGTATAGTTTGATGTTGGATTTTTATTGCCCTATTTTGGATATTTAACTGTTGACTCAATATTACTTTGTTTGCCGTAATCTAGCACTAAGATTTTAGTTGTTAGTGGATTTGAAAAAGTTTTAGACAAAATAGTACAGATCTATTATATCAACATTTATCATTTATCTGCTATAACATAAAAAATAATTATCAGCTTTTCGGTATTAGAGAATAAAATGTAAATATTGTTGCATTCCTAATTTTATCAGAATGTGGCCAATAACCCAAATGTAACTCCATACCTGAACTTGAGACAAGGTAACGGTTATAGACACTGCTCTTAGAGGATATTCATGCATAGTCTAGATTACTTTAGCTGTTGTAAACTGACCATCAATCAGCTGATGTCTACACCAAACCAACCTTTGAAAGTAAACATAAACGTATTAAAAGTTGTCTGTTGGAAGTTCAACTTCCAGGAAAAGGTATGACAGAAATTAACTGGAGAAGCTAGAGGAGTAGAATTTATTTTTCAGTGAATTCACTAGTCCAGTGCTTGGATCATTTAGTCATTTAGCAGATCCACTCTGCTCATAGTACAGAGTACAGACTTCTTCTCACACTGTCTCTGACATGTACATGTCCAGTGCTAATACCGTCAAATGTGGCCAGAGTGGCAGTAAGTAGGTGAAAGTTGACAATGACCATAGTAGCTCATTGTATGACCCCCCAGCAGCCTAATGATTGACAGATCGCTCTAAAGATAATCTGGGCATTGAACCCATGAAAAGTCAGACACAAGTAAAAGCACAAGCAGACAGTCTGTCTGTTAAATTGGGTCATGCTGGTTGGCATGTTTCATTCTCTTGTTTCTGATTGCATCTGTAGAAGAATTCCTCTACCATCTTGTAGATATTTACACAGCTGTCAGCTGTACAGCCTGCCACACACCCCCACTGTATTTCATCTCTGCTCTGTCCTTGAAACTTAGCCTTTTACCAAATATTTTAACATTATTAGATTAATTTTGGAATTCCAAAGAAACACACACAAACACAAAAACACACACAGTGGTCTCTCTGTCTGCTTTGCACTCTCTATTCCCAGGGTTGAAGGACTAAAGCTTTTTTATCTGAGTATGATCATAAACACACACACACACACACACTCATGTTACCACTAACAGCTCTTTGATTGAGGTTCTTTTAAGGTTTTTGTTTGTGTGCCTGAGAGAAAGCAGAAAAAAGGATATAGCAGTAAACACAAACCCATGTGGTGTGGTGAGCAAGAGACCGACACAATGGGTGTGGTTTCAAGCCTTGGAGAATCATTTATTCGAAATAATAAACATAAAATGTCCAAAAATGGGAAAAATAGTGTCCAAGTGTACTGTTGACTCGAGAGCTGCTGACCTCAGATCAGTGTACTGTTGACTCGAGAACTGCTTGGAACGACTCAATGTACTGTTGACTCAAGAGCTGCTGTCCTCAGATCAGTGTACTGTTGACTCGAGAACTGCTGTGAATGACTCAATGTAATGTTGACTCAAGAAATGCTGTCCTTAGATTAGTGTACTGTTGACTCGAGAACTGCTTCGAACGACTCAATGTTCTGTTGGCTCGAGAGCTGCTGTCCTCAGATCAGTGTATTGTTGACTCGAGAACTGCTGCGAATGACTCAATGTACTGTTGACTCAAGAACTGCTGTCCTCAGATCAGTGTACTTTTGACTCGAGAACTGCTTCAAATGACTCAATGTACTGTTGGCTCGAGAGCTGCTGTCCTCAGATCAGTGTGCTGTTGACTCGAGAATTGCTGTGAATGACTCAATGTACTGTTGACTCAAGAACTGCTGTCCTCGGATAAGTGTACTGTTGACTCAAGAACTGCTGCGAACGACTCGATGTACTGTTGAGACGTGAACTGATTCAAACACTTCAGTCCGATTTGGTGAACTGGTTCAACTAGTTCACTAAAATAACTGGTTCAAAAGAACAATTCGTTCATGAACAGAACATCACTAGTTTTTGGCTGCCTGTCTTCCCATGCCTGCAGCTGATGTGAGGGGATAGCGGCCCAGCATCCATGCCTGTTGGCCACGTTGTGTGCTTTAATCCCCGGTGTTGCATCTAATTTGGCCTGAAATCTCCCCATTCTGCTCCTGGATCCGTGAGGATGCCAGTGTGTGCACACTCTGGCTGAGTTTGGAATTACTTACTACCCATACTACTCTTACTACTTCAGGCATATGGCAGAAATAGTAAGAGTAGTATGGTAGTATGCCATTTCGAACTCGGCTTCCCGAGAAGAGGCGTGCTCAGCATTTATTTGGCAGCGGTCAGGTGTGCTTCGTTCCACCCCGCTGCCCAAAAGGCTTAATAATGATGTGCCTTTTCTCTCTTCTGCCCACTACTATCGTGAGCCTGGCTGAAGGACTGTCCTCAGAGGTGAGGTGATGAAGACGAGAGGGAGGGGCGGGTCATTCTGTCACACCCTTAAAGGGATAATTCACCAAATATTTACTTTACTCACCCTTACGTTGTTTCAAACCTGTATGACTTTCTTCTGTGGAACACAAGAGAAGACAGTATGTTAGTCTCATTCACAATGAAAGTGAATGGTGACATGTTGCCATTCTGCCTAACATCTCCTTTTGTGTTCCATGGAAGAAAGATAGTCATACAGGTTTGGAATAACGCAAGGATGAGAAAATTATTACAGAATTTTTATTTTTGCCCGAACTATCCCTTTAAAGGATCCTACATACTCTTACACACACTCTCAGTCCTCTGAGAGGATGTTATTTTGCATTTACAAATACTCTTTTTGTCACTGATCAGTGGCTGTTTGGAGGTCATAACAAATTGGCTCAAGTTTGGACCTAATGAAGCTGGGATCTCTCTTTCTGCCCTCATCTCTTTGGGCCTTATTTTCTTCTAGATTTTTGTGCATATGTAACTAATGAGTGTTATTCTGGTGTCAGTGTGTTGGTAGGATGTGTCTGTGTGTTTGTCATTAATGTGGATGTTTCTCTCATCAGGGCACTGGTGTTTGTCGCCCATGGAGCAGGAGAGCATTGTGGGGGATATGCTGACATTGCTCACAGACTGACCCAACATGGCATGCTGGTGTTCGCCCACGATCATGGTAAGCATAAAACTCCTAATGGCTCAAATCCACAGATCACTGATTTGATGGGTAGCAACAGTACAGCAGTGTTTTGGGTTGTGTAGGAGGGTGTGCTCTATATGAGGCTGTGGGAGTGTGGGGTGAAAGATTTATTTTCGCCCACTTTTGATTCCTGGAACTTCACCCACCCTGTTTTCCTGTCATTAATAACAGATGTTTTGGGCATGACAATCCTGTGTTTAGTGTGGGGGATGGAGTTTAAAGAAAAAGGGAAATAAATGACTTAAATGACCGATGTAGCAAATCTAGAATATAGAAAATAACAGGTGCAGTGTGAACAGAATGTTATAAATGTTTTGTGGTAGTGCCATGGTAACTAATGATTCACACAGAGAGTCAGTAATCCGCCTTGTGATGAGCAGTTGGGCTTGTGCGAGAGTGTGATTTCACTGTCTTGTGTTTCAGTGTGAGGAATTGGTTCTATTGAAAACATCAAACAAAAGCAATTTTACAAAACAAGTCTCTCTCTCTCTCTTGCTCTCTCGCTCTCTCTCTCTCTCTGTCTCTCTCTTTCTCTGTCAATTCAATTCAATCTCAGCTTTATTGGCATGAAAGTTTCAAAAACTATGTTGCCAAAGCATCATATAGAATAAATAAAATAAAAGCAAAATACATTTTGACCAATAACTTGGACAGTATATAATACAATTATTAGTAATATATTAATAACAATAATATATAAATTACTAATATTATTTATTTTACCATATCACATCACATTGTGTGTATGTGTGTGTGTGTGTGTGTCTCAGATTGTGGCATGTTGATACATATTGGGCAGCAAGATGTGCCCTGTCTCCTCCTAGGAGTATTTTTAATTTTGATAGGTCATTTAGGTCTTTAAAGTCTGAAGTTTCAGAGTTAAACTTGTTTAGGTAAACATTCCTTATTTAGGAGGATATTAGGAGAAAGTGCATTTCTGTCTCGACCTCACCTGTCGAACAGTGACCACATATTCTGTTTTCTTTTGGTTGCCATGATTGTTTTGTGTCTTCCTTTTTCAATTACCAATTTGTGGTCTATCTCTGACAATAAAGAGATATTTTGCCAACTCATACTCTCTGTTTAGGGCCAGCTCACATTCTACATGTAAGATGTATCTGCAGAATTCTGCATGTAAAGATTCTGTTGGCTGTTTGTCCCAATGTGTATAGCTATGTTGATCTCTCTGTCTCTCTCTCTCTCTCTCTCTCTCTCTCTCTCTCTCTCTCTCTCTCTCTCTCTCTCTCTCTCTCAATTCAATTCAAATAAGCTTTACTGGCATGACCATATACAATGTACAATGTTGCCAATGCATTGAGTAATACAAATATTACAAACATTAAAAAACATATTTATATACAATAATTAAGTAATAATGATAATAAAATATAATACAAACAAATGATAAGTAAAATACAGAGAGCAATGAGAAAGGAAATAAAAAAGTACATTAAAATAGCAGTTTCAATAGAGCTCTAATGTCATGAGGGGTCAGCCTCTCGTCCTCCACAACTCCTTCAGTGCAGTGTGTACACAGTCTGTCCTCTCTGGGCCTCCAGTTCTGTCTGTGTCGGCCCGTCTCTACGGACAGGCTGTGCTCACTCACACGATACTTTGACAGTAGCATTCATTGTTGATAAGACCCAAATAATTACAGTATAGCAGTTGGCATGATGAAGGATTGTTCCCCCGGTTGTAAAAATAAATGTATTGTTTATTATGCATTTTTTTTCTTCTGAAAAATCATGACTTTGGAATTCTCCATGTTTATTGGCGAGGGCCAATCACTGCTATATTTCTCTAAAATCGAGAGGCTTTCATGTAGTCCCTCTTAATTAGGTGACAGCAGCAGGAGGTTGTCAGCGTAAAGGAGAAATTTGATTTCACTGCCATCTAAGATCAGTGAAGGGTAAGGTGACATTTGTAGGCTTGTGGCCAATTTATTTTTATTAATATTAAATAGAGTTGGGTTGAGGCTGCAGCCTTGATGAACTCCCTTGGTCCGATTGAAATAATTTGTTCTTTTGTCATTAACCTTATTTTCTTTTTACATGTCTTTTATGATATCATTTCTTTCCTCCTATTCCACTTTGGATAAGTTTAAGGAAGCGTCCGTTATGCCAAACAGAGTCAAAGGCCTTTTTAAGTCAACAATGCAGCCAAATATGTTGCCTTGTTTTGTGTGTTGAACGTATTTCTGTATAAGTGAGTGGAGTGTATAGATAAGATTAGTTGTTCTCTGTTTGGGCATGTATCCAAATTGACATTTGTTTAGCATCTTATGTTCTTGAATGAAATTCACTAATCTGTTATTTATGATGCAACAGACTTGTTTCCTGAGGTTGCTGCTTACTGTAATGCCCCTGTAATTATTTGGGTTGTACTTGTCCCCTTGTTTTATAATTGGGGTGATTTGAATTTCCTTCCAATTCTCAGGAAAGTGTCCTGATTTTAATAAGAGATTAAATAATTAGTTTGGGGCTGCTATGTTTCAGCATCTCATATATATATTCCATCCAAGCCACAAGATTTTGTATTTTTTTAGGGATCTTTTCAGTCAGTTAATTTAATGATATGGGGTGTCCAAATGGTTTAATTGATATTTTCTTGTGTGTTCCAGATTTTGTTCGGAGGTCAAATGTTTTTGGCTGAGGTTTGGTTTATTTTGTGAATAGAGGTTTCTGAAATGTTCTGTCCAGAGTTTACAGATGGGAATGGATTTGAACTGTTTATTTATCTAATTTGTTCCATAAATCCCAAAAGGAATTTTCATTGACAGCCTCCTCAATTTTGCTGAGCTTTGCTGTCATATGTTCAGCTCTTTTCCTTCTTAGTAGTGACTTGTACATTTTAAGGGTTTGATGATATGTGTTTTGTGTGTGCTGGTTTGCAGGGTCTCTGTGTTTTTCATTTGATAATGATTGAAATTCCTTTCTTGATGTTTGACAATCTTTGTCAAACCAAGTTGCTTTAACAATTTATTATTTACTTCTGTAAATGTTTCTTTTTGTCAGGGCTTTGCTGGCCAGTGTAAACGTTTTTTTAGTTAACTGTTCTGTTGCCAAATTTATACTTTTCTTCTAGTCCAAATTTGGTGGAGAAAAATGTGGCAAGCATTTTCTGAACATGAGTGCTGTGGAGCTCATCTTCATAATGTTCAGGACTGTCATTTTTCCATATAAATTTGGTGGGGAGGGAATACAATTAAATTTTCTGATCAGAAGATGGCAGATTTGCTGACTTATTTAGACTAATGACTATGTGACTGTGATCTGAGAAAGGAAGCTCTGGCATCACCATGAAGTAGTTGAACATATTGTGGTCTATATCTGTAATATTGTAGTCCAATGTGCTGCTGCCTCGAGGTGAGTAAGTAAATCGACCCAGAGAGTCTGCCCTTGTCCTTCCATTAACTATATATAAACCCAGGCTTTTGCAGAGCTGCAGGACGTGTTTCCCATGTCTGTTTATCGTGTTGTCATAGCTCTGACATGCTTTAGTAAAGAGTTGATTCTGCTGTATATGTGTACTGTTAATATATTTATCTCCAGCTGAACTGCATTCTGATCCCCCATTAACAGTACAGAGACTAGAGACTGAAACTGAATGATCTCTGACTGTAGTGTAGGTAAGCTGTCCTAATTATAATTGAGGGACTCAGATGGGGGGATATACACAGCACATAATGTAGGTAAGTGTCCTCGTCTGAACAAATGAGTGTTTCATGTAGTGGAAAAGATGCTCTTTAAACCAAACTATAATTCCTCCTGAATCTCTTCCATTTTTTATCATGAGGGTTTTTGATTGAAGGTATGAACAACTCTTCTTCAAAGAGTGTAGGTTTGAGACTCTAAACAACTCCATGTCTCAAGTAATATAATTATATCCGAACTATTTACAATATTTACAAAATCAGTGCTTTTCTCTCCAAAAGATAAACAGAAAAACCCAATGATTTTTAATGACGTGATTTTGCGACCCAATATTGTTTTTAAATATAGTGAGTCAATTAAAATGCATTACAAAATAATAATAATAATAAAGGAATAAAGAATATGCTTGTCTAAACTCACATTGTAGGTAATTAAGCTAATAGATTGTCACATAGAATTTTTTTTTATCTGGCTGAGGTCACTTGTGTCTGAAATACCTCTACCTGCCACAACATTAGCATAGCTGTCTTACTGTCTGCCGGGATGCCGTGCAACCCTTTCCTTGCTGACAGGACATGTCCTCTGGTGGTTCCTGAGAGCTGCGTCCTTGATTAATTTTGCATAGAGTCTCATGCTGTCTCGATGAATGTGCAGATGGTCATATAGATGTTCATGGGTGATGTGCTGATGGTTTGCAATGTGCACATTTGACATTAGTGCACAAACACTAGCTATCTCTGTATTAATTGCGTTAATTCTTTTTTGTGGAATGTCTCTGTGAGGTAGAAGGGTAGAGATGATGACCTTGTGCTGCAGTCATTTGTCCTGGTGTGCTGTATGATGTGAGAGGGCACACCCCTCTCTCAGCAGCTTTAGAGCAGAGCTGGTGGTGGAACACCAGAATTTCCTCACAGTCTTCCCTGAGAACAGCCATCTCTGGTCGAGGTGGTTGCCTTTAGAGTCACAGAGGATGACAATTTTGTCCTTTCTCCTCAGTTCTCTGTTGGGTGGTGTTGTGGTAGGTGGATGATTCTGCCTGCTGCTGCTGTCTTTCCTCTTGTGGTTCAGTGAAGACTGAGGGGTTGTTGGGGTAAAGGTGCTGTGAGTTTGTGTGCTGAAACAGTACAACTATACCACATGGTGTTGCAATGTCTGTATGTGTGTTTGTGTATTTCAGTTAGCCTATTCTCAATTCTTCTATTCTTTTCTATTCTGCACATAGACGGCATATTTAATGTAATTTTTTTATTTTTTTTTGGAAAGATGTTATTTCAGTGTTTTGTTGGCTAAATTAATTATATTGATTTTCACCAAGGTATATAACAGTACAACCCATTAAACAGACTGTACTTTTATCCATCACAGCCTCGTTTTTGTATTCACGTCCATTTAAATATGGTTGTTACTAAGGGTTTTTCTATTCTATTCTTTTGTTTGTTTGTTCCTTCATTCATTTTATGTTAATAACTTGATTGAATTTCCTGTCAGTTGCATCCCCACACTTCCTGAGCCCTTCTTTGTGAGCTGTTGGCATGGTGTTGTGAGTGACAGTACTCTTTTATCTGCTTCTCCTTTGTTTAAGAGAGCAGATTAAAAACAATTGAGCAGAAGTATACATTTGGATGATCATTCTGTCTCTCTTTCTCTGTCATTCTCAGTTGGTCATGGTCAGAGTGAAGGTGAGAGAATGAATATCAAAAACTTCCAGATTTATATCAGAGACTCCCTTCAGCACATTGACATCATGAAGGCTCGTTATCCCAACCTGCCCGTCTTCATCATTGGCCACTCAATGGTAAGAAACATTTGAAAATGTGCCCTAATGTTTTTCCAAAAGCAAACAGTTGACAGAAGATGACACATGCTTCTCACTCGCTCTCTGTCCTGTCTTTCTGACTCCCCTCTCCCTTTTTTCAGTTTGAGTTTCAATGTTTTATATTAGCATGACAAGAAAAGCAATTTTTACATTGTAAAAGTTGTTGCAGCTCTGCAGAGGACAATGCTGTGCAAAGCAAATATTTATCAAATTCCAATTCTGCAATATGTCTCAACTGAGTGACTTCTGTTTTTTTGTGGAATAAATTAACTTTTTTATATAAAACCTATTTAACATTTTTATCATTCTTCATATTTGAGTCCATAAAAAATGTATTCCTTTGAATATCCCTAAAAAGTCTCTGTAAATCTAAAAGAAAAGTTCAAAACCACTTACAGATGGAGTAGGAATACAATTCCAACACAGATATCTGTTTAGGTGTCAGTTCTGTCTGACTTAAGTTGATGACAGATGATTTCTTTGAAGGCATAGGGATCTGGTCCTGGTTCCAAGGAACTCATTTTCTTTTTCGATGGTACTCCGTACCTCCTGGTCTCTGGAACTGCAATGGGGACAAAAATTGCCCCCAGCTTTGTATGCCTTTTTGTCTGTAAATTGGTGGAGTTGGTATTATATGTGTGGAGACTCTTGTTCTTCTAAGAATTATTATTGTTAGGGCCCAAGCACTGAAAGTATGGAGGCCCTATTTTTCTTCTAAAGATTCTTCTTCTTTTCAAGGTTTTTGGTACTTTTGGGGTACTTAACATTCGTGAAATCTCTTGAAAGTTTGCACACAGATCAGTGTTGTTGGACATTAGGGCTGGGCAAAGTTGCAGGAGGGTGCTCTTTAGTGCCACCTAGAAGATGGGCATGTTCGAGGGCTCTGTAGCACATCTTTTTTGAGCTACAGTCACCAAACTTTGTACACATATATCTCGGTCAACTTTCACACTGACAGTCATAAGCTCCACCCAACAGGAAGTTTTTTGAAAAATGCATTCTCTAGAATTTGAAATACTCCTAGGGATTTCATGTTACAGGTACAAAATGCAGGCGAACTCATGTCAAGACATTGACGATGCTAAACTGTGAACAGATTTTTGATATATCGAACCATGTCGTCACAGCGACGCAATAAAGTAATGTCAAAAAATCTGAAATTGTGTGATTTACATCAAAATTGAGCCAAATGTTTGGTCTTGTGGACTGGACACATTGATGTGGCTATTGTGGGTCTTGGTCATAGCACCACCAACTGGTGGAAGGAAGTGTGGCACTTTTAACAGACTTTGAAATATCCCTCTTATGTTTACCTGAATTGCTTCAACATTTTTTTTAATAATGCCAAGACACTGCTGGTGTAAAATATTAAAGGTATATTTGGTATCATAAGAGTTTTGCAATGGCAACACATTAATTGTTCTTTTTCCATTCTTCCTACATTTGGGTGCAAACTTAAATGGTTGCAACTCATGAATTCTAGGGAGTACAGACCTAAGACCGGTCTCTTTTTAAAGAAGACACTTGGCAGTTTATTTTGCAAGTGAAAACAGTTTTTAAAGTGAAATAAATAAGTTACAGAAGTTTAAGTTTATTGTAATGAAAATGTACTGCACAAACTTTTTTAAATTAATATAAATAAAATATACTAAAAATATCAACTGAAATTTAAAAATATTAGAAAATCAAAGCCACATGTCTAACCCAGATCTAATCAAAAATTTAGGTTGATATATAAAAAAATTTACTGTTGGTGACAGTTTTTTTCAGACACAGTACAAGAAATGTCCAATAGAGGACAGTCAAGTCAAGTGTTTTGATTGTCATTTCAACCATTTATAGCTAGTACTGTACACAGTGAAACAAAACAATGTCCCACCAGGGCCATCATGCTACATAAAAACAACATGAAACAACATCAACCAAACACAGAACTACATGAGACTACACAGACCTAAAAGACCTACACATAAATACCGACACATTCAGCCAAGCTCCATTGGTGAATGATTCCCGAAATGTAATCAATTTATGCAGTTTATAAAGTGGCAGAGAGCAGAAAATACAAGGCAGATTTCCGTGTTCCTATTAGATCAACCTCCAGCTTGTTGGTGATTTCTCATATTATGTGAACTTCCCAACCTTAAGGGGCTTTATGCAACACTTAACATGTTTTAAGGGCATTCTTAAGTAAAAAATTAATGCTCAAGGAAAGCCAAAAGGGATTATGACATTTTAATTATAAACCCCTTAAATAACACTTAATGGTTATTTTCTGAAACTTTAGGGCATTCTTAAGGGAAAATTACATTTAAGGTGCTTTATCTAACTGTGCCCAAGTATTTCATATGTGACGTTGTTTCTGCGACAACCACAAAACTCTGACTCTGAATCTGTGTATACTTCAACATCCGAATTCACACTTTTGAGATATAGTGCACTGACTGCCATTCACTATATAGGAAATAATGAATGAGTGAATGATTTCGGACACAGCAATTGATTTTGATTGCATAAAAATTTATTTGTAGCAATATTTTATTGAAATTAGACATTTTTTATTACATGATAACATAAAAATAGGGGATCAGTCAGGGTTTTCTTTCACCATTTACCCCATATTTTCGATGCTTTAGATAAGTCAATTTTCATCAGTGGACCCTCACGTTAGTCTCATTTGAGATGCCAAACGCCTCTCCTTGAAAGTAGATGAGAGCAGGTTGGTGTAGTCTAGGGAGGAGTGAAATAAGAGCTGTCAAGTCGGACATTTCTCACTTCTCATAGTTGATCAGCCGCTACGAGATTAAATGCAGATATCACGTGATTCACGATCAAGTACTTTGTTGTTAATAAAGTGGATGCAATTTAAATTCTGTTGCTTTAAATGAAAATAAATATGATGAACAAAATACTCAATTTACCTGTTATTTAATTCCCCCTATAAGAAAAAAAAAGTGTTTAATAAAGACACATATTTTAAATCACATATCCCATACCAACCCGGTATCACGCCGAGGCGTGAAATAGACACGCCGGTCCACTCGCGGATGCGTGTCTATTTCACGCTTTGCCTCCTCTAGGCGTGTACATGACACGCGCGCGTCTACGTAGAATACCGGCAGGGGGCGATCGTTTCCTCAACGCCAACAACTGTCCGCGCACCAAAGAGGAAGCGATATATCGCGTTCTCCAGTTCCGGTTAGCAGGATATATATTTTTGTACATAAATACACTTTTTAAATAAATATATATATATATATATATATATATATATATATATATATATATATATATATATTTATTTATTTATTTACATCAGCACAAGATACTCGACAGCCCACACACACACACACACACACACACACATATAACAACGTTAGGCTACAGCAACGTTAGGATTTCTTCATGAAAGCAGCACTATAATGAACCTTTATTTGTCACATATGGTCACAAGTGAAAGTAACCGGCGAAATTGGCCGGCATCCCGCCCGCACGAACGTGCAACGCGACGACAACGGTATCGCTTCCTCTTTGGTGCGCGGAGAGTTGTTGGCGTTGAGGAAACGATCGCCCCCTGCCGGTATTCTACGTAGACGCGCGCGTGTCATGTACACGCCTGGAGGAGGCAAAGCGTGACACCGACACGCATCCGCGAGTGGACCGGCGTGTCTATTTCACGCCTCGGCGTGATATCGGGTTGCCCATACAGAGATTGCACTACCAGAATGTTGTGAATGTTCACATGTAATTTATACACATAAAAACATGATATTAGAGATAAAAAAATCAAACATTTGAAAAGAGAACACATCGCAGTTGTTTAAGCCAATGAACATTAAGCTGTGTCTTCAAGCAAGTAATTTCCCATTGTGCTTGCATTTTGCGCAACTCAGAAAAAGCAACTGTGCCATAACTGCACTTCGGCAGGTGTTGTGTATTCTGTATATATATATATATATATATATATATATATATATATATATATATATATATATATATATATATATATATATATATATATATAAGAGAGTTACTTACGTGTTCGAGTCTTTTTAAAGATGTCGTTCCGTAAGTGTTCCTTGTGTGAGAGGCATATCCCGCCGTCAGATTAGCATGAGATCTGCATTCTCTGTCTTGGCCTCACCCATGCAGAGTCAGCTCTCATGGAGACAGACTGCACTCACTGCAAGGGCATGAGTCTCAAGATGCTGCGCTCGAGAAACGCCCTCGTTCTGAGAGACAGTTCAGCCACACGGGCCCTCCCACCTGTCTCTTCTGTGACACCCAAGGGATCACACGAGGAGTTACGGCAGGGCCGCAAGGTTGAGCAGGATGAATTTGAGGTGGACCTCGTGCTGGCACACGCCCAGCGAGCCCCTCAGTCTCCATGCAAAGTGTCTATGCCGATACATTATGTAAGTGATGGCCTCGTCTCATTCTGAGTGCTCCCTTCCTGGCCCAAAATGATTGTCACTCACTTGTGGCATACTCAAGTTGGTCGCTGTCCCGCGGGAATGCTGCGTCATGTTTCCTCTCTGGAAGGTTATGTCGTGTAGTGCGGCGTGATGGGATCCTGTTCCCCATATGCTTTAGCACGCAATATCAAGTGTACCAAGTCATAAGGGAACGTCACGGTATGTACATAACCTCAGTTTTTAAGCTTTAATTTAATACTAAGTATGTGTATATTGATTACGTTTTTGATATAAAACAAAGCATGTGTTTTTTAGCCATACTCAAACAGCCCACCTGTTGGCCAGTGACAGTTAGCAGGTTTAAAATGGGCACGAATGACAGCATCTGTAGCACCCCCATTTTCACTTAATCACCAAAATTGGTACATATATAGTTCTCATCAAGCCAGAAAACTTTCATAATTGCTGTCATTTATATATTTTTGATATATCGAATGGTGTTGCCATGGCGAAAATGGGAAACAGGGAGTGTCTCATATCTTCTGAATGCAATGTGTGATTTAGATCAAAATTAGACTAATCATAGCTAATCATAGTGGCTCTTAAAATAGACTTTAAAATAGTCATCTTGTATTTACCCAAATTGCTTAGAATAATGTCAAATCTGTGTCCACCTTGCATTGTTTTCCAAAAGCCACCGGTTGAAAATGGACCCATGGTGCTTTGGACGTCATTGCTGCTTGCAGCTGTATTTACTCTTGGATTTTATTAAATTCTTTAATGATGATTTCTTTGGTCTGAAATTTTCTTTGAATTATAATACTGGTTAAAGAAATTCTTGATATAAATGTGTAAAGGAGTAGGATTGACATCTTCATTATATACAAAACCTACAGGAATACACTTTTACATGCAGATAGATTTCATCCCACATCTTTAAAAAAAAAAAAGCAAAAAAAAAAAGCCTACCAATCAGTCAGCTATCTAGACTGAAGAGAATCTGTGAGGATAATGGTGACTTTGAGAAAGAAAACCAGAACATGTCTAAATTTAAAAGAAAAATTACAGAATCAAGATTCGGGAAAAGTATCTGGACCCCCCCAAAAAAACACTGAGGCCTGATTTTTTTTGTACCACATATACTCCAAAAACTGTTAATATTAGAGATGTAATACTAAAACATTGACATGTCTTTCAAAGTGGCAACAATGAAGGGTTCATTTAAAGATTAATTACTTATAAAAGGGCTAGAAACATTAAAAATAAGAGACTTCAAAGCTTATCCATTGAAGGACAAACCATTTTAAGACTCTTACAGGTCAAATTCCAATAGGCAATTTTAAATGTGGCAATTGTACAAACTATCCATATAAAAAAATAAACTTTTAAATCATCCTATAAATGGTCATTCTGTTGATATCAAAACTAGAAATGTGATTTACTTTATTCAATGTCCATGTAAAAAGTTATATTTTGGAGAAACTTCTCACTCCCTAAAGGGGCAAATGACAGAACATACAAGTGTGATAAAAATAAAGGATATAAATAGTCCTGTTGCAAGACATTTTAATGAATTCAATCATCCGTTTTCTTTTCGTATTGAAAAACACAAAACCCAATAAGAGATGATTTGATCAAATAAGTAAAATAAGGGAGGCCTTTTGGATTATTTACATTAAAAGTTTATTTCCAGGAGAAATGAAAGAGGATTTTTCTTTGAGAGTTTTTGTAATAGTGTTGATTATTTTTATTTTTTTATGTTGACGTGTCTGTGATGTTTTAGTGCCACTATTTAGTACACTGATGAATTGATGTACCATTTTAAAACTGAGATTGGATGTCTGATTGTTTAATTAATTAATTAATAAATTAAAAGCCCTTATTAAACCATTAAAAACCATTACTATGGGAGTCCCTTGTCAGCTGTACGTTCCAGGGCCCAAAATGATTGGTTGTCATAGTGTGCTCTCTTATTAGTAATTGATCAGAGTTGTTTTAAATGTTCATGTTTTGTACATTTATTTTAACCCTGATTAAGTCCTATGTGTTGAAACGCATTGGTTTATACATTTTAAGTTCAATTAATGTTGCATTTACCACAAGTGTTGCTGGATTTCTCTATTCTATCCTTGACAATACCATGTTGTCAGCCTAGTCTACCTTGTTTGTTATTTTTTTGGTCATTACTGTCTCTTTCTCTCTCTCTCTCTCTCTCTCTCTCTCTCTCTATATATATATATATATATATATCCATATCAGTGAACCATGTGTTCATTTCATCCTTTCCTGAGATTGAACTGAAAATTGGGAAAAAATCGAACATTCTATGAAATCTGTTAATTTAGTAGAGTGAACATCCTTTGTCTCACAGATTTTGATGTCTATGAAATAAATATTCACTGCATAATTGGAAATTTATGTTGGGCGAGTAAGCATGCTGACAAGTTTGTAAATGTCCTACATGTGTCCTACATTCATATTATCATTCTTCCTAAGGCAGAGCAGTATGATAATATTTACAGCCTAAGACCACTTCTTGGAAACTTTTGTACTAACAGTTAACTCTCGTTGTTTAATAACTATTCAAAGCCAACCCAAATTGTTATTAAATTTAGTAAACTTTGCTACAGTAGTTTAATCTGTCAATGGCTCATTGAACAAGAATCCAGCTGGAAGCTCTTTACTTCTGTTTTAACCTTTCAGCTTGCATCAGTGAAACAGACCAGCTGCATAATTGAACAACTAAAAGATGTTTCATTAGCCGTATATAAGGAATACATATGTGGATATAATTATAGCCTATATGTCACTGAATTTATCTGTGCTGTGTGTCTTGTGATGGGAATGTTTCTGAAATAGTCATATGTAACAAGTATGTGTATATTCTGGTAAAGTCTATACCCACAATACATCTCTCTCCCGTTCCTTCTGAAAAGAGCCTCACTCTAATTAATGAAATGCCAGTCTGATTTTTGTTGTCTTTTTCTGGCAATTCTTTCCCTTTATTTTTACTCTCGCTGTCTGAACTAGTATGCAGTGTCAGTCTGTTTGGTCCTTATATAATCACAGTCATACGTTTTCAATAATTTACCAACACAAAACACTCTTTGTTCCATATAAAACTCAAAGGATGTGTGTTTGATATATATATATATATATATATATATATTAAAAAAATGACATACTGAAGTGTGTTTTGGTCATTTGCTTTGAATACTCCCTGTAATTATTTTACAATTAGGTGTATTTCGTTAACCCTGTAAAGCTTGACACAATTTTCATTTTTTGTAATTAAACTGTTTTTAGTACCATTAGACAAACTATAAAAATAAATCATATATATATATATATATATATATATATATATATATATATATATATGACTTCCATAACAAGACAGACAGTTGTGTAAAATGAATGGTACCACAATCCAGCGTCTTTGAAAGTCGTGTAGTGTGTAGGAGGCATTACATGCCAAAAGTTGTCAGGCTCTTAAGTTTGAAAAGAGAGTGAAACAGGAGCCGTCAAATGATGTGTATCACATTTGATAAATATAGTGTTATAGGGTTAAATCTGAAGTGATTGTTAAGTGATTTAAAAACTAGCTTAATATGCAGATACAACTTTAAGTAAGCCATTTGAAGGCTGATTTCCCCCCAAAATTTATACAGTGTGACTGTGGTGCTATCAAAAAATGTTTTATGTTAGTTTGAGCATCCCATTCAGTCCAACATACCAACATTGGCTAAACTAATGGTGTGAGTTGAAGCAGGGCTACAGTATCTGTTTTTATCTACAAATTGCAGATTGGGGTAGTGTTTTTTGCCTTTCCGTTTGGTGATGCTAGTGGTGTAGAAATTACACACTTCAGCTTTAACTCCAGTGTTGTGTTGTGTGTGTGTGTGTGTGTGTGTGTGTCCTTACGTTTCTCCTTCCACAGACCCTAAGGAACTGAAGCTACTGGCAAAGTAAACATAGACTTTCCTATCACATATACACAGATATACATGCCCAGACGTGTAATGCGGAAGTAAGCATGAGTTCCGCGTACGAAGCGTTAAGGACATACTTATTAATATTATGCCTTACCCAAAACCCTTATCTAAACCTAACCGATCTGTAGAGTGAGTAAACATGATAGGAAGGTGTTGTATGTGTGACAGAAGCAAGTAATTGTTGTGTATTACATGAAAATGATGTCAAGCAACATTATTAGCTGTAGAGAAGGTTGTACGAATCCATGCGAAAGGAGTCATACGACATCATCCAAATTAGCCAAATTTAGAAAAGCCTTATGAATCCTTACAATTTTGCTGTGAGAGTGTGTAGGTCAAGACTGAATTTGTTTGTGTGTGTGTAACTTAAACCCACCCTGTTTTGGAGTTTTTTCAAAATGTGGTGGGAACTGCACTTTAATCTCTCCACCTCTTTTGAGTCCTGGTCCCCACTCATGAATATTCAGAGAACAGTTCATAATAGAACACAAGATGAAGACAGCAGAGGAGCAGAGCAGCTGAAAATTACAAATTAGGGGCTACTCACACCAGTGTACCCTTTTGAGGAAGGAAATCGTGATTGTTGTCAAAAGTACAGTCTTTGTATTGAGACTATTAATTAACACAAACACACACATACACACACACACACACACACACACATATATATATATATATATATATGGGATTTAGTCATATGTGCAGTGCTCTGTTACTGAAATATAATTTATATTTAGCTGTTTTCAAAAACATTATTGTGTATGTTTGTGTAATTACAGGGAGGAGCAATTTCCATTCTTACTGCATGTGAAAGACCACAGGATTTTGCAGGTGTAGTTCTCATAGGCCCTATGATTCAAATGAATGCTGAATCTGCTACACCTTTCAAGGTAAAATATGGTCAATTATCATGGTGGGGGCTTTCCATAAACTTCTAATGTTTTTGTACTGAGCTAAAAAGATCACTTAATCTTATCTCTCTTAAACCTAACCCTGACAGAAATATTTCTGTATTTTTAGATTGTTATTAAGACATTATTTAGTAGGTTTATTAGGCCATTTTCCTCATGGGAACTGTTGGCTGGTCCCCACAATGTTTGTGTTTTCACCAATGTTGGTGGTTTTACCATCCTTGTGGGGACATTTGGTTTCAAAGTGTTCTTTCTACCCAGTTATTTGTTCTGCGGAGAACTTTCTTACAATGGTTTGCATCCAATATCCCACACAACTGAACATTTTTGAGATACAATAGATCTGCTGCCCTCTGCAGTCAGGCTGTTTAATACAATCAATCATCTATAGATTTCGAATATCAGCTGTCAAATAACAGCGACAGCCCTCTCTGTCATGGCTGCAGTGCATTCAATCAATCTCTGCCTCTGTTTTGTGGTTAAATTGAAGCATATTGGCAAAACACAAAAATACACGCTTTGCTTTTTTTTATAGTAGCATTTGATATTGACACCATTAGATATTTTGATCATATGTTTTGTTTTTTAGTAACTGTTTCTTGAAGATTGTGCAAGTAAACATTTAGTCATTCAGTTCTTTTTGTTCCCGAGATGTGAATCTTCCATATTTTGCTGTACTTACAGTGGCTCTTTTAACTCATTTCATGTGAAAGTGGACATTGCTTTTCATAGATTTAGAAATTACAGAAAGAGTTCACTGAAAAGTAAAATACTGTCATTATTTACTCTCCCTACTCCAAAATCTCCAAAAGGACAAAAACACCAAAAGTGCATCAAAAAAAAAGTCCATAAGACTATTTCAATATAGTCTTCTATTAATGCCATATATGGTTTGTGTGAGGAATAATCTTTACTTCCTCTTAAGTGTTCACTAAAATTAAAAAAAAAAATCTTTTTTTTTACCTTTCACTTTTCTTTTTTTTTTACTTTTCACTTATTGGTCTTACAACATTGTCATTTTTGTTTGCAGTTTCATGATTTTAATTGTAAAAATGTAGTAATGTCTCTTGTGATGTTACATAGGATTTTTCAGATGTTTCATTCTCCATAGCAAATCAAGAATGTTTGTGGGTTTCTTCGATACTTTGCAGGTTTTCATGGCTAAAATTCTAAGCCGCTTGACTCCCAAACTCACTCTCGGCTCCATTGAATCCAAATGGATCTCACGGGATCCAAAACAGGTACAGGAATGTATGTCAAAGGTCTTCAGAAGTGGGGCATGTATGTTTGTGAGTGTGTAAAGCATATTTCACACTGACAGCAAAGTGTTCAAATAGGGTTAGGTAGACAATATATGCACATATATATATACACAAATAATGCTTTTCAGCTGTCGTTAACACACACAGGAACACATAATGCTTTGTGCGTCTCTCTCTCTCTCTCCTCTGGCAGTCTGGACTGCTCTTTTATCCTTCGCAGCTCTCACTGCAAACACAAACTGTTAGAGATAATTTCCAACAGGGTTCAATCCTTTTCATTCTTTCTCTCCCGGCCTCATTCTCCACAGACATTTCTCGGCTACACCCACATCACCACAACATATTTGCACAGTTCACTTTCAGAGTAAAGCATGTATATATATGTAAAAATCAATAAATAACTTATAAATTAATAAATAATTACGTGTAAATAATAATTTACAATTACATATGAAGGTATCTTTCTTCTGGGCTTGACCCTGAAATGCAGTTACTTCAACAGAAACAGCTGCTTTCTTCAGCCATAGACAACACATAGAAACCTGTCTATATGTTCAGCCTGATATAATTTAGAGATTCTGCTTTGTATCCAAGCCATTCATAATGTTTCTTTAAATAACTCTCAGGTTGCTTGTGCTCTGTCTATTGAGTACAATCTTGAACAATCTCCCCTCCTGTCCTGTAGGTGGAGTCATATGACACAGACAAGCTAAATTATCACGGAGGACTTTGCATCTCATTTGGAATGCAGTTGATAGATGCAGCGGCTCGCATCGAAAGAGAAATACCAAACATCACATGGCCCTTCTTTATTCTCCATGGTGATGAAGACAAGCTTTGTGACATCAAAGGCTCTCATCTAATGTATAATGAGGCCAAAAGCACGGATAAAAAATTTAAGGTGAATTTGCTCACTTAAACTACAGAACAAAAGTTTGTGTACCAGACGTACTTTTGTGTACGAATATGACCTGAATGGCCAATAGAGGTTTTGAATGTTCCAGTATAACCTAATACAGAAGATCAATCTGTACTCATATTGTGCAAGCTAACCCATAGATCTCTGTGTGTGTGTATGTGTGTGTGTGTGTGTGTGTGTGTGTGTGTGTTAATCAGGTGTATGAAGGAGCTTACCATGCCCTACATCATGACTTACCTGACACAGCTGAGTCTGTCTTAAAGGAGTTGGGCACCTGGATCCTGGAGAGACTTCCCACCACTGATGGGTCTTAGCTCTCAATCATACCATCTACCCATGCCAAACTCCCCCATTTCTAATCTTTCATCTCTATTGTGTAAGAGATGTGTAACCACACTAAATGCCAACAAAACTACACTCATTATGATTTATATAGGAGACATAAGTGGTCATTGGTAAGCGACCTTTGACCTTATGGTATTATTTGCTTTAATGTGGCCAGAAATGGTGATCTGGGGAATTTGTGTTTTAAAACAGTCACCCATTCTTCAAAGGCATCAGAACTGCAGAGTTTGGCTCATGTGTTACCATAGCAATTGTCATTAGGAATATAATGAACCCAGCAGCCCTCAGTGCTAAGTTTGCTTTTGTGTTGCCATGGTAATAGAACACAGCTGCAATTTGCTCTTTGTTATTTCCAGTTTCCATTAGAAATGCAGTGCTACCCCTGCTGGACAACAGCAATATTGCATTCTGCTTTGAGCACAATTACCAAGGCAACTGAAAGATGTATTGCCTATGCCTTGGCAGAGAAATACACAGAACCTATAGAAAGAAAACATAATAATGCACAGAGAGGTTCAGGGTGATTTGAAGGTGAAGTGTGTAATTGTTTTTAATGTTAAAATGCTTTATCCTATTCCAAATTAATGTGCAGAGACAACTGTAAGTAAACCATGTGTCAGATGATTTCCCCCTAAAGTGAAAACACTATGGCTCCGTGGAGTTATCAAAACGTTGCTCTGTTTGTTTGAGATCTGACCAGTCGAGACAGTAACATCTGCTTGACCAATGGCATGACTGGGGCTGGACTATCTGTTTGACAGACTAATATAAGATGGGGGCAGTGTTTGGGGAAATTATTATTATTATTTCATTTTTGATATTTAATTTGGTGATGCTAGTGTTGCAGAAATGACACACTTCACCTTTAACTCTAACTCACACATATATGCAGGAGATCCTACAGATTCCCACATTTAGAGATGTTTTACACATACTGGAGAATTTTTAATTGACTATTATCTATAATTAACTTTTACGAGTTTCTGTTTTTGACTTGACTGTTTTAAACACATTAGACTGTTCCATTCCTTAGGGAAAACAGGGGAATTGCCTGTTCTGCATTTAATGTTAATTTGCAGAATATTTACAGAATATCTTTTTACAGCTGATTCATTGTTTTTACCAGTGTTTGGTTCCTTTGACAACTCTATGACTTGCCATTTTAATGTTAAAATTATACCATGTTCACAATAGCTTTTGACCTCATTGAAGACCTAGGGGTTATACAGAGATCAGCCTGGGTGCTCATGGGGTTGTAACTCTAAAAAACATTAAATTGTAAAAGGTCAGTCTTTCACACCAGCTTAACATTTATTGTGCCTCAGAACTGTTCTGATTCAAACAAAGGGGAGTTTGTTACAGAGATTTGGCTGTAATCCTCAGATTCATTTTATTAATCAATGTGAATCAATTAGGTTTTTCTAATACTGAATGTGGCACATTTTTATTAGAAAGAACATAAAACATTTTTGTTTCTCTAACTGAATTGCATATAGTCTATAGATGGTCTGATTAAAATCAGTTGGAAACAATACTGCTCAACATGAACTGGTACAGAACTGAAATATCCAGTACAAGGTTGTAAATAGTATTCACAGTTGTGTACAGGCTTTGAAGGGAGAACATGTAAAGAGAAACTATATAGTTTTGATGTTTATTTTAGATGTAAAGCATTTTATTGAGAATTTAAACTCAATCATTAAAAATTGAGACAGATCTCATTTTACATGTACATGTGAGATATGCTGTACTTTGTATAAAAAAAGCAGCCCTTGTGAGAATTTATAGAACAAGATTAAATCTTAATTTGTGATGATCCTCATGTGACTCCTAACATGAAAGTGCTAGGAGCACAGTGATTGGAGGAATGGGTATTGTAATATTCTCAAGGAAACTACCTTTACATTTGGCAATAATGCATGATTCCATTTGTATTAGAACAGCCCATTTGGGTTGATTGGTTCCTCCATATGGCATCTTAAAACCTTAGTCTTAGTACATGGCACATAATATTGATTGATTGATTGATTGATTGATTGATTCCTTTTATTGTCATTTTCATGGTGTACATAAAAACGAAATTGTGTTTCACACATCCACCACTCAGTAATTCAGTGAAAAAAAAACAAAAAAAAAAAAAACATACATATATATATATATATATATATATATACACATACAGTATGTATATATATATATATATATATATATATATATATATATACACATACACACACATATACACTAAAATACATAAATAATCGATTTCAAATTTCAAAACCCGTTCTCTGGTTTAGCAGTCTAATAGCTGTGGGGAAAAAGCTGTTTAATAGCCTACTAGTTCTTGCTCTGATGCTTCTGTATCTTTTACCAGACTGAAGTAGTATGAACGTATCACGTAAGAAATAAGTGAAGTCCTTAATAATGCTGTTTGCTCTATGCACACAGCGCTCTGTGTAGATGTCCTGAATACATGGCAGTGAAGCACCAATGATTTTTTCAGCAGTTCTCACAATCCTGTTAAGTTTATGTCTCTCATCTGCCGTACTGTATATATATAAAAAAAATTATACTTACTTAAAGGTTTTCATATATTTAAAACACAAACCAATGCTAGAATGTAACTGAAAGAAGTCGTATTTGACTGAAAATTGCCAGTTCATTGTCTTTGAATGCAGAGTGATATAAAATAAACAAACTGAAATGCTAAATGATTTTGTCTTATTTTGGACTTTTAGCATTTTCAAGTTTAATTTTCATGTTTTTATTGACTGATTAATTGATTACTTTTAATATGTGTTATTTATTTGTGCTTGACGTCTCAAGGCTACAAAATGATGCCATGTATGGTCATTGTCAGTTCATTCCTTCAGACTAACAAAATTTCCTAACATGTGAAATTTTCTCTAAACCAATACACCAGAGATTTCTGGCTGAATGACTGGGTCAATTTTTTGTGGCTATTTTAAAATTGGAGCATAAGAATTAATTATGCTTGTAAAATGCTTCATTCTCCAGTGAAAATTCACTATAAGAGGTAGTGGAAAAACTAAATTATGCTCAAATTTGTTCTGTATTTTGAAGTCACACATATGTTATTACAGTGGGTAGGTTTCCCATGGTGCACCTCTGTCCCAGTTTCTCTAAGGGAACAGTCCTGAGTATTTTGTGACTTGTCTTAATGACTGCTGGATTCTCCAGTAAACACCATTCATGTGGTTACTTTTTGGGCCCAACACAACACTCTGTCTTTATTTATATAAATAGGAAGTGTTTAAAAGGATATGATGAAGGTACATGTACCTTCGGATAATTATTTTGGCTTTGTTTTTGTCTTGGAAGTGAAATAGCCAATAAACGTTTACTTGTTTTGCCATCTAGAAAGTTGTTAGAAAAATTGCACAGGTGGACGGACGTGACACTCTGATTTCTACTGATTGGTCAATCTGCAATGTCATCTGAAGTCGTAGATTTTTCAAATTACAAGAGGAATCGGCGACAGGGGTGAACACATTACCAAACATTACACCATTGACAAATCCCCGACGACTCTGCCTAGACTCCAAATTACGTTTCACAACAAAGTACATGCGAGAAGTGATACGAGATATGAAAACATATGCATAATCATACGTTATCCATTTCAGAATATGACATGTATGTTTTTAATTACCTAAAGGCATCATATATTTTATTGGTTACAATATGAAAAAGTACCTCCTACTGAAAAATTTACCAATTTGCTTACCTGACTGTCCAAGAGAATTGGCAATTTCTCTCCAACTCTTCTCTTTCTCCACCTGGTTGTGGTACAGTTCAAAACTCTAGGCGAGTGAAAATCGGGGCTAAAATCGTGTATTGTAAACTTGGCATTAAGTGTAACACTTACGGCATTATTTCCCCTTAACTAATGCAGAGTTATTCCAAATCACGCAAAGTGACATTTGTTTTGACTGAATACAACTGCAGCGTTGACCAACAGCCAATGTAAAAGCATGAAACTGGGCATGGGAAGTTTCAGTGGGAGGAGTCCTGATGTTCCTGCAACAGAAAATCAACTAGCATGGCTGCGGTATCAAGAAAGTATCATTGGACCGAAGAAATGGAGGAAAAATGAGTGGAACATCGGCAGGAGACCAGTGACTATTTTATGGTTCACTGAACTGTACCACAACCAGGAGGAGAAGAGAAGAGTTGGAGAGAAATTGCCAATCTCGTTTCACTTCTCGCATGTACTTTGTTGTGAAAGGTCATTTGGAGTCCACGCAGAGTCGTCAGGGATTCGTCAGTAGTGAAATGTTTTTGTAACAAGAAAGGACACCGGGTGCTGAACTCTTCAAACACAAGTAGGGAACTTTTAATTGACCACTTCTCTGGTTTACAGCTTCACAATGACTCATCAGCTTCACAGTAAGGCTCTTGATCTGGTGCTGGCATGGTACTTTTATGCCGCTCTTCCCAATCTCACTACAATTAGAGACAGGTGTTTGTCATAATTTGCCTCAGGTGTATGCACACTTACCGCTCTCTCTCTCCCAACAGATGCTAGACCACGCCCCCGCTGCCACAGTTTTGTAATGTGTTCACCCGTCATCGATTCCTCATGTAATTTGAAAACCCTACGATTTCCATGACAAGACAGACAGTTGTGTAATATGAACGGTACCACAATCCGACGTCTTTGAAAGTCATGTAGTGTGTAGGAGGCATTAGACACGTCTCTTAGTTGTTTGAGCCCCGCCTGTTTTGCTGTAAAAACAGGTGCACAAACACCATTTCCTCAGAATTTCTTCCTTCAAGACAGTGATCATCTCTTGTCTAGAAGCTCTCTACCTTCACCACACACATGGGCGGAATCCCGTGTCAGACTTTCCGCTCCCCTGCAGTGCTCCGGCGAACATCATGCCACTTTGCTGGTGAACGGACCTCAACATCCTGATTCCCTGCAGAGCTTCTACAGGGTTTGTGTACCTTTACAAAGCAATTGTATGTATTTTGTGTAATATAAAAATATACTTGTTTATATATCTAAAAGAGTCACTTGTGTTCACGTCTTTTTAAAGATGTCGTTCCGTAAGATTTCCTTGTGTGAGAGGCACATCCCGCTGTCAGATCAGCATGAGAGCTTTACTGTCCGGGCCACGTCCACGCAGAGACAGCTCATGGAGACAGACTGTCTTCACTGTGAGGGCATGAGTCTCAAGACGCTTTGCTCATGAATCACTCTCATTCTGAGGGACGATTCATCCTCAAGCACCCTCCCACCTGCTTCTTCTATGAAAACCGAGGATTCACACAAGGAGACATGGCGGGACACACTGCCTCACCAGCACCTGCATGTCAGCATGTGCAGCAAAAGCACTACTGATGGGCACAACCTTTTAAACCAGAAAGCAGAGCCCGCGGTTCCCTCCGGGTCTGCTCCAAAAAAGGCTCGATTGGAGACATAAAACACTGTTCCACATCTCCCCGCTACTGTTTATCGGGAAAGGAATATTGTTGTTCAAAGTATTGTTAAAAATGTTGTTCCTGTGTCTTGCACTCAAATAAATGCAATACAAAATGAAATAAGTGCCAAAAAGTATACAGCATTCATTGCAAATGCATGAGATGCTCACACATTATCAATAAAGAGCCCTTTTCCTCTTCAAAGCACACACATTAATTGCAACCAATTCCCTATAGGCATTATATCATACGGTAAACAAACCAAACTGCCCTCTGTGCTGTTACACGGATGTGTGGCGAGCCCTAACGGGTATTTTAGAATGGGTGCAAAAAATGATCAAACGTGGGTTTCTGATCCAATTTGCGCACTGGCCACCCTGTTTCAATGGTGTTCTGTCTTCCACGGTTTCGTCCGGAGACGAGCCAGTGTTACGAGCCAAAATAAACAATCTCCTCATGAAAAGCGTGATAGAGATTGTGCCAATTTGTCAAGCCCAAATTACAGCCATTATTTTCTTGTCCTAAAGAAAGAAGGTGGGCTTTTGCCGATCCTGGATCTGAGATATTTAAATTGCATGCTCACGAAGTGCCAGTTTAAAATGATTACCCAGAAACGGATATTATTGCATGTACTCCCACACGATTGGTTTGAGTCGATAGATCTGAAGGATACGTACTTTTATATCCAAATTGTACAACATCACAGGATGTTTTTGACATTCCTGTTTGAGGGCATGGAGCAGACTCAGGCGTGGCATGGAGCAGGTTGAGGCATGGCTGTGACGTGGCATGGAGTAGACTCAGGTGTGGGAGGCTTGGAAAATGAGTTCAGGGTAGGGAGAGGAGGATCCTCTGAAGAGTTTTTTTTTTTTGTGAAACTCACGTATTCCTCCAAAGTATAGTCTCCTGTTGCCGGCAACTCCCTCCACTGGTGTGCAATGAGTCCGTTTGAGTACATGGACTTCAAGGTTGAGTCAGAAAATGTGCATTGGCAAAGACACAACAGATGGGAATATTCTGGGATAGGTAAATTTGCTTGGGTAAGCCGAATGAAGGGCGCTGCTAGATCCATTTCGGGAGGTCAGTTGTTCTGTTACAATGAGGGAGGTGACATAAGCAGGATCTAAATGCAGCTAAAAGTATTTAATAAAATACAAATTACAGAATAATGGGAAAACTCAAGAGCAAAGTAAACATAATGGGCAGAACACATCTACAGTACGATGGGCTCAGGTAATACACAGGATGTCAAACACATACAAAAACTGACAAGGAGTAAGCAAACAGGGCTTTAAATACACAAAAATAATGAGGTGAATGAGATACAGGTGAGAAACAATCAAGGACAGCTTGTAGTGATGAGGGCAGGGAATTATGGGAAATGTAGTCCGGAAGGAATAGAGGACAGAGGCAAAACACAGGGCAGACAACAGTGAATTGTGACATTCATGTCAACTGCACATTTTAACACAAATTATTAACAAGATATAACGATTAAATGCTTGTATTGTGAAAATTGCAGTGTGTCATAGCTGTCTGAATGTGATCTGAATGTGTTTTTTTCCGACACCCGCAGAGGTACATTGGACCCAAGTTTCACAGTATTATTATTGATGTGCAAATGATTGTTCGACATCTTCTGAATGAGCACATAAATGGTATTTTCACGTGGTACCTGTGACAATGGTAGCTTTTCTGGATGCATCAATTACAGTTGTTTGTGATTAATGCAGATTACTGCATAAAAAATTGTACAACTCATTTTCTGGAGGTTATACAGGCAGATTTTCATTTGATTCTCAGATACAATCCTCAGTTAATAGATTTAAACACTTTTTTGTGTGTAAATTTATTTTTCTGTGTGAATTAAAGAACGTCTTGAGTTTATCATACAGAGCAATTAATGGAGAATTTTGCTTTTTTGGCCAGTGAGTGTCTACTTCAGGAAGACAGCTTTGATAGTGAGTAGAGGTGAATTTGAGGTGTTAGATGTATTAGATTGCCTTTCATCATGTTAATGATTTCCCCATAGTAATCCTGCACATGTTTATTATCGCTAAAATGGTCTAAAGAGCTCTCCCTATCACGAATATTCTAATACACATTGTACATAATAATTCTATACACATTGCCATTTCTCCTTTTTTAGAAACCTTGCAACACTTAGCTGACACTTAAGGTTAGGTTTTACTAGCCTTAAGGTTTACTTAAGAAAATGGCAGTTAAGGGGCTTTATGCAACACTTAAAGGGTTAGTTCACCAAAAAATGAAAATTATCCTATAATTTACTCACCCTCAAGCCATCCTAGATGTATATGACTTTCTTCATTCAGCCAAACACAATCAGAGTTATATTAAAAAATATCCTGGCTCTTCCAAGCTTTATAATCGGAATGAATGGTACCTTAGATTTTGAAGCCCAAAAAGCGAATGTATCCATCAAAAAAGTAATCCATATGGCTCCAGGGGGTTAATAAAGGCCTTCTGAAGCGAATCGATGCATTTTTGTAAGAAAATATCCATATTTATAACTTTATAAACTATAATCACTGGCTTCTAGTAACAGCCGTCTGCATGTTCATGAGAGAATCGAGTTCTGGCTTATGGCGTAGGCATAGTGTAAGCTCCGGTGAGAAGTGACGAACGCGAAAGCGCAGAGGATAGAAGCCAGTGAGAGTGCGGATGGCCGTTACCGGAAGCCAGTGATTATAGTTTTTAATATGGATATTTTTCTTACAAAAATGCATCGATTCGCATCAGAAGGCCTTTATTAACACCCTGGAGCAGTATGTATTACATTTTTGATGGATGGATGCGCTTTTTAGGGCTTCAAGGTAACATTCACTCCCATTATAAAGCTGGGAAGAGCCAGGATATTTTTTAATATAACTCTGATTGTGTTTGGCTAAAGAAGAAAGTCATATACACCTTGGATTGCTTGAGGGTGAGATAATTATGGGATAATTTTCATTTTGGGGTGAACTAACCCTTTAAGGGAACACTTAAGTAAAAAATTTATATTTAAGGGAAATTGTAGGGGATTAAGACTCTTAAGTAAAACTTAAGGGTTGTTTTCTGCAACGCCATTAAATTTAAAGGAAACTTTAGGGCAATCTTAAGGGAAAATTTCAGTTAAGGTTCTTTATGCAACCGGGCACTGATTTTGCCAGACATGTTTATCTTGTATACCTTTTTTGTAGTGAAAAATGGGGGAGTAAATTTGTGCCCTTATTTTTGGCTGAACAGAAGGAACCTTAAATTTTTAAAGTCTAAAAATAGTTTTCATTTCTTTTTAGGATACAACAACTAACCATGAACTGATTGAATAAAATTACATTCTTATCTATTATTTATTTGTATGTATCTCTTTTACATCTGGGCTAAAGGATCTGTATGAAGACAAGATTTTACCTTCACTATATGCCTTTAACCATTACACAGTAAAATATTATATTTTATGGACAGCGTATGTTAATGGTATCTTATTGGTCCTAATATTTTGTATCCTCACTCCACAAAAGCATGACGATGTACTATGAGGCTTATTCACATCCAATAAACATATGTTTTCCCTTATGTTTCACCTGGAATTATTGGATTTTAATTAGCCTATAATTAATAACAACAACAATAAAGACCAGATAACAAAGTATATTTAGCTACAGTTAGTTCTGCACAGCATCCCAATTCATAATTGTGCTACTTTTCCTTTTGAGATATAAAAGCCACCCCATTCCACGGTGACAAGCGAGTTGGTGAGATCAATGGTCGTCGTATCCAGGTGCCCATTGCTTGATGAAATTGCAATAAACATGCAGCAGTCAGAAGTTTTTCTAAGAAATATGAATGTTCTTCATTAAATTGATTAGAATCAATCTGCAAATGCAATCTGTAAACTTGAACTCTGGTGAACTTATTATGGACGGTGTTAAAGAAGAACTGATGACGGTGCAGACTTGACCAATCAATGGAAATAAGGGTGTCAGGCCTGCCCACATGCATGTGCAAAACATATACTCAAGTCATAAACTCGGTTTATATGCATACATGAAAAATGTTTTTTTGGCAATTTATTTTTCAATTGAAAAACAAGCAAATTCAACATAAATTGTTGTGATGTGAAGAGAGAAAATGGGGAAATGTGATAAATGAGCGGTTTGTTGTATTATTTAGATTTGAAGACAAAAATGAGAAAACTAATTATCCGAAGGTACATGGACCAATGAAACACCAAGCAACCATTGATATGTTACAGTGAGGGTGTACTGTAGTAACCATTATAATTACAACAAATCTATTACTCTTTGATTGAAAAGAATTAAAGGAATATTTCACCTAAAAATGTAAATTCTCTCATCATTTACTCACCTTCATGCCTTCCACATCTTTATGACTTTGACTACTAATTACAGCCTGTGCCAACCTGACATTGAGGGGCGCATCAAAGATCACTGACTGCATCTCTTCACAGACAATGAACTGCACCGAAATGAACAGCAAGCTCCCAGCAGGGCTACACTCGCTGACCTCCGCCAGCATCATCTTGGTCATAAGATGGACTACACTTGCAGATAAATTTATACCAACCTTAATCAGCTAAATAAATGGACACTGCATCTATGTGCACTTCTCCAAACAGTTTGGGATGGAATTCAGTTAATCATTAAACTTCTAGTTCGTACAAAATCTGTTTAGTTTAAACATTGGCCACCAACATCTACTACTTACTTGAAACAAGACTTGTATTACACATAAATAACGCTCATTGTGCATGACACCATGAAGACTCTGCATGTGGAGGCTTATGCTAATATTGGCCAGGGGTGTAGCAGCCGTGGAGACATGGAGGACACGTCCCCCGCACTCTTTATAAAGGTGATTTTTGTATCCCGCACTTTTCCAAGCTAAACCCATACCGAGTCCAAATGGTGGATTTGTATAGTTTTCTTTGTGTTTTGTTGCTTTGGGCTGATTGAGCGACCATCCAGCCAGTCACAGGTGAGTTTCATGAGCCGAAACAACCCTTGTGTAATAAGCTGTCAGTCAGACAGCTTATTACATTTCTACAAAGTTGCTTTTAACAATGGTCGTTTATCCATGTTTTTTTTATCAGCATTGATGTTTATCTAAATTAAAAATCTAGAGATGAGGAACACACAAATTAGATTTACATTTTTTGCACTTTGTTCTTGATTGGCAGCATTATGTGAAATGCACTGCCGAAAAATACAAAGGACAATCCTTCTTTTAAGCACAAATTGTAATGGAGTTTACATCAGCACATTAGTTTTTATTAAGTTGTGTTTTTTACATTATGTTTGTGAGGTAATAGTTTGAAAGGTTGATTTGGCATATTAAAGCAGATTACTAGATATGTGTTAAATATTTAAAGCTTTTTTAATATCAGCTCCACACACTTTTAAAATGACTGCTACGCCACTGACATTGGCATTCATGATGTTTAGCCAGAGGGGAACTGGCCCCCTGTTGAGCCTGGTTTCTCAAGTTTATTTTTCTCCATTAACTGTCAATCTATTTTATGGAGTTTTGTGTTCCCTAGTCGCCTCTGGCTTGCTCATGGGGGACTAAAGACTATACTTTTTAAGGCATGCTTTTTAATCTTGTTATTCATTATAACTGCACAATGAGGACTTTAATAGCATAATTTTTTGTTACAGCATCATTTTCGATAAATCTGCTTTGAAACAATGTATTGGGAAAAGTGCTTTACTAATAAATCTGACTTGACTTAACTTTCTATCTTCTGCAGAACACTAAACAAATATTTTTAGAAGAATATCTCAGCTCTATATTTCCTTACAATGCAAGTCAACAGGGTCCAAAACTTTGAAGCTCAAAAAGCATATAAAGGCAGCATAAAATTAATCCATACTCCAGTGGTTAAATAAATTCCTGCATCCAAAACTGCATACTGTCACAATATGTACTGTATTGGATGAAGGACGTACTGAATGAATTGATTTCTGACATATTTCATCCGGGAACATGGGCATTGTCGTGTGACCCGAATATATGATGCAAGAACAACAACCGCGGAAATAAAATAACTTTCTTGGTGTATAAATCACTTACAGTTGAAAAGAGCCACCTAAATCTTGGTTCATCACCATTCTTATAAATCCATTGTTTTCAACGTGATGTATCCACCGTTCTCTAGGGATTATGGGATTGTGAAATTTCCAGTCGATCAACACTTTAGAATCTCGCTGTAAAGAGTAGGACATCCAGGCATTTCTCGCTTTCTGCTTCATGAATACTAAGAATTCAGACATCCTACTCAATTGGCATACTGTTTTTGGCATACAATATTGTAGGGAAGTATGGATATTCAGACTCAGCGCATGTCTTCAGAAGCAAAATTATAGAATGTGATGAGAAACAGATAAATATTTATGTCATTTTTTACTATAAATATCCACTTTCACCATCTATCCTAAGCGCCATTCTCTTCTAAGAGTTTTTCTTTGATTGTGGCGATTTGCATTATTTGTGCATATCGCCACCTACTGGCAGGGTGGAGAATTTATAGTAAAAACCGACCCAGATATTGATCCGTTTCTCACCCACACCTACCATATTGCTTCTGAAGACATGGATTCAACCACTGGAGTCATACAGATTATTTTCATGCTGCCTTTATGCACTTTTTGGAGCTTCAAAATTTTGGTACCCATTCATTTGAATTGTGAGGACCTACAGAGCTGAGAAATTCTTCTAAAATATTTGTTTGTTTTCTGCAGAAGAAAGAAAGTCATAAACATCTGTACATGAGAGAATTTAAACTATCCCTTAAAATCCAGGGTCGTCAACTGTTTTGACATGGACAGCCATTGCAATCTACATCTTGATGTAATCCTTCCTCAAGATCACACAGCATGATTTCATCAGTTGAATGGGAGACTAAACACTATTAAAGTGTGCCGAGACTCGGGCTGCAAGCCATTCGCATCACAAGCCGATCAACTATTTAGCCCTCTTCGGTGAATCGCACCTGCAAAATCCAAAAAAATTTATTTCCTGATTTAATTAAAATTTTTAACAGACTTGAAAAGGTTTTGAACCCAACGATGTGCGTTTAAGTTTTCTCTTTTAATCGTTGAATGTCATTTTGAGTGTGACCGTGGTTTAAGGAGGGTGCTGTCTGCTGGGTTACAAATCTCAAGGATTACAGTTTTTTCCAATTGCTAACACACTAAAATGACATGCACAGCACAATTATTTAAACTGACACACAGAGAGCAAAACTTCTTCTCAAGTCTCCAAAAGTCTAAACACATTTTCTGCTTTACACACATTTTGCATTTCAAAATGGCACTTTTTAAATGCACTGAACACAATTCTCTGCATAAGACACAACAATCTGACATAAAGTCACATGTTTGCCATTTCAAAACACTGCCATTCACAATGACACTACATGAGCTAATTGGCAAATTACATGTGCCACCTGGCCAAACACCTCAATGGTTAATTGTTAACACTTCAATCAGGATGTAAGCACTATGAAAAGACCACAGGTGAGCACCTTTTTTTTTACAACAACAATGGAAGACGTTGCAGAGAGAGGAAGAGGAAGAGGAAGGTTGAGAATAAGAGGGGGAGGAAGAGTGAGAGGTAGGGGTAGAGCAGGTAGAGGAGTTCATGGCCAAAGAAGACAAACACTTTCAAATGAAATCAGAGCAACCTTAGTGGATCATGTCATCAACCATGGGCTGACAATGCGTGAGGCTGGACAGAGAGTGCAGCCAAACTTGAGCCGTTTTACTGTCGCCTCTGTCATCCGGACCTTTAGACTGGAGAACAGGTATGTAACCAAAATTTCATGTAGTACTCATGTAGTACACCCCATGTCATAGTGTATCAGTTGGGTGACACCTGTTTACTTCGTGTATGACATCAGCCATTCATGAACTGTACAAGTTTCCTGTACAATGTACCCTACTGTGGGGGAAAAATATTTAGGCTGCATTGTCCAAGCCCTATATATTTTTATTATTTTATTTTTTCTAAAGGACTGAGAGACGACACCATGGAGGAGGAAGGGGCCAAATGTTCACCGGGGTACAGGAAGCTGGCATTGTAAACTTGGTTTTGGAACATAATGAAATCAGATTACGAGAAATTCAAAGCCACATCATCCAAGACAACACCATATTCAACAACATTCAACGAGTCAGTCTGTCCACACTGGCTCGCATTCTCAAGCGAAACCAAATCGGAATGAAACAACTTTATAAGGTGCCGTTTGAGAGAAACTCTCAAAGAAACAAAGAGCTCAGACGAGCATATGTGGATGTAAGTACTATATTGACTGCAGTACACTACACGCAACATTGTTTCCCAGTGTACTGGATAACACCATATTGACTGATTTTTGTTCTTTGTTTTCAGGGAGTACTGGAAATGGATGCTCATGCAATCCCACATGAGTTCATCTTTATAGATGAGGCTGGGTTCAACCTAGCAAAGACCAGAAGAAGGGGGAGAAATGTCATTGGCCACAGAGCCATTATAGATGTTCCTGGTCAACGTGGTGGGAACATCACAATGTGCGCTGCCATCTGCAATACGCATGGTGTCCTCCACCGTCATGCAAAGCTTGGACCATACAACACAGCCCATATTCTCACTTTTCTGGACAGACTTCACAACATTCTCATACCACCAGAGCGTATGAATGATGCAGACCATCAAAGAAACCGGTACGTTGTAGTATGGGACAACGTGAGCTTTCATCGTGCAGCCCCAGTCCAAAACTGGTTTGGTGACCACCCAACATTTCTCGTGCAATACCTCCCACCATACTCACCATTTCTGAACCCCATAGAGGAGTTCTTTTCGGCATGGCGGTGGAAGGTATACGACCGGCAGCCCTTTGTGCGCATGCCTCTTGTGCAGGCCATGGAAGAGGCATGTGATGAGATTGATGTGGGTGCAATTCAGGGATGGATAAGGCACTCAAGGCGCTTCTTCCCTCGATGTCTGGCAAGGGAAGATATTGCCTGAGATGTGGACGAGGAGTTGTGGCCAGACCCGGCTGTGCGGCAAGATGCTGCCTAATTATTTTTCTTGCCTCTTTTTTTTTTTTACTGTAATATATTCTTTCTGAAATTGTCTTTTTCAGTTTACTTTTTTTTGTAAGAATATTTTTGTTCAGTCCCATGTAAATATATCTGCTGTGCATATGTTGCACTGACTTGTTTACTGTAGTGAAAAATAAAATAAAGTTTCAACAGCATGTGTGTGTATCTGCAAATATTTCTGTGCATGTCAACAATCTGATACATATTTTAGTAGGCTATTATGGCAAAGCATACTAAAGATGGGGGTGCTTTTCATTATGACCAACAGTGTGTAGTTGGTTAGGCAAAAATCTGGTAATATGAATGAAGTGTGTGCCATTTCATGCAAAAGTTTGATTTTGATAATGCTATGTGTAGTTTCGGTTGCAGTGCTTCATTTTGCAGGATATATGAGGTATTTTGCAGTTTGGGTGTGTGGTTTTGTGAATTGTGTTAAGTAGTTTGATAAAACCAGACTAGTTTGCAAAATTGTGTGTTAGCAATTGGAAAAAACTGTAATAGTGTTTTCCTTATAGTGTTGTTCTGAAAGCAAAAAGAATCAAATGAAACACGGAATGTAGGCGGTCACCCGCGCAGCCTGATCAAAGCAATGTGGGCGCGTTTACTCACGTGATTAACCGAAAGTGAAGCGCTGCCGGCTGGTGATGTGAGAATGGCTTGCAGCGCTGTTGGGTAAACTGCAGTCCCCTCACATTTTTACCTTTTTTTTTTAGCCTCTCATTCAGCTCATAAAATCACACTGCTTGATCGTGAGGAAGGATTACATTAAAATGTAGATTGGAATGTAGGTGCAGCATTTATATAAATAAAATAGTCTACTTCTATCGCTGTTGCTTGCGATCCATTACAGGTTGCCGACCCCTGCTTTAAATGCTTTCATCTCTCACCGACTGTACATTGAAGCGTGAGATGTGAGGAAATCCTCATGTCACAGTGAGCTATTTTCACCCGGCAGGGGGCGCAAGGGAGAAACAGATAAATGACAGAAGGATTTAATGGTAGGTTATCTGTGGCCATGGTAACGGCATTACCTGCGACCTGAATGGAGACCCGAGAATAGATTGGCTGCTCTATATTTACTGAGACACGCTAAAGGGAACTCCATCTCTCTTGGCCTACATGCGTCTCACGGAATGTCCACCTGAGATCATTTAGGCCACGAGGCACTTCTAGAAATCCCAAAAATAAAATGTATGGTGGTTCGCAATGAGATTTTGATCTATTATTTTTTTACTGGCCAGGTAAATTGCTTTTACGACTAATCTGACTTGACAGTTGCTTACAGTGTACATATATTAAACAAGAATTATGATTATATATTATTAATGTACAGTTGTACATTAGTATGGTACAGTAAGTATGCTTAAGTACAATTCCATATAATGCACATGGTGGGCATACGTCATACTGAATGATGGTAGCCATCTGTCAATTTAGTCTAAATTAATTTAATTATTATTTTTATGGTTGCTGGGAAAGACACACAGGACATAGCCTCTAGCAGTACGTAAATTATGCAATATAGCAATAGACCATATTGGTGATGGTTTCGTACGAAAGAGCTGCGGTCTGAGGGCTTATTTGTTGTAAGTTTGTTCTTTTTTTCACTTTGCTTATATGATTGAGTTTCAGTAAATATCTCGATTATCTTTACCTGAAAGGTCAGCATTTGTCCCTGAGCCCCATACTTCATCCCCGGAGATCACATCGTCACTCACTTCCTAAATCTCACACACACGCTTCTAAAGAGGCGGGCCTGAAGTTTCCTGCTGCTGTCTGATTGGTGAATTTAAACGTCTATCAGAGCTTGCCGTTCTGGCTCGCTCTCGGTCTCCGTGACCGCGCCCCCGAGGCTCAGCGGCTCGCGGTGGAGAAGAAGAGTGCGCGCCTCGTCAAGAGGCACCAACTGTCCTTTCTTATAGAAAAACAGAATATCTCCGCTATTACATGGCGAAATTGGTTGTATTCGACGTCCAGACTCGTATCAATTCGGGACCGCGGCTCTGACAACGACAGGCGAAGTGAATATCCGCAACTCTCAGTGGTTGGTGTTTGCCGGGTTTTTTTTTTTATAGCAGTATATTGCTTGGAGGCGCTTGAGTGCCGATATCCTCGTTTCCTTGGGTGCAGTTTCTTGCTTTCTTTTGACAGGTGACACCCGTACGTCCTGTTCCCGAAGACTAGAAGGCCTTTGAAGGTTCTTTCTTCTGCGCGGTTCACCCGGGGTCCCTCTCAGCTCCGGGCTGCCTGCACACTCACCCCGGCGCGGCCTCGCTCCGACGACGACGACACAGCTACCTCCTCTGTAGAGCCCGGAACAAGCACTCGTGTTTACAGCGATCATTGAATCGGTGGTTTCAAGTTGGAAAAACGGAAGAAAACTGGATATATTGATACGCGGAGCTGTCATTCAGCATATATACGAGGCAGAGCAGCAACACAAAATTTCCCATTCCACTGCTCTCTGAATTAAACGAATTTATGTTTATTCTCTAACGCAATTATCTTATTCTCTTGTGCATAACAGCTATAAAGCTATTTGACACCGAAACGTCAAAAAAACGAAACTAAACACGCTTTGAGCTAAGGCAAGGCCTTGTCTGCTAACTTAGATAGCGCCATCGCTAACTCAGTCTGGGTTTAATCAGCGCCTCTTAATCTTATTAACAGTGCACTTTTTGACTCCCATTCAACGCTTGTTTTGTACCATACTGCACAAAAGAGCGGCGATTTTAATTAAAAGTTTTTCGTTCAACGCACAGTCTAGTAACACCATTGCCAAGTTTGCTGAGATATCTATTGAGCAAAAGAAGAAAACAGTGCTGTCGGATCATTTTCGGATAATTCCCACCTTGAGAGAAAAAAAAAATCTTATGTGTTGGGCTGGTTTCAGCTGACCTTTGCTCGGTACCATATTAACAAAGCCCCTGGCGAGCTTATTTACGCTTCAAAGCTGATACGGATAAGACTTGTTTTATATTTTTGTACCATAAATCAGGAGCCATTTAGAACAGCATCACATATTTGCATAAACCCCTCTACTACTGTTTAGACATGAGTATTGAGATTCCAGTCGGTCTGACGGAGCTGCTTCAAGGCTACACCGTGGAGGTGTTGCGCCAGAGGCCGCCGGATCTGGTGGAGTTTGCCGTGCAGTATTTCACCCGTCTGCGGGACACCAGGAGCCAAGACGGGTCTGAGGCCGCAGCCAAACCCGGGGGAAAGGGGGTGATGTTTGATGGCGAGCCGATGCAAACAGAGTCGAACGGCGACGAAGATGACGAGGATGATGACTCAGATTTTGAACGTAAGTGTAGATTTCAAAGAATGTATACTGAGGGCGGGGTTGTGTTCATCACTAGATTAAATAACTGCATTTGTTGATTTTACGGGCCGTGGATGCTGATAGTGTGTTTGCACTGCTATCAAGAGTGTCAAATTCCCCTTGTGATGGGTAACGTGATAGCCTCTAGTGGACGGAGGAAGAGCATGATCTAGGTAAATCCTCGCGCTGTTTCCACAGCATTTGCTCGAGCGCCCATCCGTGCAATTGATTGAAAGGGTGACATCTACCATAAGTAGATCATGCCAATAAGAGACGGGGTAATAGATGCTCATTTGCATTTTAGTTTATTTATTTAAGTCCCTTTTTTAAAATTGAGAAGTGTTGTGATTTGTTATAGGTTTGTCAGTGCTGTATGAATGGATGTGAGCTGGCCATTGAGAATGCTATCAGGAATTTTTCATAATGGAGAGAGGTGCGCTCGCGCACATAAAAAGCAACTCCTCTTTCCTTTCATGTAGTGCGCAGCTGTGCTTTCAGAGTGCATCCAGCATTGAAAACCAAGTGGCTATCGCTTTAAATCCAGATCATTTATGTATTTATGGTATACACATATCTGAATTGAAAAAAGTAAATGAGTTAAATTTGGGCTATGTACAAGGAGTAATGCAGAATATTTCAAGAAAAGGTTTAAATGGATACAGGGATAATCACACCTGCTCAAATCACCTAATCATTTATACATCATGTTGTGTAATATCTAATACCTGCCTGTTTCTGAGTGGGTTATGCTATCTTATATGTTTTGTTTGCCCATGAATGCATTTTAAATTGAATGCCGTAAGTGTCACAACCTCACTCCACACATTTACAGAAATAAAAAGGGGACGCTCCATTCCTATATCTTAGATCAGTGAGCAGTGTGAGATTATGTACCCGTTTTTGTGCTCTTTCAGTGGTTTGGGTTGGAGCAGATGCAGCAGTCTCTGTGTTCAGAATTCAGAGATGGAGGCCTTTTAGTCTCATTTTCCTCTACCTTTAGCAGGATGTGAGTTCAAGAGAACAGAATCCAAGTAGGGCTTGGCGATATGGCAAAAAATAAAATCTTGATTTTTATCAATTTATGGACGATTCACGATTTGATTTTTTTTTTCAACTTTTAAGTGTTCTCCAACATGATTCAAATTGTATGCTCTTTGTAAGAAATAAATACATAAAACTGGATCGCTGATGCAATGTTACACTGCCTGCAGGAGGTGAAGCCATCGGAAGTGTTCGAGTGGCCATTTTGGTATGCCCAAACTGCCATAGAGCATTAGTGACTGACATGCGAAAACACCCCCATTTTAACCATCTCAGACCTCCGGATATGACAGTTGCATTTCACCCTCTAGTGACAATCAAGTTTAATGTTTGATTAGCTCGTTATGGATAATATTCGTTTAGAGGGAGAAGATATATAGAGCTTTCACCTGCCCTGGTGTTCAGTCTTATCAGTGCAGCACAACAATCCCCAAATGAAGTGGAAAAACTGTCCACAAGTTGTAATGCAAATATGAAAAGCTGTAATATATGCTTGTTTAGGGCTGACAACATGTCTGTTTGCCATGGAGGGTCCTTAAAAAAAGTCAAACCGGATTTTGAATTTGCCTAAAATTCCCGGGATTTGCCTGTTTTTTGATATTGAAGTGCTCGCTGTTGTCATACCAATGTACATACATGACATAAATTCCGTGTTCGTTTGCCATTTAAACCTAGCATTTCTGTTTAATTTTAACCAGCTTTGCTTTGCGTGTCTCCTTCAGGCACTGCGTGTGAGGGAGAGAGAACGTGCACTCCTATTCAAGTGACTGAGAAAAAGGCAATTTTTTATGAAAACGTAAAACAATTAACTCTGAACAAACACTTCAATATTCATAATAAGTCTGAAAATGTCTGTATCTTACCTTATATCTTTACATTCAGCTGATCTGTTTGCCAATTATGTTTGTTAGTGGTGGATGCTGTTTGATATAGATACACATAACTTGCTTTGGCTTTCAAGAAGCATGAACAATTCCAGACTTTAAATATTTACATGTGTAGGACGTTTGCATTGTAGGGATGTACTGGCAGATTTCAGATGTAAAATCAGTGATTGAATGACTAATGTTTACTCACTGAAATGAGAGGATTTCCTATTAAGTCAGTAGGGACATTGGAATGTTTGGGCGTTGATATGACGTCATGAGCAACCCATTTCTATATTATATATCAGTGAAGGCATCTTGGTTAGAGAAATCCAAGTTCTTTTAGTTATAAGAAACAAAGGTGTGCAAGAAAAATGTACACATGCACCACAGGGGGAAGTTGTCAACAGAGTGTAAATGTGAAAGAATGTAAAGAGATGAGATTTCAGACGTGACAAATGTCTGTCAGTTTGTGTTGCAAACTGTTTATCTGGAAAAGTGACACTTCTGGCAACTATGACATAATAAAAGAACAATTCATAATAAAAGCTAGAGCCCTGAAATTGAACAAAAATAGATTACAACTGTATGGTAAAATGCAATATTCATTGTAGTAGTAATAATAATAATAATAATAATAATAATAATTAAAAAAATACAGCTGTTGAATAAAAGTTTGGCAACAAAAAAAATGCAATGACATGTTGAAAAGTTCTATTTTCACTTGTTAAAAGTTTGGGAATTTATTGATTAGACACTTTTTGATGATGAAATTAAATTAAACTTAAAAAAAATGTTCTGGATATAATTATGAAATAACTAAACTGGTGTGTTCAATAGCACGTTATAATATTATCATATTTTTGCTGTGGTATCGAAATTGGTATCAAGAACCGTTGCATTTCAGTGGTATCAGTACAGACTACTGGAATTTTGGTACCGTGACAACACTAAAAGTGAATGTTTATCACTTTGTGCTGACATGTTTGTATGACGTCACACACCTGCATCTTAGTGAAATCAAAGTTTCCACACAAGTTTCCAAGTTGGAAGTCCAACGTAAAGTGGTGTTCCATAGTGAACTTTTCTAAGTCTGCATTTAATGGATTGCAGCTGTTTGTCTGTCAGAGTTCACACTTGTTTTCTTGTCTATGTGTGTTGTTTGTTTGTTTTGTATATCTTAGTGTGCCATATCTGTATGAGTCTCTTGTGTTTGAGGTTTCTGATAGAATCTGGACTTTAGAACTTCCTCCTCATGTCTCTGTCAGCAAGAGAATTACCAACTCATCCTCATCCATCGATAACCATCTCAAAAAATATCACTGTATACGTTATTACACAATTATTAGTTACAATGACCCCTAAAGGTGTGAAAAAAGGTTTTGTTTTTTTGGTTGAACAAACGCTTTATTATAATTGGAACCATTTTTTGAAATGGAAGTATGTATATAAAAAAAGCCTCCCTTTTGAAAATAAATTGAATAAATAAGAAAGAATAAACCAAATTATAAACCATGATAAAAAAATAGCATGTAACTATAACGTGCTATATAACTAGAGCATGTTAGTATACATGTTAGCATAGCATGTTAAATTAAACACTAAATGAAAAATAACATCAGCTGTGTGAGCTTTTAAAGTAATGTCCTATGATTATTAATAATTAACATATACAGTAGGTGCACGACAGCGCAGCCAGACTGCTCCTGTCTGTACCTTTAACTCAGTGGTTCTCAACTGGTTTTGCTTCAGGACTTTTGCTTCAAGTGGCGACCCACCATAATAAAAATGTAACCTGTATTTAATATATCCTGTGTCGCATTTCCTTTTATCTTGCGCTGTTTTGTTCATGGTTTTCAAGTACAAGGACATGCATTAAGTGACATTAGTTTTGTTGATGACGTCAACAACAAAAGCGACAGGAAGTTTTCTCTCCCCCCTTTTAAAAATTGAAGAGCATATTTACTTGTATGCACCCATTATTATCCCGTTTGTTTCCTAATTTCAAACATAATTCAAACAGCACATACATATTACACAGGAGGAAATGCTCCTCATAACCATTGTTAAGTCAGTGTAGCTAGTCTTGAATAATAATAATAAATACTATAATACTAAATATCTTGAAACTTTAACTACAACTGCCACTGTTGATATAAAATGAGGTCTAATAGATTTTTACCTTTAGATTAATTCATATGAAAATATAACATTTTGAAAAAAATCTAAACAATTTTGTAAAGGTGATGTGTAATTATTTTATTTTTTGGCGCATAGCACAGTGCTGTTCTTTTTCTCCTCAGTGCTGTTTGGCATGTCAGGGCTGCCTACTGTTTGAGAGCTTGGACTTGACTTCCTCCATAACGCTTTAAACTAGAAAAATCTCACTAGAATTTGGTCACATCAGTTTTGAGGTCTGCGCGCAACAATATCGAGAGAAGCCAGTTGTTGCACACGCGCGCGCCAGAGAGCAGATCATGATCGCGAGCTGGTTCCGTTACACTAGTGCAGAAGTGCAGAAGAAGCCTTTAGCTGATTGCGAGATTATCATTAAATTTGCCTCGGCATTCCTAAATAGGCTATCACTTGGACGGCTGCCGAAATATCTTCAATGGGAGAACCATGTCATTGTTCTTTCCCTGCACTTTTGGGTCACGACACACCAGTTGAGAAACACTGCTTTAACTCACACACACACACACACACACTCACTTATGTCAGACCCCCTTGCTTCTGTCTGACATTTTCCCCGCTGTGTGGGGGGTGGGGGGGCAAGTTGACGAGTCTGAGAGGCAAACGAGGAGGAAAGGAGATGCGCATGATTCTCTGTCCGGTTAATTTTTTTTTTCCTCAATACTGTAGCTAAGCAAATGTACGTGGTACGATAACCGTCAATTTTCATACCGTGAAACGGTATACTGCTGCAACCCTAATCCCTAGGACTGTTTCTCTTCCCACCATGACCATTGATTGGAGCTGTCATAAACATTTGATGCAGAATGTTGTTACTGTGAAAATTAACAGTATTGCTGGATTTGAGTCCACAATACATTCAATTTTGATTCAACTAAATACTACAGTCACCACTTTGTTTAGATTTGTTTGTCTTTAGAGCAAAGCACCGGAGTAGTCCGTTCTCAAGGCATCGTGGGTAAGGCCAAAGGTTAGGCAGGATGTGGATACACTGCACATTATCTACATTGTTGCCTACACTATTTTAGTCTCATATTAACTGCAGTCATTAGTTTGGTTTCTGGTCTCTCTCTTGTTCTCAGTTCCCATTCTTTTGCCATTCAGTTGAAAACTGAGTTGGAAATAATGGAGATATTTACACTAGGGATGGGCATTCATCAATAATTTGGTATTTGAATGTTTAAGCTCATAAAAAAAAACGAATATTCATGTGTTCTATTATTTAAATGAATTAATGAGAGAGAATTTTTTGTCATAAAAGTTGCATCACCATTAAAAATAATCAAGCTAAGTATAATCAAAACAAGCTTATATCATGTCCTGTGTTTATATTTATATATTCTTTTTTTGTTTTCACGCATTGCTAGTATATATATTTATATATATAAAACTGCCAGTTGTAATTTGTGTGTTCAGGATTTAACATGCATCTCACTGTACGGCCAGCAAAGCAAAACCTTGCGAAATTCAAATTCAGTATTTTTACTACTCGAATAATTGTTGCAGAATGAATATTCGACTACTCATGCACATCCTTAATTTACACGTTTTAACTGATTGGATTGCTATCCGATTGAATAAGCAATTTCCATTTACACTTTGCCACATCATTGTGTTGCCGCAAAACGGATGTAAATCCGATCTTCAATCTTCAACTGTATGCAAATAAAACAGTTCACTTCCATAATTATGCTATTGCTGGGTAGTGAATTTAAAAGATGTGACATATTATTTGATTCCATGTGATGGAATCCCGTTGCGTGTATACAGGAGTAAAGTATACATAAGTGGATTAAACAACCAAAAATATTTACCTGTTTTTATCTGGAATGCATCTCAAAGCAACTCTTTTAATTTTATGGTCATGGGAAAAACGTTCTCTTAACCAGATCAAGCTAGTACTTAAACAGCAGTCTAATAGATGGTGTAGTTATTATGTTTTACTGCTGAGACAAAACAGAACTCTTCAGACATTACCCACAATGTAGAAATGTTGTTGACAGCATGGATGCGTTGGAGATTATTCAAAATCTGCCATTTTCTAATCCAGATTTTGGCAGCATTTTGGCTTGTTCTGGGTTTTTCCTTCATTAAATTTTTGTTTTATTATATTCATTATCATCTTGTATTAAATATGTTGCACAAGCCATCGCGAGGGAACTGCTCTGCTGCATGTGCCAAAAAATGTGTCAATGTTCTCTTAGAATGGTGTTAGATATTATGAAATAAACTGGCCTTGTTTGTGTCAGATATTCATAAAGATTCCTTAAATCATGAAGAGCCCAATGAAAGGAAAACAATGTCTGTTATGGAGCAAACTATTTCTAAGGTCTTAATTAAATTAAATAAAATAAGGTGTTAATTAAATTTAGTTTGATTTCACAGCATCTTAAAGTTAAAAAAAAAACTTATATCCAATATAAATGTAAACCATATATGTGTTCAGTGTACTTCCAAAAACATGGTTCACCTCTGCTTTTTGTTTAAACTATCCCTTTTAGTTGCAAGTACTGCAGGACTTAGTATTGTCTATGTTCACTTTTCAGACGGTTGCTTATGTTCACAAATAAATGGTTATATTCATATTATTTTAGGCACTTTTGTTAATTTAACAATGCATTTGGTGAATTAATAACAGTTCTCTGAAGTACTTTGAAGAATAATGAGAAATGGTGAGTAAAATATCGCAATATATCACAGTTTTGAATCTCAATACACCAAAACTAATGAATTGCAAAAATATCATATGACCTAGATATCAATAAAATGTTGTATCGCCAGTAACCTTGTGACTCCCACCCCTAATTTACACCTGCGACCCAAGTGTAAATGCCCCCAATGTTCTAATCTCCCCCACTTTAATTTCTTCTGTTGACACCTAGGCATGTGACGTATTTGGTTCTTCAGTATATCACAGTAATTAGCATATATGATATTGTTGTTGTGGGCACTTCAAAATACCGTAAAAATCTTTTAGCCAAATGAATTCGTTTTTTCTGATCGCACAGTAGTTTTTATCTCATCAACGAAACGAGATTCACAAATGACACATTCAATCTGATGTAAACACACTATTCTGTGGAAGAGAAACGTGGCTGAACACTGCTGACCCTTTATCTGCATTCTAATAGGGTTAAGTCATAAGAGTGGAAGTATTTTGGGTTCCATAAAAATGCAGAGATTGTTGGTGGATGATTGTTTCCTTTTGTGTAAAGCATGCAGCAGAAGAGTGGCAGCAAAACACTGGAACACATCCAACATGTTCTCATTTGCGGGACAATCATTCCGTGCAATACAGCGAGATAAAAGGAACAAGTTCTGCTCGTTTTTCCAAACTGTTTTTGAAAACTGGCTGTGACACCTAGCTTAGTGACAACTAAGATGACAAAAAAAGTGAACTTGCAGATAACATATAGCTTGCTTTCGAGCGCCCAGAGTAGTTCTCTAAAACTCTGCTAGTTACACCGTAACATTTGCGTCTGGTAGTAACGACTAAAATACACTTGTAATCAGCTAACATTATGTCCTGTAATAATGGTAAAGTGGCACAATGATGGTTTAAATTTTAAGTTCAAGTTGGAACGCAACGCTATCGTACGTTGCCATGCAGTTAGAGTGAACTTGCGTTTATAATGTGTAGCTTGCACCTAGCTATATATTAGTAATTGGCTTGCTATTCTAAAAAACATGCATACTATTGTTGTAGCTGGCTGGATAAAATTAGTTTAGACTTAATTTTACTTTAGCATCAACAAAACAAGATCTGTATTGATCTGTAATAATTAGTGGCCCTGTGGCATAATGACCATTTAAATATTAAGACATCAACTAAATATTATATTTAGTGTAGTGTATTTATGGTTTTGATGATGGTAGTTTTTTTTAAACATTCAGGGTTCTTCTCAAAGTTATTTGTAATCTGTTCATTTAAGATGGTGTGGTATTGAAAAAGTAATTAAACTTGTTATTAAGAGAACAACAATAAAGTTTGTTTATCATTCAACCCGTTTTTGTAATGTAATTCAATAACGTATGCCATGATAAAAAATTCAGTTATTATCGTGACGTGAAAATTTTATACGGCAACAGGCCTAGTGAATCCAGAGCATTTTAAGAGTTGCAGGTCAGCCTGATTAGTTGTGTTGACTCAAGGAGAGGAGATAATTGGGACAGGAGTGTAACCAATGGGAAGACACACATTACAAGGTGCACATTTTGATTGGAAATGCCGTGCCCTTCAGCCAGCGATCCAAAATACCTTATCAACCAATAAGAGAGGAGTTAGAACAGACACTGACCTTGTCCAGTCACTGTGCAGATTAAGCAGGCGGATGGCCTTGTCTAATCAGAGGCAGAACTGACCTTGCTGCTAATGGGCATATCATACACACAAATGCACATTAACAGATGTCTCCACTGCCAATACTGAGTCCTCTCTTACACTTTCATGAAGTTTACAAAAAATGAAAGAAATTATTGTAGTTTGAGAAAATATCTGCCTTGATTTATCCCCTGTTTCGCAGATGTCATTCATGCATTTTCTCTCTCTTTATAAGTAATCCTCTAGCTGTCAGTAAAGGGTTAAATCCACAGGCACAGAGCTAGACAGATCCTCACTACCTTATAAGGGCTAAAGAAAGAGAAGGATAAATGGAGGACTGCAGAAAGATAGACAAAGTTTTGAGAGAGTGAGGGAAATAGGGGGACATGCAAACATCATAATTGATTGCTTACAGCAGGAAGTGGAGAGCGAGAAAATGAAAAACTCAATGCAATACCCGCCCGCTGTCTAACTGAAAGAAGACTGCTTTCAAATGCTTGCATGTGAATTTGATGTATTTGGGAAAAATGTATGTACCGCAATTAGACAGCAAAAGGAAGCAATTGAGTTAAATATATTGTCTGCATGTGCAATGTGAATGTGTGAAGCTGCTCATTAGCTAAAATCACTGCATTAAAATTGTCACACATGCTGTTTGTGTTTTACACTTTGACAGAACGGATTGCTTCACTGTGAAGTGTGTAGTACCTGCAGTTTGTTAATTAGGGATGCACGATATCAATATCTATATCCAATTTTTATTGGCCGATAACCAGGAATGTAAATTTTTTGGCTGATAATTTGTTACTTTTTTTTTTTTTCTCCCTCTTCCCTGAGGTCCACTGATAATAATGTCAGTGTTTTTTTACATCAAAACTATCATAGTCTAATAATAAATTATAATTATGTTTCTGGCCTTCTGACTGAAAGGCTCAATTTTGGCAACAGTGTCTCCTTTAAGTTTCAGTGTAAACGCCCACGTTTCTGATTGGCTAACATCTTGAAGCCCCTCAAATTCAGCCATATTTGGCACTCAATTGGAAGAGAAGAAACAAGCTCTCCACAACACTGTAAAACAAAATTTCAGGGTTTACACATAACTCACATCCAACACATTGTATCTGTATAAATTAGTTCACTCAAGCACATCAGCACCATAACTGACAAACAGTCATAACATATGAAATATTCATGAATGAAATGGTTTACTCACAATATTGCAATCAAGTCCAAGTGTTTTTAGCTGCCCAATTCTTCTACAATAACGGTTCCTTTGCATCACTTGAATAGTATTATGACCGGTTCACAATCCACACTGATATTCGCACACACACAGTCCATAGCGTTGAACAAGACACACACACATTGGTGCAATGAGGCACAGATTGCCAGAAACGCATCCATGCGGGCAAAGAGATCTAGCTAGTCCTTGTTTACATACACCAATAATTAAAAATAAAAATGCTCTTTTTAGACTGGGGAGGAAGTTTTGTGTTCTGAAATTGTACTATAAAAACATACTGTAAGTCACCTTTTATATGTCTAAATATCAAGGAAAATTCGATTTTCCACTTCATGTCCCCTTTAAGCAACTGTGTCAGTGAGAGGAAAAACTCATGTTGCTCTGAGGATTCTTTCAGCATCTCTGCACTATGTTGTTTTGGGGCCTGTTTAAATTGGGATCACCTGCTGTAAGTAAAAATATTCCATGTACCATATTATGTTTGTTTCATGAAGCTATAAATGAAATTCAGCAAAAACCTGAGTGCATTTTACTTGGGGGCAATCATCATCATCGTTTGTTACTTCATAAACAGAATCTGGAAAATAACACATCATTACTTAAGCACAGCATTGCAATTAAAGGAAGCCCAAAACAACTAACACAGTGAAAATATACTCCGAAATAATCCTCAGAGTGATGCGAGGTAGCTAAAGACACTAGTTTGTGTGTGAAATTGATGTACTTGTATTCTATGAGTTGTTTTTTTTTCTGTTGTTAAAACTCCTAACTGTTCAATCTGTATCATATCAAAATATATATCAAAAATGCATGTGCAAGTTATTTTACTTTACTATTTTATTATTTTGTAATGTAACAACCATTGGCAACCCTGTTGTCTAGATTGCCATCAGCTTGGGCTGGGTATTGATACAGATTTTCTGATTTGATTCCGATTCACAAGCTTTTGATTCTATATCGATTCATATGGGTATATTTCAGTTATAATGTCCCTTTTGCTTACATGTGAAAGAAATTCTCTTCAATATACTAACTATTTCAAGACATTTTACTAATGATGTTTTATAAGTTTTTCATCATTTTGGTCTTAAAAATAAACAAATCCATGTACTCTATCAATAAATATGATTTTAGATTGCATATATAATTTTTTGTTACATTTTTATTGTTTAATTGCATAATTTGTACTATTAACAAGTATTTACATACATTTCTGTGAAGAGCGCATGTTTACGAGAGAGTACTCGAATGGCTTTACATCATCCCTGCTATGCATGATTAGCATTAAATATTTCTTTTTTTGTAAAGAACAAAGCATATTAAAAGAGACATTATTCAGTGGCAAATGGGTCATATAGATCTCGTCTTTGGATACGCATTACACGGAACAACTTTGACTCAACACTCAGCGAAAGGATCTCTGTTAAATACTCCACCACTAAACCACACAATCTTAACATTTAACAGACAGTTGTCAAATAAATACAACATTTTAGGTGCATAGCATGGAATTTGGTTGCAAATGAAAGTGATTTCCTCTCATTGTAGTGGAGGGTTGCACATACAGTAAAAGATAGATCTTGGTATCTAAGAATTGATTTTGAGATTGTTCACATGAAGATCGCGATGCATCAGAAAATTTACCCAACCCTACCATCAGCATTTAAAAAAAAAAAGAAAAATATTTTTGTGGACCACTGGTTTGTTTGCCTATATTTAAATTTGTGTGCATCCTTATTGTTTATGCATAAGTTTGTGTATGAGAAAACAGAGCTCTAGTGTGTTTGTGGTATAGTTGCTGACTTTCACATGACTTTTTTCAGTCACTGATCAATGCATTATGGCCAAGGGAGGCTGAGTTTAGCCATACCATTAGATCACAGACACACACACTGTTTTCTTTTAGAATTACTTGTCTGATTCTGGCTAATATTTGCCAGCAGTTAGTGAGTGATAAGACTGTAAGAATATCAATAATGTCACTGAAAAAAAAACCACACACAGAGACAAGACAACTCTAAATTTAGTTATTCATTGTTAACTGTTGTGTACAGCTAGTTGTGTTTGCTAAGACAAGCATCACTATTGCTTTTGCTCATACTGTAAGTTAGGGGTTTATACAGACCCCTAACTCTAATGCGGGTCGCACACCAGATGCGTCAGGCCATATCGCATCCTAAAAATCAAAACCACTGTTTTATATTAATGTACACAATATGCCGTCGATGCTCGCCATCCATGGTTGGCGCTCATCCACAACTCCAGGTCACTGCCTAAAATTCTGCTATGCCACTCACATAGTTTTCCATGAAAGTACATTAAGTTTGACCCAAATCATAATCAAGGGACATATACTGTTGACTTTAGGCTAGAAGATACATTGTGGATTGGCAATTTTTCAGTCACAAATTTGTTGTTTTATGTTTTGACAGCTTGAACTAAAGCTTAGGCTACATTGACAATGCATAGAGAAATTGCATGATAAATGTCCCTCTTTCTAATTTTAAAGTTTGCACTTAGACATAATTTTATTTATTCGTAAAGAAGTACAAAAACCTTATATAAAACTTGTGTGTACGGTGATTACTGAACATTCACTAGCTGTTTTTCCATCCAACAATTTTTATGCGCACATATGAAAAGGCGCATAAGAAATCCTGAATGGAAATGCTTGAAATACAAATTAACTCTCAAAATGTGCATAACATTTTGTGTGCTAGGAGGAGGTGGATATTCTGGTGTTTTGCATTAGTTAAAATGTGCATTAAAGTGATGGAAATGGCTTATTAGCATGAACAATGATATGTCATGACCATTTGTAAAGCGCGATGGCAATGCGCTCATCGGATGGTATAGGTGTGTGAGAGCTTGTCGTGACTTGCTCGACAAAAGACTCGACCATGGCACAATTCTTCAAACGTAGCCCTGGTTAGTTGAAAGTGCTTCAACCACAGATCGTCATTAAAGTGGGTCCTCAATCCACCAGAACTGTTGTGAACATGGGCACTCCCATGTATATGCAGGCTGTCGGCGAATGGGAATAGCCATTTAGCCCTCATTATGTGAGCTATTGCACTTATTCTGCAACGTCTCCTGGCAGCATTTAAAATCATAATGTACAATTGCTTTGTTACAGAAATACAACTCTCCCAGAAAAAAAGAGGTCATACAGCTGCTCCATGAAAATATCCTTAAGATAATGCATGTTTACAGCTCATGAAAATTTGCAATGTTTAGCATTTTCTTTAGTGGAATTTTCATAAATGCGCATAAAACATTTTGATGGAAGCCCAGCGACTGTTTTGGATTGACACCCCTTTGCACCACTCCGTTTGTGTGATACCAGTGACGCAACGCTTTGCATCTCGTCTAAGTTGAGTGGGGTTTCCATCCAAGTTGCTAATTTAATTTATGCACAAAATTGGATTATTGCAAAAACAAATTGTGAGTAAAGCAGTATTTCCATACAATGCGATTCCCACATAACCGTTTCTTCCTTCCTGTGTCACTCTGTTTGTGTTGCACACTCTTTTTCTCTCTCTGGTTGCCAAGAGCGAGTGAGTGGGTGTGTATTGGGGGGATAGTTGTTATAGCAATAGGGAGGTCTTCCTTGTATTTTGTTGTCATGGCAACTTTGGCCACTTGATATCCCCTACACGTGAGTTTGAAGCACCCCATCTCACGATACTTCAAACGCTCATGCGCACACTCGATACTTTGAGTACTCTCACAACATGGCTGTTAATCAAGCTGCCTTATCTGTATGTTGTACAGACACACTCAGTTTTAAATAATTAGCTGAGAGGTGTAAATTCGAATGTTTGTATATGAAAGCACACAATTCAGTGGCATTAACTTGAGCGCAACTCATATATTGTAGGTGTGCCTTCTGAATTGCAAAATGTGTGTTGTGTGTGTGTGTGTGTGTGTGTGTGTGTGTGTAATATATGTTGCAGGTTAATTACTGCTTGGATGCGTGTTCTAGCATGACTACACATTATGAGAACCCAATATGTGTGCATATGTTGTGTAGAGCCATTGGAAAATACACATGAGCAAACCAGTTACTAAGGTGTAGTTCACTAACAAGGGAGTGTTTGTGTGGGAGAGATTATTGCTAGTTTTACACCAAAGAGATAATGGACTGATGGATTGTAACGGGACAGTGAGAGTTATGCTAGTGCACTCAGTTATGATCTCTCAAAAACACACACAATCACAATCTCCTAAACTGGTAAAGCCTGTAGGACAGGCCTTTGACTGACCTCACAGAATATTTAACACACCCACACAGTTAATGTAGGACACATGTGAGATTTTGAAACTGAATTTGATCAATAACATCATCTGGGAATAATGTGTTTTTGTGTATGTGTTTTCAGTTGTCATTTACAGCTTATAGTATCAAAGTAAACACAAGAATTTAAAGATTCATTAACTCTCTTTCTCTCTATCTTGCTCTTTAGCTCCTCCCCCCAGCAGATTTAACCGGAGAGTGTCGGGTGAGTTCTGTTTGACGTCATTGCACTAATCATGTGGTTTAAAGTGTGTGTGTAAGATAAGTGCCCTGCCTTTCTGTCATTTCCCCCTGTTTGTTTTATAGTAATAACGTTGTCGCTCTGACTGTATATGCCCAATAATTCTGCCCCTTTCAATTGTGTTCCAGTAAAAATCCCCTCTTTAAAGATATGAATAACCTTTCTCTGCCTGGGATATTTTAAGTCCCACAACAAGTGAAAGAATCAATATATACTACCTGTAAAGAATGTTGAGTAGAGCCTAATTATTTAACTCAATTAGAATCCTAATTTTTTAAATTGTGAATTTCAGAAGCATTGTCCATTTTGTCAACATTGTTAGCTTACACATCCCAAACTATACTCATGAAACAATTGCAGTTCATTTACATGTCTTCCACTCCTACCTTCTGTCTTCTGTTTAAAATTCAGTTAAACTGTTTAAAATGTTAATTAACATACATTTTATTAATATCTTAATTTAGCAATATCACTTGACTGCTCTAAAAACTGGGGTCGCCAAATCCCAGCTATAGTGTGTTTGTTTTAAATGCATAATTTCTAATTTCATAAATTATAATTTCTTCTCAGTGTGCGCGGAGGCCTTTAACCCTGATGATGATGAGGAAGACTCTGAACCGAGAGTTGTCCATCCAAAAACAGATGAACAGCGTTGTAGATTACAGGAGGCCTGCAAGGACATACTGCTGTTCAAGGCTCTTGATCAGGTATGCACGCACACACAATCATTCAGATATGAGGGCTATAAAGCAGTAAACAGATTGACATCATCCAGGTTTTGTCACTCCTGGACTGTGTGTGGGCCAGTCAGACAGGTTTGCTTTACTTGAACTGCAGTTTTTCTGCTGATGTCTCTTAGTGCACTTCTGTATCAAGAGTGATTCTAAATAGATAAATGGCTGTTCATTCTGTCTCCTGCATTATAACAGAGCTTGAAGTAACACAAGCACTTGTTACTTCATCACTCTCTCTCTGTCTCTTACTTGTACAGGAGCAGTTTTCACAGGTGCTGGACGCCATGTTTGAGGTTCTCGTGCAGCCACAGGAACACGTAATTGATCAGGGAGATGATGGAGACAACTTTTATGTAATAGAGAGGTGTGTGTGTTTAATGATAACGTTGTGCAACAGGATGGTTTATGGTGGGTTATGTTATAGCAATATTCTGTATATCATGATTAGGGCTGCAAATAACAACTTTTTTGATAATTGATTAATCTGTCATGTATTTCCTTCCATAATTGATTAATCGGATAAAAAGGAAACTTTTTTTTGTTTCCAGCAATATGTAAAAAATGCATGCCATTCCACAACTTATCTAATGCTCTTTCAAACAATTTACAAAAAACATAAAATAATTAAATGTATTTTTATGTTATGAGTAAGAAGGTCTAAAATAAAGTTACAATAAAAAGCACAGATTGCATTTCACATAAAGTTTGAAAAGTAAATAGCTTAGCTTTTGTTTTTTAATCAATTGTCACACATTATACATTTCTGCATATATACAGTGAAATTATTGATTTTATTGAGGTCAGAGTGCAGGGTCAGCCATGATACGGCACCCCTGGAGCAGATAGGGTCAAGGGCCCAACAATGGTGTCTTGGCTGTGTTGGGGCTTGAACCCCGACCGTCTAGTCAGTAACCCAGAGCCTTAACCGCTGAGCCACCACTGCCATTTGCACATATTGCCGTACATTATTAATTATGCTATGCTCTGATTAGTAGGCACACATGCACGCACACTTTATGAAGGATGTACAGTATCCCACAAAAGTGAGTACACCCCTCACATTTTTGTAAATATTTGATTATATCTTTTCATGTGACAACACTGAATAAATGACACTTTGCTACAATGTAAAGTAGTGAGTGTACAGCTTGTATAACAGTGTAAATTTGCTGTCCCCTCAAAATAACTCACCACACAGCCATTAATGTCTAAACCGCTGGCAACAATAGTGAGTACACCCCTAAGTGAAAATGTCCAAATTGGACCCAAAGTGTCAATATTTTGTGTGGCCACCATCATTTTCCAGCACTGCTTTAACCCTCTTGGGCATGGAGTTCACCAGAGCTTCACAGGTTGCCACTGGTCCTCTTCCACTCCTCCATAACAACATCACGGAGCTGGTGGATGTTAGAGACCTTGTGCTCCTCCACCTTCCTTTGAGGATGCCCCACAGATGCTCAATAGGGTTTAGGTCTGGAGACATGCTTGGCCAGTCCATCACCTTCACCCTCAGCTTCTTTAGCAAGGCAGTGGTCGTCTTGGAGGTGTGTTTGGGGTCGTTATCATGCTGGAATACTGCCCTGCGGCCCAGTCTCCGAAAGGAGGGGATCATGCTCTGCTTCAGTATGTCACAGTACATATTGGCATTCATGGTTCCCTCAATGAACTGTAGCTACCCAGTGCCGGCAGCACTCAAACTCAATAAGTTTATCTTGGTCTCATCAGACCACAGGACATGGCTCCAGTAATCCATGTCCTTAGTCTGCTTGTCTTCAGCAAACTGTTTGCGGGCTTTCTTGTGCATCAACTTTAGAAGTGGCTTCCTTCTGAGACGACAGCCATGCAGACCAATTTAATGCAGTGTGCGGCGTATGGTCTGAGCACTGACAGGCTGACCCCCCCCCCCCCACCCCTTCAACCTCTGCAGCAATGCTGACAGCAGTCATACGTCTATTTTCCAAAGACGACCTCTGGATATGACGCTGAGCACGTGCACTCAACTTCTTTGGTCAACCATGGAGAGGCCTGTTCTGAGTGGAACCTGTCCTGTTAAGCCGCTGTATGGTCTTGGCGACCGTGCTGCAGCTCAGTGTCAGGGTCTTGGCCATCTTCTTATAGCCTAGGTCATCTTTATGGAGAGCAACAATTCTTTTTTCAGATCCTCAGAGAGTTCTTTGCTATGAGGTGCCATGTTGAACTTCCAGTGACCAGTATGAGGGAGTGTGAGAACGATGACACCAAATTTAACACACCTGCTCCCCATTCACACCTGAGACCTTGTAACACTAACGAGTCATATAACACCGGGGAGGGAAAATGGCTAATTGGGCCCATTTTGGACATTTTCACATAGGGGTGTACTCACTTTTGTTGCCAGTGGTTTAGACATTAATGGCTGTGTGTTGAGTTATTTTGAGGGGACAGCAAATTTATACTGTTATACAAGTACACTCACTACATTACATTGTACTTTACATTGTAGCAAAGTGTAATTTCTTCAGTGTTGTCACATGAAAAGGTATAAGCAAATATTTACAAAAATGTGAGGGGTATACTCACTTTTGTGAGATACTGTATTTAAATTTAAACAGGAACCGTGTTATACACTGTATACAATAGGTTTATTTTATACAGTGTATAACACTGTTCCTGTTTAAATTTAAATACAATATCTCACAAAAGTGAGTACACCCCTCACATTTTTGTAAATATTTGATTATACATAATGGAAATACATGCATTGTTTTGAATTTATAACCTAGAGATAAGAATACTGCATTATAATGTAAGTTACTATGTGTCCTGGTGAAAAGCAACACAACCACATTAAACAACACTTGACATGGCAACCTGGCCACCAATTTTGTTGTTTTGTTGTAAATTTTCAGATGTTTTAGGAAATTTTACCCCCAGAGCACTCAAAGTGTCAAAAGTCCCCAGTAAACACACACATGACAAGTGAACATAAATATCACATCTGTAATGACTCTAAGGTCGTTTTAAGCCAATGTGCATAAATACGGATCTAGTGTTGTGGGCTCTTGGACGTTAGCACAACAGCACCACTGCTAGGGGAAACACTGTAAAGTGCTTCAATGATTTGGAGAGCTTGGGTTTTGCACAGTTTTTTTTTTCTGCTACAGCTTGCTCTATATTCCCCGCCATTTTTCAGATGTCTTTTTTCACATGAATAGACTTTTTCACAACTGTAAAATGACTTAACCTTGGAATGTTCTCTGTCGAAAGCGCACAGACCAAACTAATCAACAGTGACATTTGTTGTCAATTTGTTTATTTTATCTATAGTTAATGCAGCCCTAATCATCGTCTGCCTTTTTATATTAAGCTTAATTTCAATATTTCAATTAATCTCCACCAGGCACAATATAAGTTTTTTAAAATTAAAGTTTGCACCCCAAGTATTGTTTTAAAATGTGAGAGGAACTGAATTTTTGTTCAGTCCTATTCATTGTTCTTTAAACCATATTTTTACGTGTCAATACTTAGAGGTCAGAATATCATTATAAAATTGTGAATAATAGAATTGTAGTAACTAGATTGCTACTACAACACTAACTGTGTGTATTTATATTATGCAAATGTTTGTGTTTGCAGGGGTGTGTTTGATATTGTGGTACAGAAGGGTGGTGCCGGGTGCTGTGTGGGTCAGTACAATAATAAGGGCAGTTTTGGAGAATTGGCCCTCATGTACAACACTCCACGTGCTGCAACTATTGTTGCTAAAGAGGAGGGAGCCCTCTGGGCACTGGTGAGTGTGTGAAAGAGCATGGTACAGCAAACAATTTTGACTTCATGCCCTACAACAGCACCACCTCATGGACATGTAGTTGAAACACTGAATGGCTGCAACTTAATTATCATAATGCTAAGAAGTTTAATTTCACTCAGAACAAACTTAGACACTGAAAATACATGTGACAGAAGCATAAATCCAAAATGTATTCTGATTTTCAATATTTTTTCACCTGATCCCTGTGTCTGTTTCAGGACCGAGCAACCTTCCGTAGACTCATAGTGAAGAACAATGCGAAAAAGAGGAGGATGTACGAATGCTTTATAGAGTCTATCCCACTGCTCAAATCACTAGAGGTGAGACCAAGACAGATGGAGAAAATGTATTTTACTAAAAGTATGAAAGAATGTCAGGATTGTAAAGTTAAAGCAAATGTTGAGCAGTTTTAGGAGGTAAAAAATATTTTTGGGTAATAAAATGATCAAATAATGACATTATTTTTCTGTCAGCTGTCCGAGAGGATGAAGATTGTCGACGTCTTGGGCGTAAAATCATTTCAGGATGGAGAGAGAATCATTATGCAGGTGAGCTGTTTATTTGCGTACAGTGGTCCCCAAGAGTATGGCACTTAAAACTGTACATAAAAATTTCATTGGGTAACTAAATATTAAACCAAGTGGCATTTATTTTGAAGAAAGATAGTACAAGCACAAGGTGTTATTGAAAATTATGTGTAAAAGTATTTAGACACTTGGTTGATTAATTTATTGGAACAGGTCTATAGTTATGTTTATAGTATGCAATAATGACACCTGTGGTTACTCTACAAAGACACCTATCTGAAGGGGAACTGACTTATCGGTACACTCACTAAAAAATTATGTTGATATCAGTAAGTTAAAAGTCATTGCAAAAATGTATGAGAAAAGTTAAGTGCATTCTGAGAAAGGGTCTTGCATCATTTGATTGAAAATTTGCTATTTGGTTTAATATCTTGGTATCAAAAGTAGTGAAATTCATACATTAAGTGTGGCTTGGTACAAGGAACAGATCTGTTCTGCAGAACAGATTTATAGAAAAAAATCTCAGCTCTGTATACAGGCCCATTCAATGCAAGTGGATGATGATCAGCACTTTAAAGCTCCAAAAAAAGCTCAGACATTCTAAATAAAATTAAATGAAACGGTGGTTAAATGTATGTCTTCTAAAGCAATACGTTCACTTTGGGTGAGAAACAAATCAATATTTAAGTCCTATTCACATCGCTCTCCAATGCACTTCCATGAGGGGACCCAGTTTGTGCAGCCTCTCGCATGATGTAAGTGCTTTGGCATGTTCACGTGAGAACTGACATGATACAACTGGAAGTGCAGTTCGATTTGTTTACAAGAGAACACTGTTCACAAGCATCACTGGTTTTGCTTTCATTTGAACCTTCCAGCTTGCTTGCATCACAATGAGACAGCGCGATCTGCATCCTCTCATGAAAGTGCATTCAAGAGTGACTGGAAGTAAACAAATATAGACAATATAAACCAATATTGATCTGTTTCTCACCCAAAGCGATCATTGGAGTCATAGGGATTACTTCTATGCTGCCTATGTGCTTTTTGGGGCTTTAGAGTGCTGATCACCATCCACTTGCATTGTATGGCCCTACAGAGCTGAGATATTCTTCTAAAAATCTTCATTTAAGTTCTATAGAAGACAAAGTCATACATATCTGGGGTGTATGAGGGTGAGTAAATGATGAGAGAATTTTCATTTTTGGGTGAACTCTTCCTTGATCATGAAACGGGAGCAGAATGAATTTCTGAGTAAATCATTTGTTGAACCATTCTTGCATAGATTGTTGCATTCAGGTCAATGCAACAATGGACCATTTTCACTGACGTAAAAGCATGTTTCCGCCTTAATTCTGCAGCGTAAATCTAGCAAACTTTTTTCATATTCGCAATTGTAAAGTATACAGTTCTATCTATATAATTTGTTTGATATTACCCTGGAATTAGTTTGGCATAAAACAAATTTCTACAGATGTGATTATGACACAGCTTCTGAGATAATTGACAGTAAATGTGCCATCTTCTGATTGTCGTAATTCATCACTATTTGTTTATTTTCTTAATTTGGAAAGTTGTAGAAACATAATAATGGCGTTTTTCTTTTGTTGTTGGGGCAAATGAGTAAGCAAAAATTATATTTGCCTTGGTCTCCCATTCACTCCCATTTACTGCTATCAAAGTTTACTCGGCAATAATTTTCTTCTGCATTCCAAAATCCAGAAGTGTGAAAAGGTCCCTTTTACGCAAGAATGGATTTATGAACGTGTTTCATGAATAAGGCTCATTGTGTGTTAGTCAGTGGGTGTGCAGGTGAGAGTGTTAACATTCTGTTCAGCTCTCAAATTCTCACAGCAGCTAAAGAATGTCTAAAAGAACCACGCCACACTCACATAGAGCAGGCGTAATTATAGCACTATAATAATAGAGCAAAGCTAAAGATCAGGGCTCTGACTGATGCGATTGTATCATTATTCATTATTATTATGGGCTGTTGTATTGTCAGGGTGATAAGGCTGATTGCTTCTACATTGTGGAGTCTGGAGAGGTAAAGATTATGATGAAGAGTAAAGTGAGTATCTTTCCTTTCCTTCCTTCCTTTTATCTTTTTTCCCATCACTTATGGAAAAATGGTGACCAAAGTATAACTTATGGTTATATTATCACTCTTAGAAGCATCTGTTAATTGCTCAGTTTGTAAATAAATAAAAAATAGTTTTACTTTTTGAAAAGATTAATAGATTTTTAAGGTTAAGAGTGTAATTTTTGAATATTAAAATACTTTCACAACTTAATATGCAGAGACAACTAAGTCACTCATTTGAATGTTTATTTCCCTGAAAAAGTGTAAACACTGTAATGCTGTTGTTGTCAAAACATTGCTTTGTTTGAGCAATATAACAGAATTTAAAATGGCAGAAATAGTAAAAGTAGTATGGTTGTATGATGCAAGTGATGCAGAAAGTCCACACTTCACCTTTTTCACATCTCTCTCAGACGAAAGCAGACAGACATGATAACGCTGAGGTTGAGATTGCTCGCTGCAGCAGAGGGCAGTATTTTGGAGAACTTGCTCTTGTCACCAATAAACCACGAGCTGCCTCAGCCTATGCTATTGGGGACATCAAATGCTTGGGTAATTGTCTTACATTTTTGTGGTCATCTATATGCTAGTGAGCTCCCAAACCTTGACAAAAGTCATTTTTAGCTGATACGTGCAGTTGAAAATTACAGTCGATCTCTATGTGGAAACTGGACCAAAAATAATTGACTGCTATACACAGATTTTTGTCCAGTTATTTATGGCTGTGATTTATGACTTTGACATAATCAAACCCTATTGGCTGTTTAAAAAAAAAAAAAAAAAGGGATGAGCCCTTTGAAATGAACCTCATATTCTTACTGTTTCAGTAGAAAATGTCAACACAGAAAAAGAAAACTGCACTTATCAAGTGAATTCACTAGAAGTAAAATGTTTGACAAGTGCAGGCAATTGAGTGCTAGCTAGTCTCTAATAATGATATCACATGGTTGATGTGTGTGTTTTAGTGATCGATATACAAGCCTTTGAGCGTTTGCTGGGACCCTGTAAAGAGATCATGAAGAGGAACATCACCCACTATGAAGAGCAACTGGTGGCTCTGTTTGGATCCAGCATGGACCTTAGGGACTGAGACAGACTGGCTGTGCCTTACACACACACACACACCCTATACACAACACAAACCGAAATCATTTTGTAGGCACACATTCCTTTTTATGTGCACTCATACTCCAACCAACATGCTCGCACATAAAAATCATATCTCACACAAAAACACTCCTACTGTCATTGCGTCAGCTGCTTGGTATGAAATACAAGCATTATCAGCCCAAATGCTGTGACCCTGAACCAACCACAGCCTGGAGAGGATGTGCGCCCACATACACACAAACACACGTTCACTTACACCAAAAATCCCCAGCCAAGGACCCATTTCTTTCTCATGGTCACTTGCAGTCACAACAAAGAAAAGAATAAAGATAAGATTAAAAAAAAAAAATCTATGTTTAAACAAGTTATCTTTCAATAAAAAAAAATGCAAAAAAAAAAAAAAAAAAAAGTGCAAAAATGTAACAGTTTTAGAGCATTTTATGATGATTCAAAGCTTTGATAAACACTTGTTTAAATATGACCTGTTTCCTTCCCTGATGTTGGTGCATAAAAGTTTTTGCTGGTGGTATCCACAGTGACCGAGTTTCTCACTTAAACTCCACGTTGTATTGAATAATGTATTACTAATTTCATTATTATTATTATTATTATTGTATATTATTTTTGTTAAAGATTGACTCGCTGACCCCCAATTTTGAGGATGCGAGGTAAAATCTAGTGCAGATTTTCCCTTTAGTCTTTCTGAACAAGTCATCCTGAAAAATAAATAAAGCAGACATTTTGGTAACCTGCTGGGACTCTTATGTTGCGTGTGTGTGTGTGTGTGTGTGTGGTGAAAGGTGCGGCCTGTAATTACTGGAACAGTGCCATTTAAATGTCAGCAGTCTGTTTTGTTTTTGTAAACTTTTGAATGGAGGCACTATAAAAATATTTTGGAATGGAAAATGGATTGTTATTGTCAGTTGGGTATCACCATTGAGGGTTGGCTAGTTTCAGCATTTACAGATTGTACTTTTAATAAACTTTGGATAAATCAGTTTGTCTGCATTTATTTAAAATATTTTCCTCCCTTTGGGAGGGGGTGTTGGTGTGTTCATATGAGTCACGAATAAATATTAATATGCAACAATGAATCCGATCTATTGGATGATTCTAAGTAGAAGGAAGTACTCATTAGGGAGGTACTTAAATGATTCCTTCATAACCTTCCCATTAATTGAATGTTCCAGGTTACAATACAAGTTCAACTCAAAGGGATGGTTCATCAAAAAAAATAAAAATTCTCATCATTTACTCACCCTTATGACTTCCTTCTGCAGAACACAAAGATTTTTAGAAGAATATTTTACCTATGTGGGTCTACAGTATACATGCAAATGAATGGGTGCCAACATTTTGAAACTCCCAAAACGCACATAAAAGTAATCCATACAACTCTAGTGGTTAAATCGTTACCTTCTGAAGCAATATGATAGGTGTGGGTGAGAAAAATGTCAATATTGATGGCAGTTTTTACCATAAATTTTGCTCCCTGCCCAGAGCTGAGATGTTCTAAAGATCATTGTGTTCATCAGAAGAAAGCAAGTCATACACATATGGGATGGCATGAGGGTGAGTAAATGATGAGAGAAATCTCATTTTGGGGTATTCTATCCCTTTAACAGCATTTGTAGCACAATGTTGATTATTACCACAAAAACATATTTTTTTTTTCTGTTATAGTATATTATGGCACTTTCAATGGAAGTAAATGATGCCAGACCATAAATGCCAAAAACGAATAGATTCAAAAGTACAGCCACGAGACGTAAACATTATACAGTGAGGAAAATAAGTATTTGAACACCCTGCTATTTTGCAAGTTCTCCCACTTGGAAATCATGGAGGGGTCTGAAATTGTCATCGTAGGTGCATGTCCACTGTGAGAGACATAATCTAAAAAAAAAAAAATCCAGAAATCACAATATATGATTTTTTAACTATTTATTTGTATGATACAGCTGCAAATAAGTATTTGAACACCTGAGAAAATCAATGTTTATATCCTAGTGGAAGTAATTTTACACAGACAAAGTTCGTAAGTGAAGTCATTTTATCACACTAAAATCATGTTAGCATGTATTATGTTATCTAATGGTTATACTTTAGAAACAGTGTGTATTTTAACGTTTACCCGCAGGCAAATTCACTGTTCTGTAACAGAGCTTTTTGACAGTACTGCGCGTTTCTATGTTGAATCTGAAGAAGAGTGAGTTTCAAAGACTGCTGCTTTCTCTGCTGTGATGGCGAAAGAATTTACCAGCCCATAGGTATCAGAGATTAAAGCTCATAACTAAATCAAAATAAAATGAACACGTCTTTCGCAAGCAGCTGACACACAACCGATTTCTGAGTTCATATGGGTTTGTCTTTTTCTTTCTTGACCTTCTTGGTTGCTAAATAACCGTTCTGTCGATTGTCATATGGTTTGCTATTGAGTGTTATTGCGTAGCGTTCATGTAATTTTCAAGCTGCCAACCTTTATAAATTGTTACTATAACATTATGATAAGCTCTTGCCATATTTAGAAATGTTAAATGAAACACGTCATTTTCCTGTTAGAGAACAGCGTCGCTGCCTTAGGCGAATGACTGAGGTCTGTGCTCTTGAGCCCAGCTTTGTTGACACTTCTGAATTCGTGAGTTATTTTTTGTACTGTTTAGTATGTTCTTGTGCGTCACTATCAGTCTAGATTAAACAAAGGCATCATCAATGTCCATTTTAAATCCTGTGCTTTAAAGGTATAGCAAATGGTCTGCACTTATACAGCGCCTTTTTAACCTTAGCGGTATTCAAAGCGATTTACGCTGCGTCTCATTCACCCATTCACACACACATTCATACACCAATGACAGCAGAGCTGCCATGCAAGGTGCAAGCCTGCCATTGGGAGCAACTTGGGGTTCAGTATCTCGCCCATGGGCACTTAGGCATGTGGAGTCCTGTGGGCCGGGAATCAAACCATCAACCCTGCGATTAGTGGACAACCCGCTCAACCACCTGAGCCACAGCCACATAGTCCCCTTAGTTTCTGTCATAATTTGCGAGTACTAGTCCTGTAGTTTAGTTGAAGTGAAAAGGCTAAATGAGCTTCGTATGGGTCTAACAATCAGTTGACTCCATGTTGAATTGCAATGTCCAGAACAGCCTTACTTTGCCCATTTTAAGATTTGTCTCCATACTTGGGCCTGCAAACAACATTATAGCGCAACCTCTCTAAAACACACAAATTTGATCAGCATTTCACACTTGCTAAGCCCCCCCCCCCCCCCCCCCCCCCTAAATTTACCTTTTTATTTATCTAACATATGCCTGATACAGTGGCCATCATGGTGATGATAACTGAACTGTTGAATGTTGAAAATAACTGCCAACTATTGCAGCAAGTCTAAAGAAACGAGTCTCATGCAAGAAATAAGTGATTTTATGGTAATGAGTGAAGAGAACAGCTTTTACTTCTCTGCTGTGTACACTTAATGTATAACATAATGAAAGAAGAAAGTTAAAGGAATAGTTCACCCAAAAATGAAAATTCTCTCATCATTTACTCACCCTCATGCCATCCCAGATGTGTGTGACTTTCTTTTTCTGCAGAATACAAATTATGATTTTTAGAAGAATATTTCAGCTTGGTAGGACCATTTTTGGGAGAACTCTTCCTTATAGCTGCTAATGATGTTTTCCAATAACTCACGGTGCTATTTAAAAGGAGTCACTGACATTTACTTCAGAGTTGACAATTTTGGCACCTGTTCACTTGCAATGTATGGACCAAAAGAGCTGAGAAATTCTTCTAAAAGAAGAAGTCTTTGGTCAGTTTGTGTCGTGTTTAAGATGATGTCACGGCAGTAGAGGCAGCGCAACTATGACAATCATCCTATAACCCCACCCACGTTGAGGGGCACTAAACTGCAGTGGAAATGCAAGCTCAGAAAAGTGAAGCGAGTAGAGTTGAGGCGAGTCGAACCTTAACGTGCAGTGAAAAAGTGCCATTACAATCATCTACAACATATTAATATACAAAGACTATTAGAAAGACATTGTCATAATACATACTGTATGAGCAGTTATTCATTTAATATACAATATTATATAAACAGACTTTTTGCTTTTCTTGTGACACCACAATAATACTTAGGTTTAATGATCTGAACAAATCCTTAAGGATTAAACATCAGCACATAACTAATCCTGCATCCCATGTGCTACATACATAAATGTTATATCTAAGTGTGGATTGTTGAGGAGTTGCAGTATGTGTTATTACTTTCTTAAGCAAAAAAACATAGACTTGCATTGAAGGAGGGACCTGAGCCATATCTTGGAACCAGAACATTATTACTTGTCCATTTGATTTGGACCAGTAAGCAACCATCTAGTAACTCCCGAACAACATGGCAATGCACCAAAAACACCCAGCACCGCTCACATTTTAGTCAGTAAATGTAAAATATATTTTTCTGATGTGCTTATAATTTATGTTCTTGGATAGACTGTTACTTACTCAAGTACTTTGCATGAAAATGCATATGTTAGTGTAAGAGGTTCGTTGGGCGGAAAAGAGGAGATGGGGAAACTGGGAACTGAACTCAAATGTAGGCTTTAATTAAACAAACTCAAGAGTGGCTTGTCACCTCCACACACTATAATACAGTCTCTTTGGGTCAGGCAGTTCTCTCTCCCTCCCTCATCGCTGGCGTGATCCCTTTATACCGCTCTCCCCAAAGCTTAATGCAACTGGAAACAGGTGTTAGTAATAATCAGGCTCAGGTGTATGCACCCTTACTGCTTTCTCTCTCTCCGGACGAATGCTTGATCACGGCCCCGCCGCCACATATCCATACCGCCTGACTCAGGCCTGGGAGACATACGGTCTGTCCCCCCCAACCCCGGGCTATTAGTCAGTTCAGTGTTTTCCTCTCCCCTAGATGTCACGTTATCGGATTATAATCAGATTAGATTAGATTCAACTTTATTGTCATTGTGCAGAGTACAAGTACAAAGACAACGAAATGCAGTTTGCGTCCAACCAGAAGTGCAAAAAAGCAGAAAGTGCAATGTGATAATCAAGTATAGACAGGTGGTGCATAGGCAGGACAAGAAATGTATTGCAGTGTTATAAGAGCAGAATAAATATGGCTATGTAATATGAACAGTGTATGATCAACATGTACAGATATGTGCAATGTAGTAGCAGTGACATTTAAAATAGTAGTAGAATAATATAGATATTTGCAGTGTATTAGCTGAATATATAATAAGAAAAACATGGATATTCTGTATGAACCATATAGACAGATATGTACAGTATGTACAGCTATGTGCAGTATGGTAATATTATAAGAGCAGTAAAAATAAGTGTATGTGCAGGATGAGTAGTATGAAGAGCAGTAGAATATGGCTATGTATAGGTGTAATTTAAATAAATAGAACAGAATGGGAGGGATAGGGTAGTGTCTGGAGGGGGTAGTCAATTGTCACTGGGATGCAGAGCTAGAGTTCAGTAGGGTGACAACTGCAGGAAAGAAGCTTCATCTGAACCTGCTGGTACGGGTGTGGAGAGACCCGAAACGCCTCCCGGATGGGAGCGGGGTGAACAGTCTGTGGTTGGGGTGGGAACAGTCTTTGATGATGCTGTGCACCTTACGCAAGCATGGCCTACCCTGGGTGGCCTCGATGGAGGGGAGTGAGGAACCGGTGATGCATTGGGCAGTTTTCACCACCATCTGCAGTGCTTTTCGGTCATGGGCAGAGCAGTTGCTATACCAAACTGTGACACAGTTGGTGAGGATGCTCTCGATGGTGCAGCGGTTGAAGTTCACCAGGATCTGAGGAGACAGGTGGACCTTCTTGAGTCTCCTCAGAAAGAAGCGACGCTGGTGAGCCTCCTTGATCAGGGTAGAGGTGTTGAGGGTCCAAGAGAGGTCCTCAGATATGTGGATACCCAACAACTTGAAGCTGGTTACACGGTCCACCTCAGTCCTGTTGATAGGAATGGGTGTGTGTGTGCCAGCTTTAGACTTCCTGAAGTCCACAATGAGCTCTTTGGTCTTCTTAGTGTTGAGAGCCAGGTTGTTGTCAGTGCACCACGAAGATAGGTGCTGGACCTCCTCCCTGTAGGCCGTCTCATCGTTGTTACTGATGAGACCAATTACTGTAGTGTCGTCTGCAAACTTGACAATGGTGTTAGAGCCACGTACAGGTGTGCAGTCGTAGGTGAAGAGGGAGTAAAGGAGAGGGCTCAGCACACATCCCTGTGGTACGCCAGAGTTCAGGGTGATAGTTGAGGAGGTGTGATTAGCTAACCTAATAGACTGAGGTCTGTTGGTTAGGAAGTCCAGAATCCAGTACAGAGAGTGGAATTGATGCCCAGTTCACTGAGTTTGGTGATCAGTTTGGAGGGGATGATGGTGTTGAATGCTGAACTAAAGTCAATGAACAGCATTCTCACATAGGTGTTGCTATTGTCAAGGTGGGACAGGGCAGAGTGAAGTGCCGTAGAGATGGCATCATCTGTGCTCCTGTTCTGACAGTAGGCGAATTGGAAGGGGTCCAGTGAGGGTGGTAAGCAGGTCTTGAAATGGGCCAGGACCAGCTTCTTGAAGCACTTCATAATGATGGGGGTGAGTGCAACTGGACGGAAGTCATTAAGGCTTGTTGCATTGGAGTGTTTTGGCACCGGCACGATGGAGGTGGTTTTAAAGCACGAGGGGACAGCTGCTTGGTCTAGTGACAGATTAAATATGTCAGTCCAAACCTCAGTCAGCTGCACAGCACAGGCCCTGAGTACGCATCTGGGGATACCATCAGGACCAGCAGCCTTGAGTGCATTAATCCTGCTCAGTGCCACACACACACATATCGGTGGTGGAGAGTGTGAGGGGCTGGTGAACTGCAGAGACCACAGCCTTGATGGCCACTTCCTTGTTGTCCCTATCGAAGTGGCAATAGAAGTGGTTCAGCTCATCAGGCAAGGAGGTGACAGGGGGGCTAGAGTTAGTAGCTTTGTAGTCTGTGATGGCCTGGATGCCTTGCCACATGTGTCGGAGGTCAGAGTTGTTCTTGAAGTGATCCTCAATCCTTAGCTTGTGGTTGTGCTTGGCCTTTTTGATGCCCCTATTCAGGTTAGCCCTGGATGAGCTATAGGCTTGAGCATCACCTGATCTGAATGCAATGTCTCGTGCCTTCAGCAGGAGTCTGACCTCACTGTTCATCCATGGCTTCTGAATAGGGAAATTGGTAATCCGTTTGAGGGTGGTGACACTGTTGATGTTTGAGTTGATGCAGTCCAGAACGGAGGAGGCATATGAATCAATGTCCGTGTGGGAGTCGTGGGTGGCCTGAGTTGCGAACTCTCTCCAGTCAGTGTTTCCAAAATGCTGCTGAAGTGCCGAGTTAGCTCCTTCTGGCCACACTTTGACTGTCCTTACTGTTGGTTTCACACGTTTGATGAGTGCTAAATACTTGGGCAGTAGAAACAAAGAGAGGTGATCTGAGTGTCCTAGATGGGGAAGGGGAGCAGCTTTGTATGCATCAGCTATATTTGTGTAGACTTGGTCTAAAATCTTTCGTCCTCTTTTGGGGCATGATACATTTGGATGGAATTTAGGCAGTACAGTCTTTAAATTCGAGTGGTTGAAGTCACCTGCGACAATGTAGGCTGACTCGGGATGCAGAGTTTGTTGTTTACTGATAGCAGAATGCAGTTCTTTCATGGCAATCTTGGCATTAGCATCCGGTGGTATGTAGGCTGCTGTTACTACAGTTGTTGTAAACTCTCTGGGCAAATAGAACTCAAAAACACTTAACCATGAGATACTCAAGATTAGCTGAGCAGTGACTCTCGGTGATGGTGGTGTCCGTGCACCACGTTTTGTTAACATAAATGCACAAACCCCCACCTTGGGTCTTACCGCTGTCATCAGCTATTCTGTCCGCACAGAGGAGGCAGCGTCCAGCTAGCTCGATAGCGCTGTTGGGTATTCCACTGTTAAGTCAAGTTTCTGTGAAAAACATGATATTGCAGTCCATAATCATTCTATGTGTGGTGATCCGCAGCTGCAGTTCATCCATTTTGTTCACCAGCGAGCGAACATTGGCGAGGAAAAGGCTTGGAAGAGCGACTCATCTTCCATAATGAGCTGCCTGGAATAACATTTCCTGCCGGCTCTGCGATATTAACAGCTGGGTTGAATCCTCTCTTGTCTGAGCAGATGATGAGTCATTGACCATCAATAACTTTCAATGGTATACCTAAGGGTTTCATCTCTCGACTGCTCTAGAGGGAGATCCCTTTGGGGATGGGGGACAAATCCCTGCGAACGGGGACCCGGCTTTGGCTACGAGATTCCATGCCTCTGGGGTACTGAGATGGGCTGTTGGGAGAAAGCATAGCGAGGGGGGGGGGTCGGGGAAAACATAGGGGGAGGAGAGAGAGAGTGAGGGCTTTTCTGCCCTCTGGTATGCCGACAGTTGGTCCTCCGCCAGTTGGACAGCCTCCTCCAGCGATGCCAGGCGGTGGCACTAGACCCACTCCGCCGTCCCTTTCGGTAGCTGATGGATCAGCTGCTCCAGCACCACCTGGTCAATCACTCCCTCAGCGTTGCAGTCCTCCACCAGCACCCACTTCCGGCAGGTGTCCCGGAGCCTTTGAGTGAAGGCAAACGGTCGACCACTGCCCCCCAACTTCATCGAGTGAAAAAGCTGTCTGTACTGCTCAGGGCTGCGGCCGACACGCTGCAAGATGGTCTACCTCAGGTCATCACAAACCAGGAGGCTTGCTGCCGGCAGTTGTTGTGCCTTGAGTTAGGCTTCACCGGACAACAAGGGAATGAGCCTGGCCACCCACTCTCAGATCTCGGTTGTCCACTCAAAAAGATCTAAGAAGTCCTCTGGATCATCGTCTGCCCCCATCTTCATAAGATTGGCCGGGGCTGCTGTGTTCGGGGAAACGGCCAGGGCTTTCTCCAGGCTGAGGGTGCTCTGGACAAAAACCGGCCCTCTGCTTGAGCTCGGAGGATCTCATGAAAGCAACGATATTGATCTTGGTGAAGCTCAATCAGGGTTGAGGGGTGTGGTGCAGGGACTTGAGGACTTCGGCCAGCTGTGGGGACTCCATGTCGGCATACTTCCTCCAATTTTCCAGGTCCAAGGTCAGTACCTGTGTGTGCCAGGGGTTATGGGCTGGTCTTGCCCATGTACTAACCAAATACTTTAAAGGGATAGTTCACCCAAAAATGAAAACTCTTTCATCTTACTCACCTTTGTGTCATTTAAAACCTAATAATAACTTTCATCTACGGAATGTTTGGGACTGACAGTCACCATTTACTATCAGTACATTTTCTTTTTCACACATTTAAACAAGTTTACAATTAACTGCATATCCTGATAAAGCTGCTAACAACAATCTTGTTTGAGTGGCGCTTCCTACATTTCTAGCATGTCAGTCCACTGTCGGCAATCTTTGGAATATTTCCTGGCTATTGGAGGCTACTTCCAGTCATGCCAGTGCAGCTCCTATCTACATGAATGGGGAAACAAAGAAATCTCAAAAACGGTTGGTCAAGATTATGATCAAGGAACATATTTTAAAACAGCAGTAAAATCTGACAAAACTGGTAGCATAAAGTGTGCTTCTTTACCTCATATTAAGCTTAAAAACGCAATTCTCCTGGCTTGTATAGCTAATGCGCATGCACTTTCTCAAGTTGATTGACAGGCAATGTCTGTATCTTAAAGGTGATTGGGCATTCCAATTTCTCCCATTCATTTGAAGAGAAATGGTCCATCTCTGCTAAATAGCCTCTGTTCCTGCTGAGTGGCAAGGGAGCAGAAATCAGGGAGGCCATGCCAGAGCTTTTGATTCTCATGAATGTTGTTCCATACTGGACTGAGAGTGAGTAAATTATGACAGTATTTTCATTTTTGGGTGAACTATCAATTTCTACTCTAAATTCAGATGCTGTAATACACAAACTGAAAATGCATAACAGGCAATATTACACACAATACATGCTTTACAACTCCTTGCTGGACAACTGTTATGAAATTAAAAAAATATCTATTTCTCTAGTGGCAGTGTACTCTTTTGCAGGAGTACATTAGCTCAGTTTTAAGGGAGTATTCTGCTATCCTGCAGGCTGGCATGAGACACTGCAATGAGAGAATGTGTAACACCTAAGCACGCTGTGCTCTACGGGACCCTCACTCAGGGTACATGAGCCCTGTGTATCACTCCTATGAAGCTGATCATCTCAATGATATAAGATCAAAGTTCAAGTTTGTGTTATGAAGGATGTAGCGAAGAGCAGTGTAAGACAATGTATGTATGTGAGAACAGAGGTGTCCGAAATTTTTATGTTTTTGTTGTTCTGATTTCTCTTTTGTTTATAAAGCACACTGACTTAAACACATTTTCTGATTCAACCAACAATGACCAAATCATTTTTAAAAACCCCACAATTAGATTGTAAGCACTTTTTCATTTCACTTTTTATTCATTGTAAAAAAAAAAAAAAATCTAAATGGAACATCATGGTTCTAAATAATACAGTCATTGTCAATATACAATCATTCAAAAGAGCTTACTGTAGTCCATTCAAGGCGTCTGCTGAGGGAAAGTTTTTGCCATAATGAATTACCAAATTAAAACATTTTAGAATGGGTCATATACATATCGCTCTGGTGTGTCCACAAAAATCTTTACATTTCTATCCACTTTGAACCCTTTCTCTGATGATGTGTCATTGAGGCCATTTAATAGGAGTGGAATGGTAAGAGACCAGAAATCAAATGAGTCTGATGACAGTTCAATTGAAATTCCAGCTGAATCAGAAAAATGTGGTGGGAATGAGTTCTTCATGGCCTTATACTGAATTTTCCATCAGTACCAGGCTCCTGATCAGTGCTCCTCTGTGTTGTCAAGGTATAGCAGAATTAATGATGCGCTTTTGTGTTGAGTGGTATATACAATATTCATGGTCACTTTTCATTGCCCTCTGCAGTCAGTTTAAAGTGCATCTTGTGCAGCTCTTGTAAGAGTAGGGAGATTTCTTCAGCTGCTTCCAGTTTCACCATCTCCAAGAGTGTGTGGAAAGCAGTGGTCCGTTGGACTGGAATGTTAGTAACAGAAACAGATGTCATTTGATAAAACATAAATATATGTTTGAACAGACCCTTTTAAGGTGAAGTGTGTGAATTGAAGTGAATCTAAAATACCTTTTCTAATGCCAGTTTAATTTGCAGAGTAATCTACAATTCTACACTCAAAAATGAAAAATCATTCTCATCATTTACATACCCTCATGCAATCCCAGATGGGTATGACTTACTTTCTTCTGCAAAACACAAATTAAGATTTTTAAAATAATATCTTAGTTATGTAGGTCTATACAATTCACGTGAATGGTGACCAAAACTTTGAAGCTCCAAAAAACACATAAAGGCAGAATAAAAGTAATCCATAAGACTCCAGTGGTTTAATCCATGTCTTCTGAAGAAATCAGGTATGTTTAGGAGAGAGTAGACCAAAATTTAACTCCTTTTACACTAGAGCTTCAAAGTTATGGTCCCCATACACTTGCATTGCATGGAACTATAGAGCAAAGACATTCTTCTAAAAATCTTTGTAAATGATGAGAGAAAATTCGTTTTTGGGTGGACTATTCCTTTAAACCCCTTGTAGGTTTATTTCTCCAAAAGGTCAAAGCACTGTGTGGTGGCAACAAAGCATTGCTCTGTTGTTTAAGCCCAACCAGCCTGACACAGCAAAATTAGCTCAAATAGGAGTTATGTGAGTTTTGATCTGGGTAATCGCATAAGTGATTAAATCAATTTAGCAAATACATTTGGTGATGCTATGGGTGCAGAAATTACACACTTTACCTTTAAGTCTAACCTTAAAACATATTCATTTCAGAATTAAACATGAATGGATAGAAAGAGATAAAACTGATTGTCTTACCTAAAAATTGAAGATAAGAATGAGAGTGAGGAGGTATACAATAATAGCTGAACATGCTATGAAATAGTGCCGCCTACTGGAAGTGCATGTATCACTCAGTCTGCCCACACAAGAGTCTTCTCACAGGTAGTAGTACCGTTTGACAGACAACTATTCTGTCTTGCATCTGAAGGCTCCCATTGGTGGAATTAATTATTAAAGTCCTACAAACTATCTTCATAAGTGTTTTGGTGTGACACAAATCAGTTATTTAGTGCCGTGGACATAGAACAATCAATGTTAGATCTTATTCAGTGTTTGACACAGATAGAAGCACTCTCTGACACTAGAAAATACCTTTGTTGTGCTGCTCAGAGTGTGTTAGGTACAAATCATTGATGGAGTCGACTGGATGAAGCTTAATCTCTGCCAGGTCTCGGTCACTGACACGAACAAACGGAGGAGGAGAAGGAGTGGTCTTCATGATCACTCCCACCACTGATAAACTGAGAGAGAACACACAGCTGATAGTGTGGGTAGGAGATGATTTTCTTCATAACAGAAGAAACAGAAAAAGGGTGAATGGATATGCACTAAATAGACAGAAATTCCCACTAAGCAGTTATAAAAGAAACTGCTTCATAGGGTAAGAACTGTTCAGGATTCATTCGTAAGTAATGTTCATTTTTGGGTGAACTGATCCTTTTACTTTTCATGCTGCTGTATTTTATTAATTCCTGACATAAAGAGATAGTTAACACATAAATGAAAATTCTGTCATCATTCTGACAATTTCTTCCATACAATAAAAGTGAATGGTGACTGAGGATTACATTCTGCCTAATATCTCCTTTTGTGTTCCACAGAGCAAGTCAAAACAGGTTTGGAACAAGATGAGGGACAAAATGATAACAGAACTTTCATTTTTGTGTGAATTATCTCTTTAAGATTAAAGGGGAACTTTATGATGCATTGTGGTAAGTTTGTCATGGCTCTTTTTCCAAATTTGAGCAGAATCAGTAAAACAGAATCAGTTTGCATAGAATAGAAAACAGCAGTGGTGATTTGTTTCATGTTTACATATTTAATACAGAACAAACAAGGACATTCATTTGTTTCATAATGTTCAGTAAGTTACCCTTACAAACACATACTCCTTAGCAATAAATACAAAACGTGATTATAAACCAGGTATATATATATATATATATATATATATATATATATATATATATATACACATAGTTGACGATGGTCTTCACGTGTCTGAAATGATCTGGGTCCATCTCATTCGCCTGGCACCATACCCAAAATAACTGCAGCCTCATGGAGGAGAGGCACAGGTTATTTATAAATGTTGGGCCTTATAATCGTTACATGCGGGCAGTGAATAGTGTGATATAAAAATGTATACTTTGAGATTTGTAACAAACATGTAACAATTTACATGCAATATACAGACATAAATGAAATGTTTACTGTAGCCTATTTTACAAACTTGGCAACATGATTTTCTTGTAGCTTCATCTGCTGTTTATCCTTCATAATTCATCTTTAATATTTCTAATGCACCATAGTTTTATCGGATGCTTTAAATTAGTTAGGGGATGTTTGCATCAAAGTATAGGTCTGTGGAACCATAATGGGCGTTTCTCAATCTGTGGGCGTTTTCAAATCAGGATGGGTGTTTCTGAACTATAAAATGAATGTAGGCAATGTCATTGTAGTACAGGTCTCTGCAGAACAGTAATGGGTGTTTTCAAATTCTTTGACCTTACTCAAATCGGAATGGGCTTTCCTGAGCTATCCAGTGAAACTAGGAAATCTCAGTGTAGAAATCAGTGGGCATTTCAAAACCAGAATGGGCTAAACTAACTAATGAAAGCTACTTATTTATGCTAATTTTATTCTTGTCTATCAACCTCTCTGATACGTTTATGAAAAATAATCAAATATGATAAATAATGATAAATGTGAACATAAAACCTAAAAATAACCATTAGAAAACTTTCTGTTAGTTATCTTTCATTTGCCCCATAAAAACCTACCAGCAAAGTTCTAGAAACGAAAGTTTATGGTTTTTAAAATAGAACCTAAAAATTAACATTAGAGAACATTCCTATGAGTTCTTTTAAGATTTGCCACACTAAAACCTGCCTCCTGCAACGTTCTGGAAGTATGTGAACGGCAGGAATTCCAAGTACATTTCCCGAGATTTTCTGTATTCATGCTCCTTGTTTTGCAGTGAATGCAGAATTACAAGAGATGAGTTCAAACAAGCTTGCAGTTTATTGAGAGAACATGCTGCCGGACTGCTTTTAACAGAGAGCTGGGTCAAAAACTGAACGAAAGGCAGAATGCTTGCTCGGGTGTTTGCAAATGGCCTTGGGAACCGAGTTTCAAGGGAAACTATGCAGACTGTCGTAATTGGTGTAACGGGGCGGCAGGACAGGAACTCTTTTACAGAGGGATGCAGGAAAGTGGGACTAAACTATGGACACATTTTAAAATAGACCCAAATTTATACAAAGACTCTGCAACAACATGACTTATAGCTAAAGAAACATTATTATACCTAAAAAATATATATTATACCTAATGTGGAATATTTATGTGGGGTAACAGTGGGCGGGATCAGAGACAAGAGCCAGTTCTGGAGCTCAAAGTACAGTGAGCTGATTTAATAACAAACTAAGAGGACCTGATTTATTGTGTCATCTAATTATTAAATGCCATGACATTGAAATCTTTTAATACACTATATTAATATATTGTGTATTTCATGTATTTTATAGAGCTTCCTAAAATTCGAAGATGTTTTTGGGTTGCTTTCTCTCTGTATCCAGGTGGCACTGAAAAAGACCCCACTATATGACTTCCACAGAGCTCAGGGTGGTAAGATTGCAGGATGGAGGATGACTGTGCAGTACAAAGACAGTCACATACATTCCCACATAGACACACACACCATCACTGCTCCATCTTTGATGTCATTCACATGCTACAGGTCAGTGTTTGTGTGTGCTCAAAGACTTGTCATTGTGGTGGCTCTTCAGGAATGCAAAGTGTTGCTGAACCTGTGTATATTTATTTGGTCCACTTATGACTGAGTCAAATGTAAGAGTTTACAGATACACTGGCAGTCAAAATGGAATAATGGACAGATTTTGCTTTTATGGAAAGAAATTGGTACTTTTATTCACCAAAGTGGCATTCAACTGATCACAATGTATAGTCAGGACATTAATAATGTGAAAAATTACTATAACTTTTCTTTTTTTCCAGAACTTCTTAAACTACTTAAAAGAGTTCTCATCAAAAAATCCTACACATGCAGCAATGACAGCTTTGTAGATCCTTGACATTCTAGCTGTTTAACCAGATACTCAGGTGACATTTCACCCCACATTTCCTGTAGCACTTGTCATAAATTCCACAAATTCTCAATGGGGTTAAGATCCATAACACTCCTTTCCAATTATCTGTTGTCCAATGTCTGTGTTTCTTTGCCCACTCTAACCTTTTCTCTTTGTTTTCTGTTTCAAAAGCGGCTTTTTATTTGCAATTCTTCCAATAAGGCCTGAACCCCTGAGACTTCTCTTTACTGTTGTACATGAAACTGGTGTTGAGGACATGTGAGGAGTCTATTTATCAAACTACAGACTCTGATGTACGTATCCTCTTGTTTAGTTGTACATCTGGCCATCCACATCTCTTTCTGTCCTTGTTAGAGCCATTTGTCTTTTGTCTTTGAAGATTTTTGTCTTTTGTATGAAATATTTAGTTTTTGTGGCAATTTAAATCATTGTATAGCTTTCATTACTCAAAACAAACAGCTGTTTATTCTTTGCCATTTTTAACCTAATATTGATCTGTTGCATACTGTAAACTGCATACTCATAAACAAACATAAAGACAGTATTAAGCTTTATTTAATGAACCAAATAGCTTTCAATTGTGTTTGATATAATGGCAAGTGATTTTCTAGTACTAAATTAGCAATTTAGCATGATTATTCAAGGATAATATGTTGCATTGATGGCTGCCGGAAATGGGACCTGTCTTGATTTGATCAAAAATTACTTTTTCCAAATAGTGATGACGCAGTTTTTTTACATCAGTAATGTCCTGACTATACTTTGTGATCAGTTGAATGCCACTTTGGTGAATTAAAATACCAATTTCCTTCCGAAACAGCAAAATCTGTACATTATTCCAAACTTTTGGCCACCTGTGTATATATTCATGATTTTATTTATATGTTATTATACAAATTATATTATTATTATTTATTAGATATCTCTGTTAAGTGACACTTTTGCACTGTTGTTTTAACAAACCATCTGTGTGTTTTTAAAATGTTTTGATTCCTCTTTAGACTAAAGTACATGGAAAAGACCAAGTGGAGTTTATGGAGTCTCTGATTCTTGGAGACATTGTTGAACTAAACAACAACCAAGTAAGAGACACACACAGAATACTCTACTAATGTTTACTCTGCTTGTGTGTCTGAAGAGTAATCTGAACTGACAACTGAAAAAATGTCATTATAGTTTTGAGTTTTAAATACTTTTTACCATTTTTATTTCATTTCCAATTTCAAATAATTTAGTTCTGTTTATTTTGCAAACTGTGTTTGTCAGATTTAGTTAAATTTTTCAATGAATTGTAGTTTTAGTTTTAATTTTAAATATATTTTATTTTTATTTCTATCATCACAGATATTCACAGTAAATGACACATTAACAATTAAATTACACTGCATCAACATCTGTTGGCCTACCAGTTGCGATGAGTGAGATGACTTTATTTTTGGTATATTGCGATTCAAAGCGATATATTGTGCTATTTCACTCAATGTTTCTCATTTGTATTCATCGGACTTAAGAGAACTGTTTCCAAATCACCAAATGCATTGTTAAATTAATATAAAAGTGCCAGTTCACAAAACATGGCCAGTTTATTTCCTAATATCTATGTACAATGCAAAGCCATTAGCATATAACAGCATAATGGCTCCCTATTTCTGTGGTTAGGTCAATGTAGCAATACAATAGTAGCCTGAGCACTTCAAAAACTAAGTTACAATACACAAAAGTAGCTATAATTGATTTCAATTAAAAAGGTTAGCCTATTTTATATGATACAATTGTATTTGTCAAAATACCTGTTAATGTTACTACTATAAAATCATAATAAATTTGAGTAAGGGAGTGTGATTATTTAAAGCAGTGGTTCGCAACCCTGTTCCTAGAGACCCCCCAACACTATATATTTTGGATACCTCCTTAATCAATCACACCTAATTCAGCTCATCAGGTTGTTAGTGGAGACTCCAAGACCTGAACTGGATGTGTCAGAAAAGGGCGATATATAAAATGTGTTGGTGGGCCTCCAGGAACAGGGTTGGGAACCATTGATGTAAAGCATTATAACAGCACATCCTAAGGGACTGTTGTTGAGAATTCCTTGAGTTCCTGGTTTGGCAAAGATAATTTTTCCCAATTTGAACATTTTTAAGAATAATATTGATATTTGGCATGCAAATATCGATACAATATCACAAGGAAAAATATCACAATACTTTTCCCACCTCTATTAAAAAAAGTTTATGCTGGCTTGAGGTGGATACTGTATTTTTATTCAGTTAGGAGACATGCGTGTAAATACGATGGAAACACATATACTGATAAATATATTCCTGTAGAATGTATATAGGAAAATAGATGCACATCAAAAAATGTTGTGCGACTTTACCTCAACAAGCCATGTGAATACATAATTAGCTCAGAGAATATCATCAGCATCAAATGTTGCTTCAGTGGCTCTTTTATTAATTGACGTAATTCACGCCATTTTCCCCAGAAGTGGCGATTTTGTTCTCTTGAACACATGGCATGGAAATGCTACTTTATTAGCAAATTATTTTTGCAATTTTACATACATATAATTTTTTTTTGTATAAATTAAATTAGTAACTTTGATGGAAACAGCTACTGCTGCATTCAATGGTTAGCTGGGCCCCGCTGCCCCACAGGCAGTGCACAGTATTCAAAGAACCCCCAAAAGCAGCAGGTACATCTCGTTCAGGCCATGAGGATTCTCCTGCATGAAAATCTTGTCCAGTAGATGGTGTGCTTGTGATGCAACAAATGGAGATTATAAAAGAAACAAAACAAATATGTAAAATGCACAAGGTAAACTATTTTATGAGCATTTTTATTTAATTTTAGTTAGTTTCAATACAATGCTGGACCGTTTTAGTTTAGCTTTTTAGATTTTTAATTTTTTTTACGTTTAAAATTTGTATTTACAGTTATTTTTTAAGTTTTTTTTAATGGAATTTCATTTCAGTTAACTATAAAAACCTTGAATTTAACAATATTTTCAGTTATCCAAATTAATTCTAGTAACTCTCTCTCTCTCTCTCTCTCCCTGTCTTCTTTTCTAGGGGACTCTATCCTTCTTCACAAACACTGAAGGTGGAATCTTGGATGATCTGATTGTGGATACCTGTATGTTGTTTCCAATGCTGGCTGTGCAGACAAAGATGCAGTTCTAACCATTAAACCTCACATGCTTAGTTTTTAAAACTGATTCTTACACTGCTCTGTGAACTTCATTCTGGTTGAGTGTTCATGGCATTCTGCTGTCAAATATTATAATATTTAATAACCACCAAACTGCATGGTCATGCTTATCACCCTACTAGGTGTCATTTTTGATAATGATTAGCTGATTAATGACTATATGTTATTCCTTACTTAGTTTCACAAACCTGCATATCTATGCAAGACTTTGCCATCCATTAATAAGATACAAATAATTGGATTCATCATGATAGAATTTGAAAATGTGAGTTACTGAGCCACGGTTATATATGTAGTGGAGATTTGTGTTGGGCTTCAATTAATTATTGTGCAGTTTCGTTAATCAAATGAGTTCTGTCACTGAAGTGACTCCAGGAGCAGTGAACCTAACGACCACTATAATGGGGCGATCAAATTTCTTTCCTTACTTGAGTTAAGAAGTTTACTAAAAATATATTCTGATGTGAGAATCTGATGCTTTAAACTTGGTAGTTTATTCATATTATACTGTATACATTTATATGTTCACATTTGTATCTGCTCAAAAGTTTGTTAGTTTATTGTCACACTGCAGGAGTTTAAATTTAAATTTGAAAGAATTTGAAGAAAGTCTGCTCGCTCTGCAAGATAAGTCAGGCATGATTTATGTTTGTATTGCATGTTCTATGCACACACATGGGTATGCAATGTATTTATTTACATGGTATTACTGGCCACACTTTATATTTTGCATTGGTGTGTGCTTGTGTGTGTAATGTCTGTTTTCAATGTTTATGTGTACTAAGAACATGTGTGTTTACTTGCATGTATGCAGGTCCGCCAATGGCACGGGTTCTGCAGAAGGGTCTGCGTGATGACCTTAGTAAGCTGACCTTCATGACCAGTGTTTTAACCCCTGTGTTTGGCATCCAGGGCTGTAGGTTCACACACTGTGGATATAAAGGGGAGGATGGAGTTGAGGTGTGTGTGTTTGTGTGCACGCATGTGTTTATGTGATTTTTATGTTAATGCATAATAAATGCCGGTAGTCTAAAATTATGATTGCCTTTCAGTTTCTTTACTGTACTCGAAATGAATTCTGTCACCATTTATGTTATTTTAAACACCTATGACTTTCCTCTTTTTCCATGGAATATAAAAGGAGATGTTGCTGATATCTTTTTCAGATCTCAGCACCAATTGGAGACGTTGTCTCATTAATTGCAAAGCTGTTAGCAGATAAGGAGGTGAAACTTGTTGGTCTTGGTGCCAGGGACAGTCTCTATGACAAGGCTATTGATGAGACCACCACACCTGTGGAAGCAAGTCTAGTGTGGACCATATGTTCATCAATATTAATATTTTTTTTCTGCATATGTACGCCTGTGTTTTTACTCATGTTACAAACCCTTCATTGAGTTTCTATCTGTTTGTATATTAAGGTAAGCATCGTCGAGAGACACAAGGCGTCCTGGTGCTGACATCGTCATTCCGCAAATAAAGGCAAAGACAAAGGGTGTGACTGATTTCCACTGGTCCACCTGTCAGACAACACTCTCATACTGTCACCTGATAGCATGATTATAGGTAACAAACATTCTTGTAAGAGGCAGAGATTAAAGGAATAGTTCAATTAAAATTTTGCCCTTGTTTACTCAACCTCATAGCATTCCGAACCAGTATGACTTTCTCTCTTCTGTGGGTCTAAAAAATGTGTTATTGTGTGGAATTTCCTTTCTGCTCTTTTAAAAAAGAAATCTAAGTAAATGGAGACAGGGGGGCTGTCAGTTTTCAAAAATGACAAAAAAGTGCTTTGGAAGTTTCATACAAGTGGTCCATAAGACTCATGCACTATATTCCAAGTCTTCTGAAGCCACACAATCGAATTGTGTGAGGAACAGATCAACGTTATTTTAATCGTTATTTGCTGAAAATGTTCCCTTTTCGCCTTTGCTCTGAAATCTCATTCGTGTTCATATATGTTCAAATATGCCATATCAAGACATGTTGCTATGGGTTAACATCAATTACATAAAACATCATTGGTTCTTGAATGTCCTGTAACCAATTGTCATGAAAATAATATGGGTTGGACAGAATTACTCTGAAGTCCTTTTAGCATCTGTAAAACTGGGCAACACCACCTTTATTTTAGGTGAGGTCACCAGTGGATGCCCCTCCCCCTGCCTGAAATAGAACATATAGAAGAATAGCTTCAGTAATGTGGGCTCACAAATTCAGATGGAAGTGAGGAAAAAGCAGTGCCAGCTTTGGCCAGCAAGACGCCATTCATGTCCAACAAGTACTACATGGGCCAGTGGAACTACTGATCATAGACTAATAAAAACATATCTTTTTTTGAGAGGGTCACTTATAGACCTATCTGGCAATGTTTAATTATGAAGGTCCCAGGGGGCCTGGGTAGCTCAGCGAGTACTGATGCTGACTACCACCCCTGGAGTCACGAGTTTGAATCCAGGATGTGCTAAGTGACTCCAGCCAGGTCTCCTAAGCAACCAAATTGACTGGGATAACATGGGATATCCTCCTCATGGTCGCTATAATGTGTGGTTTTCGCTCTCAATGTGCACGCGCGTTACGTCTCAATGCACTCAACAAGCCACGTGATAAGATGCGCAGATTGACGGTCTCAGACATGCAGGCAACTGAGATTCATCCTCTGCCACCCGGATTGAGGCACTATGCCACCACGAGGACTTTGTGAATTTGACATTCCAAATTGGGGAGAAAAAATATAAAGTGAAGGTCTAAGACACTGGATTATCAGACCAAAATAAGAGATAACAATAAACATTCTATAATGCAGACACAAACGCGCACTTTAAACAGTTTCACACTGTGTAATTGAAAGTAAATTATATTCCATAAATATTTTACAGTCTATCACACTGGTTTAACATTATGGCCATTGCACCAGAGATTCAGATCAAACTGGTTTTCAGGAAATGGGATGTTAACACCTATGCTTGTAAACAGAGCACCTGCACATCTGTTTGCTGGAGTGTGGGAAGGTGACATCTGTTCTCAAGGCTACTGAGTAAGTGGCTTGCAATAACGGTGAAGGGCATACAGTTAATCGCACACATGATTCATTATATGCCAGTGTCCTAATATAGTATTAGTGCTCTTTGACGGGAGATGAAAAGATAATTAACAAAACTAATCTTAATGAGATGAGATGTATATTCTTTTGTTTAGAAGGTGCCTAATTTATAAAAAGTAGTGTAATAATTATTTTTTATTTTATTTTTAATGTCATCATCATTAACTCATCTCTGAAGTCTGTCTAAAATAATATTTCCATTTTTGTTTCTTTTTGGTACATAGTTAATTTTCTGTTCTATGCTTTTTATAAATCTTTACCTCATATGTAGTTTTGATTTAAGTACAAATTATATATTTTTACATTTAACTTAGCAGTGGTCACTTGACAAAACAATCTGGTACAGTTTGTATTTGTCAGAAGTGTACTGTTAGTATTGTGTTATAAATTCAGAATTATGAGTACTATTTCCAGTCTGTGAATATGTGTTTTTTAAGGGGTGAGTGACAAATATGTGCCGACTTGTTATGAGTAGAGTGTGCTGCATGTTTGCTTTGCATCCTTTCAAAAGCGGTCGAAGAGCTCGATATCAAGTGGTATCGCCTTGATGAATGGATCCTGTAGTCCGGATGCCGTCAAGCGACTGCGTTTCGTAGATCTGCCCCACTCTTCCCAGAAGTTCATAACGAACTGTCAAAATCCTGCATACGCCCTATTCTGCTCGCCCATGCTGCGATTACATCCTCTCCAATGTGGATCATGGGGAAGAAAACAGTTATGCCCAACTATTCCCCCCCCCCCCCCCCCCCCCGAAAGAGGTGGAAGTTGCAGATCTCTGCCCAGTGAGTAGCAGGGTGTGGAACTTGCACACGTTCATCTTTCAAAGCCGTGTCAACTAGCATCCACACTGGCTGGCATACTCAGCGTTGGGCTAAACTGGTTCAGCACTTCATGCGATGACAGTGCTCCAAGTTTTCCAAGCTAAGCTCCTCAAATAAATGGACGAGCAAAGCTGTCTCGTTCCAGCGCCAAAAGCCAATGTCAAACCTAGAAAAGTCTATGTGCCTAAGGTTCTATCCACACCATTCAGAGCGCAGGTTCACTTTCAAGCTTTCATCCCTCCTCCATTTAATTGGGATGAGGAACAATCCTTGCATTTGCTAAGACCTGTGCGGGCGCTACTCACATACGTTGAGCAGACCCGCCAGTTCAGACTGCCTGATCAGCTCTTTGTGTGCTATGGAGGATGCACAAACGGATTGTACGTCTCCAAGCAAAGACTTTCTCACTAGATCGTTGATGCGATTTCCCTGGCTTACGAGTCGCAGGGTAAGATCTGCCCAGTTGGTGTTAAAGCACACTCAACAATAGTCACAGCCTCCTCATAGGCATGGATGAATGATGTGTCTTTACAAAACCTATATTTTGCAGCAGGATGGTCTTCTCAAAACACATTCGCAAGGTTTTACAAGGTTTTACTCTTCACAAGTCCTCTCTGTTTAGAGCACTTGGTATTTCGTTTGCCAAACATATAGGCTACTTATGGCCCTCCCCTTAAGTATGGGCTCCCCATCATTTTACACAACCGCCTGCATCAGGCCGTTGTAATTTACCAAAAATTCACAAGCACTTTCATTATAAATAAACTCCCATCCCGACCGGGTTCAAGAAGGGATTAATTAACATTATGAAATCAAATCATATCATATTTTCACATTCAGTCTGCTATCGTTCCAAATAATAATTTCCAATTTGAAAAAGTTGTTGAAAGCTGTAACATTTCTTCAGACAATTGATTATAGACCTTTTTCACAGACTGTGATGACGTGTTTTCGCCTTAATTTGCAGTGTAAATCTTGCAATTTTTATATTATACATTTTTTAAATATTGAGTGTATATTTACAACATTATGCTTTGTGTTATATTACCCTGGAATTAGTTTTTGAAATTACCATAACTGCGAGGGGTTTCTATTACAGCTGCTGAGAGAGTGACAGTAAATTTGGCATCTTCTCCCATTTGACTTGCTTAATCCACCGCTCTCTATTTATTTGCTCTTCTGAAAAGACATTCAAATGTAATAGTGGATTTTTTATTTTGATCTTGGAGCAAATGGGTAAGTGACAGTAATATTTGCTGTGATCTCCCATTCACCGCTGTTTAAGTTTACCCTGCAAACATTTACTTCCGCCTTCCAAAACCCGGAGTGTGCTGCCGTTGTGTGAGTTGTAGTTCTCAAACCTCGCCCGCTTGCAGCAGCTCTCAGCCGGATTCCCTACAGAGAACTACATTACCCATAATGTCCATTATACATTGAAACGGGAAGTTGGAGCGTGCCGGTTGCGCTAGCCTTTACCGAGGGAAGATGGTGGAATTTGGAGCGGCAACGTGCACGATACTCCGTCCCAAACATTTTCAAAAACAGTTTTCATCACAACCTGGCATTAGATATCGGTTACCTGGAGACAATCATAGATAATAATTACAAAAACTAAGGAAGAATCACGGGACGCGCACCCTACACTTGTGCCTGAAAAGTGTGGACAAACTACACCAGACCACGGTGTCGTGATAATCTCGGAGGGGATTTCTCGGCTGGGATAGTTGACAAACAGTTTACTGCCTACAGACAATTTTTGTTATTATTATTTGTTATAATCCGCCTCATTTGGGTTTTGGTGCTGGATACGAGACTGTACCGACTGTCAGCATGCCACGGAATAAAAAGGGGAAACGCGGTGGTACCGGTTCTAGTAAAGGTGAGAACTTCCCATAGTGTCAGTTCGTGCATATTAAACAGACGATAAATGAATGATAACACCGCGTGATTACTGCAATGCATGGACAGTTCGGCCATACTGGGACATGATACATTATCTTAATATAGAGTTCACATTAATAACTTTTGCGCCATGTTTGTCGGCTTGTTAGGATCAGAATTGGATCATCTGCTCACTGTGACTTTTAACATATCTCCTTTTTCATTTCGAGCATTAACAGACAAAAAAAGAGAGAGAAGGAATTAGCTTAATTTCAAGCACAATCCTCTTCTAAACACTTTCACTGTACATTATAAACTAAGCATTATGATGATTGTTTGTTTCACGTGGTTTGCATTGAACCCCAGCACGCCAGCAGTAAGGATAGAAGTAGGGCCGCACAATCTCCAGCTGCATGAAAGGTGAAGCTCGTGCCAACTCGAGTATATTTAGCCCAAGTGTCACGAAGCCACGGAAATCAGGCCTTTCCTGATTATATGTTGTCTATGCCGCAATTGTCCTCTTTGTTGCGGTGATATTTACTTTATAAAAGAAAAAGTGAAGTTAACGGATTGAGCATTGCGAGATCCCTTCACGTTCACCGTCAACACGCATTCCCGGTGCATGTGTAGATCCGGTTAAATCGTATCAACCGGTAATTGACGAGAGCCGCGTGGCATCACCCGGTACAAATATGCAACCATCGCAAAAAACGCTTTGCTTCGGTCTCGCTTGTGACATGATTGACAGCGACGAGTGCTAGTTTTGATGAGTCTGGATGACAAACCGTCTTTTGAATACGATTGAAGTTCGGTGTAATTGAGAATCTTAAATATAATCTGTGTAAAACACATAGCCAAGACATTTTGTTATGCATGTTTGTTTTGAAAGAGAGAAGAATGGTGTTGGCAGAAATTAAAGGAAAAAACTTGCACAAACAGGAATTGTCAGCTGGCCTTGTTCCACAGTTCTAGTTGAAGGTAAAGGCCCCCTTTACAAAAGTGAATGACTTTATATCTTCTGTGGAAGTCAAAGGGGGACATTTTAAAAAATTGCAATGGTTGTTTTTTCAAGCGATTACAATGCATGGGGACTGAGGCTTTCAAGCTCCAAAAAGGACATAAGTGCACTATAAAAATATGAAAGTTGTCCATATAAATCATGTGCTGCATTTCAAGTCTTCTGAAGTGAAGGTCGACTGATAGTGGATTTTACTGATAACGAAGTTTGGCAGTACCTGCCGATAACTGATTAATCAACCGATCATTTTCAACTAATGTGCATAAAATAAATAACGTTTTAGTCGGTCCATATTCTCAAATGTTAAGTTAATAGACAGTTCACATGGTGTTACATTTGCACTGATTCCTACTGTAAGGGGGAAAGGGGATAAGGTAATGGATAGGATAGGGAAGCCACCCAACTGGCCCAAGGACGGAATCCAATGGCGTGGCTGAAGGTCTCCTGCGTGTTCTGTCTTATCGTGCGCGTTCAGTTTAAGTTATTTCATTCCAATGAGATCACTATAATATTTCTATATTATTCATTTTAAGATCCTTGTTTTTTTTTATCTAATTCCAATTCTAAAAGTTTCTAAGGATATATTCATGTTCTAATCTTTATTATTATTATTATTAAATTTCATTTAACATTTAATCATTGTATTTAACTCTATTTTATATTGTACTCGTTCATTCGGATTCCTGTCGCTTAGAGAGTCTCGCGCCGGCCGTGAACGCGGATCTCACGGTCACAAATATGCCAGTATTGGTCATTAAAACAGTATTTCTCTAAATACTAATTAGATGGCTGCTCCTGCTTGCCCTTTTATCTACAAGTATTTTTTTTTTAGTCCCCTTAGATAGTAAACACTTAGAGTAACATTTCTACCCAGAGGTCGTGACCACTAAATTTACAAAGATAGACCAACATACCCAAGTTAAAATAGTTTTATATGATCATGCCATAGTTTCCTATGTACACTTAACTAGAAAATATTACAATGACCAGAGGTTTAGACCACCCTATTTAGGCTTGGTCGACACTAAACGGAAATTCCCTATCGAGCCTGTACACACTAAGTACACTTGAAATAATGCCAATTAGTTAGTCTGAGCTCTAAAATCTCAGTCGGTGTGCCCCATGCTCCACTCAAAACCGGCTTTAGTCCGCTGCTAACCTGGTCAAAGATTTGTGGAAACATGGACTTAACGTAATCTACTAAAGACAATAGTTTAAGAATCAATCATAATAAATTCAAATGTAACAATTTATTTACCAGATAACATCATAAATTCATCAATTCCAATTAGACAGTAATAAGTCAAATTTAGACATTTTATCAAAACATAAGATATTCCAATTGCAATTATCTGATATAAATTACACACAGTAACTGTGGGATCGTCTGACTACAGAGAACCATGAACAATGTGTCACATTTCCTTAAATACACAAGCCATGAACAAAGGGAATTTTGGGAGTGGTTAGGTTTGGAAGTCCTGGGGACATACCTCAATAACATATAGGCAGGGATGGGGACAGACCTCCAGAATTATACCACTTTTGGCAAAGACTATATAACATTGTTACCAAAAGATTTATCAACATGGGAAAGACCATATACCAGTCACACTGAGACATTTAAAATGGTACCAAACATGCCAAGTCATATTATTTGAATACATCAAATATGATATTTTGTTACATGCAGATCTTAGGTAAGTTTGAAGTGATTCTGAGCTGAAGGGGAAGGAGTAGTAAAGGGGGGCAGATGTTTGTGAGTTTTTTGAGAATAGGCCTAAATTGGCCTGAGGTGAGGTAGAGGTCAGATGTGAGATTTGTGTTTTATTGTCCTTGCTCAGTAGGATGTGTTGACTCATGAAAATGTTCAAGTCTTTTATGACTTGGTTCTCGCAGAGTTCTGTGACTTTTACGACATCTTGATGTCAGCCTTACACTACTACTCCAGACTTAAGCTTCATAACAGCGAAACGGCAGAATAGCACATTGTTTTTTTATTCAGTACAGTTGTATATAGAATAGAAATATTCCCTGATAGCAGTGGTGTTTGGCTGAATTTGGTGAAACTCCTCAGACTCCCAGGCCAGGGGCTGTTCAAATAGACTGGAACCGAATGCGAGAATCTCGAGACACATATTTCAAAGTTGGTCATCATTCCCGACAAAGCATTTAAACAACTCATTACTTAATCTGAGAAATGCTTATAATAGAGCAAGATGCAACGGACAAAGACCTCCACTGTAAGGGGCTGTTCACACCGAACGCTTTTGCAACCATCCATTTGTTTTTCCATGTAAACGCGCTCTAGCCGAACGTCTTTGTTTTCCTTTTGTTTTTGTTTATTCAGCGACTCATGTGGGAGTGCTGTTTTTTTAGACATTGTGTCTAATTAAAAAGAACGTTAAAAAGCATCTTGAGACACCTGCTTTCTTTTAAACCAGGGGTGTCTGGCAAAATACATTTTAGCCCAGGGCAAAATGAGCATTATGTGTCCATTAAAAGGGCCTTTGAAAATGTGCACTGGACCTGATTTGGTAGCACCCATTGCTATGTTATATTATTGCATATTTTGTGCATTGGAATTCACATTTGACAGAATTTGGGATGGACATGTAAGTTAGGATATTAACAGTAGCATCTGTAAAAAAAAATTACACCTAATTCATTTAGGGCTAAATTGAAATACTCTGACAGTGTGACTAATTTGGGTCTCCTTTACAGATTTCTTTCATCAGGCTCCTACTGATTATAGCACAGTCATCTCTTAGAATTTATTAAGGCAAACAAAACCAGTTACATTGTCTTACATTCGGAGAGCATTAAAGGAAAACAGATTTTACGCAGAAGGAAAACTGACTGCTTGGTCCGTAATAATTTTGAAAATGCATAATATTTCTTCCATCGTGTCCATAGTTTTAGAAATGGCATTTGTTATATGTAGCCTATGTAAAACCATGCATGACTTTTAATTACCATGGTTAGTGACTGGTTTCTATATAACAATCTATGGCATTTAATCTAAATACCACAGATAATACAGTTACGACAGTAAGTCCATGGTAAATGTTTGAAAGGTTTGTGTCTGTGATGTGTTAATTGAAAAGCCTTCTAATTTATGTCTGCATGACAGTGTTTTCTCCTGTTTTCTTGGTCAGTGCTGTTTAAAATGTAGGGGTTGTTTCATATGATTTTAAACCATATAATCACAGACATTTGGAATTTTGCAACAGAGAATTTTGTGCCACATTCAAACTTGATTTAGTATCCGTGCTTCTCATTAGCGTTGTTTATAATGGTCTGCTATCCGCTGTGATATTTTTTTTAATGCACCAACTGACAGAAATATATGCACAAAGAAGAGCACTGCAGCTGTAAGCTGTTGAGCTATAAAATAGTTTCTCAGCAGCGCCAGTCCACCCCAAGACAGAAGTTTACACATTAATATTTTGTCATTCGATTGGTATCTTAAAACATTTTATTTATACCTTTAATATGATTGATTAATTAAATGACTGTACACTGAAAATTTGCTAAAATTTCACATCAACTCTACCAGAAACCCCATTTACTAAACACTGAAGTTATTCATAGGAAATCTTGAGATCCACCCCTAGACTAGCAGTGTCCGAATCATGAGAAAAAAAAAGGATTGGGTATTGAGACAGATTCTAATTCTCAATCACTCAATTCATATTAATTTGGGTGTATTTCAGTTATAATGTACATTTTGATTACTTATGAAATTCTCCGTCAGCTAATGCTGTTAATTACACAGAGAGGGGACCTTTTAGCTTGGAACATTCTAAAAATCATAATTTTATAAATTGTTATATCATTAGTTTTTTTTTATAATTTTGGTCACATTTTAGATTTTTACAAAAGTATAAATTCCATGTATGGTATTTCATCAAAAGCTGTGTCTTGTTTCGAAGGCTGGCACTAGATAGGATGCATTCTTTGTATGCAGAAGTCCTCAACTTCAAATGAGCTTCATTTAAATGAGACAGCCTTCGTAGGACAAACTGAAGCAGAATGTATTATTGTTGCTATGACCGCATGCATCGCTTTCAACCTGCATGAGTGCTCTGAGTGAGAAGGGAATCTCTGAGGTAAACTTTAGGAGAGTTGAATTAAATTTTGCAACTGTACTTTTATATTAACTTTCTTAGATTATATATTTCACTCCCATCTACTGAGGTTCTTCAACTTAGGAATTAATATTACTTGCATTTGAACATAATATTTTCAGGTAAATCAGCTTAAATTTGTAATAATTTTTTAAGAAATTATGTATGCTTGTGTTGAAACAAAGTATTGTCCCAATTGTCAATGAAGGCTACACCTCTTGCATCCTCCGAATTCCTGTGAAAGAAGGTCACATTTAAAAAGGCTGCATTCGGAGTGTCCTACACAATTTTCTGAAATGAGATGGCCTTTGCAAACCTCCGGAGCACCCAGCATTTGAAATTGCAGACAAGTGGTAAAGGGGGCCAGTGGTGGCTCAGTGGTTAAGGCTCTGGGTTACTGACTGAAATGTCGGGGGTTCGAGCCCCAGCACCGTCAAGATACCACTGTTGGGCCCATCTGCTCCAGGGGTGCTGTTTCATGGCTGACCCTGCGCTCTGACCCCAGCTTTGTTGGGATACGTGAAAACAACTCCATTTCATTGGCTCTGTTCTCTGCACAATGACAATAAAGTTGAATCTTAAAGTGGGACTGTCTCTTTAAGAATAGAAGCAGTTCAGTGGCTGTACTTTATTTTTTTGATGAGCACAGTTTGATGAACTTTTTTTTAATTTATTTTATTTATCAGCAACTGACTGTAAAGAACTGAAAGGGTGTTAAAAGTGAGTATTCAGTGACAAATAAATTACATGGAACTCGTCTCTTTGGACAAATGAGACAAACCTTACTTTTACTCCCCTTACGTAGTGAAAGGATCTCCCTTACTGGTAAGTGAAATATGAACATTTAACAGCCAGTGGCCAATTGCTGACAAGTGCAAAATTTGGTAGCATATGCAAGTGTTTTACGATCAATCTTCAGAGTTAAGAATCCATATTGTGCAGCATAAAATCAATATTTTAAAGGGATAGCTCACCCAAAAATGAAAATTCTCTCATCATTTTCTAACCCTGATGCCATCCCAGATGTCTGCAGAACACAAATGAAGATTTTTAGAAAAATATTTCAGCTCTGTTTGTTCTCACAATGCAAGTGGAAACATTTCATAAGTTCTGGTGGGCCAGAACTTTAAAGATTAAAAGAAAAGGAGATTAAGTCAGCATAAGACTCCAGTGGTTTAATCAATGTCTCCTGAAGCAAATCATTTTGCCATTGCAGTCTCTAGGCACAATCATGATTTTAAGCTTGATTACACTTGATTACCCAGTGCTTGACGCATGCACAGAGTGTTAGATGGCGCTATAGTGTAATCAAGCTTGAAATGACGATTGCCAAGGAGACTGCTGTCAAAATGTTCAATGCGAAAGGAGTTCTATTTTTGGTCTGTTCTCCCCAAAAAACCAACTGGATCACTTCAGAAGACATTTAACCACTGGAGTTTGATGGACTGTTTATGTTGAATTTATCTACTTTTGGAGCTTCAAAGTTCTGGACTCCATTCACTTGCATTTAATGGTCCTACAGAGCTGCGATATTCTCCTAAAATCATATTTTGTGTTCTGCATAAGAAAGGTAATATGCATTTTACACAGCATAAGCATAATCTCTAAATCATTCTTGTATAATGATTTTAATGATTTGGTTGATTGTGTTTGTAAAAATGTGAAAATAACACCAGTCGCATTTATTGTAATTGCATTGGGAATTTTTTATTTTTTTAATCATCCACTGAAGAGGGAAAGTCATATGGTTTTGGAATAACATGAGGGTGAGTCGTTTATGACAGAATTGTAATTGTATTGAGGAGCTAAACATTTAAAATTACAGACTGATCTCAGACTAGCCGTGAGAGTCGTTTAATCTTTCTCTTCCTACTGTGAGCAGGCTCACTCCGACAGGAAGTGCTTCAGCTGCAGTTGTCAAAGACTGCCCAGTCACGTCCAGGTAGCATGACCTCTGATATTGTTCATGACCTCGTGCTTCTCATCCCATTAATGTTTTTTTAATTAAAGAAAGCTGCATGTGAATATCCATGTGTTACATCTAATACATATCTATTTGTTTACATTCATCCTCCCACGCTTGACTGGATATTATTGATAATTTGAGAACCAAAATTCCCCAGAAGCATATACCACCTCTGGATGAGTGCAGACATTGTCATATGTTCAAATCTGTCCAGTCTGTTGTAGGTTTAGCTCCACTTTGTGAAAAAGCTTCTGGAGAGTTCTGGAACTCGGGTCAGAATATTTGGACTAACTGCTTCCATACACATTTGGACTTGTTTGCAAAGTCTGAGGCTGTTGTGGAGTGTTTCCATAAATTCCTAACCATTCTGGACGACTCCTCCACATGTAATTTATTCTATGCTAAATGCACTGCTGCTTCCTCAGCTGATCTAATGTCTTAGTATGTTGAAGCATGTATTGAGATACACTGTCAAAACATGTACATTTCTCTTGGGCTGTTACACTCCCACTTCTGCCATAATATGACTAAACTGATAGTGTGAGGCCATTTCTTCATTTTTCAGAATGAATAAAAGGCATACTCCTGCGTTATTCTTCATTCTGAGATTATTCAAAATGTTTTTCCTGAATGGGTATCTCACAGATACTGTACATCCAGTTGTAGCAGATGGGCCTCGATTTCTGTCCCTATATCTCTGCTGTAGAATATTTGTCAGTGAACCAGTTATGAATAAGATATTGGTTACTAGAGGTTTTAATACCTCTATTAAAATCTGCCAAGGACTACAATCAACAAAACTGAAAACAAACTAATAGGATGATTTTAGACTATATCTAGTAAATCTGTTTGAAATCAGATAAAGTGCTTTATGCAGTGCTGTCCAACAGTTTCTTGTGGTTGAATTGAATCATTTCTAAAGTGTGAACTGCATGACCTATAGTGCAGATATTAAACTGATCATAAACTAAAGTGGTCTGTTTCAGTAGATACATGATCCAGAGTGGATCAATGCAGTGTGATTGATGTCTTCCTAGCTCTTTTGATTTAAAATAGTTTTAATTCACTTCATCATTTTAGGTATTTTTTTTTTTTTTATCTTACTATATGCACATTCTAGTATTTGTATGTGCTTGTCACTTTCATGTTATGAACTGAAAGGCTTCTTGGTACTTAAGGGGGGAACAGGTGTGCCATTGTGTGTGTTTGAGGTAGGTCACATTGAACTTGGGGCCCAAATCAGAATTTGTTTCTGGGATGGGGATGCTAAAAATGTTAGGTTAAGAGTGTATATATATGAGAGAGAGAGAGCGCTGAGCATTTGACTGAGGACTGCATTTTTTGTTAATATGCCTACAGTGCAACATTTTGGCCTCTTAAAGGGATAGTTCACCCCTAAATGAAAATTCTCTTATCATTTACTCACCCTCATGCCATCCAAGACTTTCTCTCTTCAGCAGAAAACAAAGATTTTTAGAAAAATATCTGCACTTTGTAGGTCCATACAATGCAAGTGAAGGGTGATCATACATTTGTAGCTCTGAAAATCACATAAAGGAAACAAAAATAATCCATATGACTCCAGTGATTAAATCCATGTCTTCAGAAGCAACATAATAGGTGTGGGTTAGAAACAGAACAATATTTAGGTCATTTTTTACTCCAAGTCTCCCTTAATTTTCCCTTTCAGATGTGAAAGTAAACAGGCTCTACATGTGGCTTTCAGATTTTTTTTTTTCAGATTTTTTGAAGAGATGGATTTTAACACCGTTAACCAGTCTTCTGGTTAGACTACTTCTATGTTTACTTTATGTGATTTTGGCGCTACAAAGGTCTGGTCACCATTCACTTGCATTGTATGGACCAACAGAGCTGAAATATTCTTCTAAAAGTCTGTGTTCTGCTGAAGAATGAAAGTCATACACATCTTGGATGGCATGAGGGTGAGTCAATGATAAGATCATTTTCCTTTTGGGGTGAACGATCTCTTTAAAGTTTCAAAGATCAGACTTTTCATATATTATGTCATAGTTCAATGTAAATTCAATGGAAAGTTGTAAATTATTTAAACTCTGGGAACTGCTTGGTTTCGCAAACCTACATGTGTGTTTGTTTTCTGTGAGCAATGAAGTGAATCGCATGGTGTTGTACCAGCAGAGGGTTAAGGCACATGAACTCTATGGATAGTTGAAATACACATGATCTTTCTCGAACTCGCGTCCATTCCCCTCACATCATACCTCTTGAACATTCCCTTCTGTCTTCCTTTCTCTCTTTTTAATCACTAAACTAATCTTCTGTATTCAATGTCTCTTCACCCTGTTCCTCTCTTTCTCTCTGTGACAGGGAGGAATGGGGTGAAAGGGGAGTCTGCTGCGAGCGATGATGATTTAGCATCTGAGGTGCTCAGTCACTACAGCAGTGCCAGCGAGAGTGCGTCAGTCCTGGAGGATGGTACAGGTATGGATACAATTATAAACAAACACTAACTTAAATATTCTCCCATAATGTATATGTAGTAATCACAAGCATACACACTAATACTTAAAATGTAAACACAAACCTAATCGCAAATACATATTAATACACAATCTCAGCAAAATAAGAACCGTCCCTTTTTCAGGACACACTTTTCAAGATAATTTTGTAAAAATCCAAATAACTTAACAGGTCATTATTGTAAAAGGTTTAAACAATATTTTCTATGCTTGTTCAATGAACCATAAACAATTAATGAACACGCACCTGTGGAACGGTCGTAAGACACAAACAGCATACAGACGGTAGGCAATTTAAGGTCACAATTATAAAAAAAAATTAGGACACTAAAGAGACCTTTCTACTGACTCTGAAAAACACCAACAGAAAGATGCCCAGGGTCCTTGCTCATCTGTGTGAATGTGCCTTAGGCATGCTGCATAGAGGCATGAGGGCTGCAGATGTGGCCAGGGCAAATAATTGCAATGTCCGTACTGTGAGATGCCTAATACAGTGCAACAGGTCGACAGGATTGATAGCTGATCATCCTCGCAGTGGCAGACCACGTGTAACAACACCAGCACAGGATCAGTACATCCGAATATCACACCTGCAGAACAGGCACAGGATGGCAACAACAACTGCCCGAGTTACACCAGGAATGTTCAATCCGACTGTCCACAATAGGCTGGAGAGAGGCTGTACTGAGGGCTTTTAGGACTGTTGTAAGGAATGTCCTTACCAGACATCACTGGCAACAGGTTCGCCTATGGGCACAAACCCACCGTCGCTGGACCAGACAGGACTGGCAAAAAGTGCTCTTCACTGATGAGTCATGGTTTTGTCTCACCAGCAGTGATGTTTGGATTAGTTTTTATCGTCGAAGGAATGAGTGTTACACTGAGGCCTGTACTCTGATACGGGATTGAGTTGGAGGTGGAGGGTCAGCATCATCAGACTCAGCTTGTTGTCATGGCAGGCAATATCAACACTGTGTGTTACAGGGAATACATCCTCCTCCCTAATGTGGCACCCTTCCTTCAGGCTCATCCTGACATGACCCTCTAGCATGAGAATGTCACCAGCCATACTGCTCATTCTGTGCGTGATTTCCTGTAAGACAGGAATGTTAGTGTTCTGCCATGGTCAGTGAAGAGCCCGGATATCAATCCCATTGAGCACTTCTGGGACCTGTTGGATCAGAGTGTGAGAGGCTAGGGCCATTCCCCCCAGAAATGTCTGGGAAATTGCAAGTGTCTTGGTGGAAGAGTGGGGTAACATCTCACAGCAAGAACAGGCAAATCTGGTGCAGTCCATGAGGAGGAGATGCACTGCAGTACTTAATGCAGCTGGTGACCGCAGCAGATTCTGACTGTTACTTTTGATTTTGACCTCCCCCCATCCCCCTTTGTTCAGGGACACATTATTCCATTTCTGTTTGTCACATGTCTGTGAAACTTGTTCAGTTGTTGAATCTTTTTATGTTCATACAAATATTACACGTTAAGTTTGCTGAAAATAAAAGCAGTTGAAAGTGAGAGGACGTTACTTTTTTTGCTGAGTTTATTTACATGCAAACACAAAAACACACACATTCTAAATTCTGTGTTGTGCAGGTGAGATAGTGGATGAACAGACTGCTCAGGAAGAAACAGAAGACAAACTGAAGCAATGCATCGACAATCTAATGGACAAAAGGTATCAGTATGCTCAAATGCATCTTTAAAACGGTCAGTAATGCATGTAAGCGCAGTCAGTTAATGAGTTTGGAGTTGTACAGGTGCAACTTTGATTACTTTAAAAACAAAATAAAGTTTTTATAAGTGGAATATGGCATGATTAACCCTATCTGTTTGTCTATTTATCAGTGCTAAAACCCGTCTGGCTGCGATGGAAAGTCTGCGCATGGCGTTTTCCTCCAGAGTCTTGTACGACTTTCTGTTAGAGAGACGTTTTACCATAAGTGACTGTTTGGAAAGAAGCTTGAGGAAAGGTGAGTATGAAGTCTAAAAGATCCCGCTCAGCAGTTTTCTGTATCACATATTCAGATTGTTGTATTTCATGTATGCAGGGTTCCAATGGTCATAGGAAACGTGCAAATATCAGGGAATTAAAATTTTAAGATTGTGTTTTCCAGGCCTGGAAAATTCTTTTTTTCTTGTTTTTCTCTGCTCTAAAATCTTTCATGAGCTAGCTAGACATTGCTCCATTGTAGAGCTTATACTAGCTTAAAAGCCTTAGTGATGTCTGATTTGTCAGTGAATCGGTTGTATTCAATTTATCAGGCGAATTCATTAGCAGATTGGTCTAAATCTAAATTATTAAAAATCTGTATCTGTATTTAAATATTAGTAATTACAAATGCCCGGAAAAGTCAATGGTCAAAAAGAATGTGAACCCTGTGTATGCGTTTTTTGTTGTTTGCTTGTTTTCCCAGAGATAAAAGTAGTAACTGAATTTTCTTCCACTTAGCTGAATAAAGTTGACTATAATTTTAACATCACTAATCATGGCTCTACAATTCTGTTGAAAAGAAATCACACACAAATAGAATGGGAAATATTTACATGAAAATTAATAAAATAAACAAGTAAAAAGCCCTATTTCTCGTTTTTTTTTTAAATTTATTTATTTGGTACTGCTACAGACCATATATTGTGTGAGATTATCTGACTGCAGCACCCAGGGTCTGGATTCATGAGAATGTTCCTAGGGAATTTTTTTCTAAGGATAAATTATAAGAAGTGCAATTCAAAAATCCTTACATTTTCTTATGAACAGGCTCATTGTCTGATTATACTAGTTTGCTCATGAGGTTGCCTTGTCAAATACAACAAATTCAATAATTCTACACTGGTAAATCATGCCAATAAATATATATATATATATATATATATATATATATATATATATATATATATATTATATATATATATATATATATTATATATATATATATAGAGAGAGAGAGAGAGAGAGAGAGAGAGAGAGAGAGAGAGAGAGAGAGACTATAAAATTAATCTATGTAGATTAGAAAGGTGACCATAGTGCTCTTTGTCTCTCTGAAGGTGGAGGAGAGGAGCAGGCTGCTGCTGCTACAGTGTGTGCTCTCCTGTGTGTGCAGCTCGGGGTCGAAGGTGAGGAGGGCTTCAAGATTCTCTGCCCCATCCTCAACTCCATCCTGATTGACAGCTGTGCCAGCCTGTCAGCACGACAGAGTGTAAGTGGTGTCTCAAAGATGTTAAATATCACATTTTTAGAAGTTCTAATGGATCAATGAAAATCATTGTTGTCCTTTTTGTCTCTTTATCTTTGTTCAGTGTGCTCGAGCTCTGGGTATGTGCTGCTATACGTCTGCCTCAGATGATGCAGAGGTACGATCAGTTCTGTTCACACACAAAACCTGTGCCAATTTGATAGATTTGAGCATCCTGTAAAATGCATATGAATATTTATAGATTTGCATGTTTATTGAAGTATAATTGTTTTTTTTATATATCCACTGCTCCTTAACATTTAACACTTCTGTCTCAGGACCTGATAAAATCACTTGGACATTTAGAGAGTGTGTTTGTGGGTGCATATCCTCTGGGTGATGGTACGCTGCCCACTGTCAAAGCTGGGACCCCTGCTCTCTACAGCGCCGCCTTGCAGGCTTGGGCACTGCTCTGCACCCTCTGCCCTGCATCACGTATTGACAGCATTCTCAACCAGTGAGTCACTCAAACACTGGAAAACAGACACCTGTATGCACAGTCAACAATTGACAAGCTTAAAGGATTAGTTCACCCAAAAATTAACATTCTTTTATAATTTACTCACCCTCATGCCATCAAAGACGTGTGTAACTTTCTTTCTTCTTCTGAACACAAGTTAAGATTTTTAGAAGAATGTTTCAGTTCTGTAGGTCCATGAAATGCAAGTGAATGGGTGCCAAATTTTTTAAGCTCCAAAAAGCACATATAACAATCATACAAATAATCCATAAGACTCCAGTGGATTAATTAATGTCTTCTGAAGTGAAATGCTAGGTGTGAAAAAATTAGATAAATATTTAATAGCTCTTTAATACAAATTCACAAGGGTAGAGGTCAAGCATATTGTCGAGTTCACGCAAGAACTGAACAACAGAGGAGCATAGATGGTTATACATAAATTCCTCATTTGACTGTTTGGAAATGTCAACTGTGGTGCCATCTTGAAACGGTGAACAAGGAGAGCTGTTTGAATGCAAGTGTGTGAGTGGAGGAGATGCCTCAGACCAAGCTCCTTGCTCAGACCACTGTATAAACTTTTTCTGTGTGGAAACCGTATTGCAGTTCTACAGTATAGAAACAGCTGCTAATAAGGGATCTATGTTTGAATATTCGTGCAGAGGAGGCATTTGTGCTTGCGTCACGCGAGAGTCAGTCTGAACTCCACCCTCATCAACAAACTGGCCAGAAGCAGTCATTTTTATTAAAAAAAACAAAAAAAGTTTTAAATATTGATCTGTCTTTCAAACACCTAGCGTTTCGGTTCAGAAGACATTAATTAGACAACTGGAATCGTATGGATTATTTTTATGATGGCTATACCGTTGAAGTCATTTACATTTACATACACTTAGGTTGCAGTCATTAAAACAAATTTAACCACTCCACAGATTTTATATTAGTTATATTAAGTTGTTTAGGACATCTTTGTGCATGATACAAGTAATTTTTCTAACAATTGTTTACAGACAGATTTTTTCACTTTTAAATGACTATCACAATTCCAGTGGGTCAGAAGATAACTGTGCCTTTAAGCAGCTTTGAAAATTCCAGATAATTATGTCACGCATTTAGGCAATTAGCCAATTAGCTTCTAGGAGGTGTACCTGTGGATGTATTGTAAGGCCTACCTTCAAACTCCATGCCTCTTTGCTTGACATCATGGGAAAATTAAAAGAAATCAGCCAAGACCTCAGAAAAACAATTGTGGACCTCCTCAAGTCTTTTTCATAATTGGGACCAATTTCCAAACGTCTGAAGGTACCACGTTCATCTGTACAAACAATAGTACACGAGTATAAACTCCATGGGACAACACAGCCATCATACCACTCAAGAAAGAGATGCATTCTGTCTCCTAGAGATGAATGTATTTTGATGCAAACAGTGCAAATCAATCCCAGAACAACAGTAAACGACCTTGTGAAGATGCTGGAGGAAATGGGAAGACGTGTATTTATATCCACTTTAAAATGAGTCCTATATCGGCATAACCTGAAAGGCTACTCGGCAAGGAAGAAACCACTGCTCCAAAACCATAAAAAAGCCAGACTAAAGTTTGCAAGTGCACATGGGGACAAAGATGTCCTCTGGTCTGATGAAACAAAACACATCCTAACCATGAAGCATGTGGGTGGCAGCATCATGTTGTGGGGTGCTTTGGTGCACTTCACAAAATAGATGGAATCATGAGGAATGAAAATTATGTGGATATATTGAAGCAACATCTCATGACATCAGCCAGGAAATTAACGCTTAGTCGCAAATGGGTCTTCCAAATTGACAATGACCCCAAGCATACCTCCAAAGTTGTGGCAAAATGACTTAAGTACAACTAAGCCAAAGTATTGGAGTGTCCATTGCAAAGCCCTGACCTCAACCTGATAGAACATTTATGGGCAGAACTGAAAAGGTGTGTGTATGCAAGGAGGCCTGCAAACCTGACTCAGTTACACCAGTTCTGTCAGGAGGAATCGTAAGTGTATGTAAACAAGTGTATGTAAACTTCTGACCCACTGGGAATGTGATGAAAGAAATAAAAGCTGAAATAATTTGCTTACTATTATTCTGACATTTCACATTCTTAAAATAAAGTAGTGATCCTAACTGACCTGTGACGGGGAATGTTTTCTACATTTACATGTCAGGAATTGTGAAAAATTAGTTTAAATGTATTGGGCTAAGGTGTATGTAAACTTCTGCCTTCAACTGTATGTACTTTTTGGAGCTTCAAAAAGTTGTCAACCATTCACTTGCATTGTATGGACCTACAGAGCTGAGATATTTTTCTAAAATATTTTTGTGTTCTGCTGAAGAAAGTCATACACATTTGGGATGGCATGAGAGTGAGTTAATGATGAAAGAATGTTCCTTTTTGTGTGAACTATTCTTTTAACAGTAACCTAGTTAACGGTGGCCTGTTTCCCTGCAGAGTCATCCAATGCAAGTCTGAAATCCAAGCTGATGAATTAAAAAGCCATTATAATAATAGCCTTAATGTGTTGGCTTTATTATGTTTTGGCTAACACCTTCATCAGGTTCTACTGTAATGTGGAAACACCCAGATAAAGGGTGAAGATATCTTCTGTTGTCTGTAATATGATCCATCTCTCTGTTTCTCGCAGTCACTTGCCGTGTCTGCATGCGTGTTTGGAGAGCAGCGAGGTGAACTTCCGAATTGCTGTGGGGGAGACCATTGCTCTACTCTATGAACTGGGACGTGACATTGATCAGGTGTGCATTGTATAGTGTCAAATGGGTTTTACTGTGTACGAATGTGTTTGATTGCAAAAGTTTGTGTATACACATGTAATGAGTATTGTGTTTTAGGAGTTTGAGTACGAGGACTGTGATGCGTTGTGCGACAGTCTAAAGAGTCTTGCAACTGATGGAAATAAACATCGTGCTAAAAACGACCGTAGGAAACAGCGCTCAATCTTCAGAGAGGTGCTGCACTACATTGAGGTAATAACCATGACCCCTGACCTCATAGTGGTCCCCCTCTGACTTTTTTTTTTTTTTTATGTAAAATGTCAGTTAATAATGTTTGTAGTTTCAACATATCATATATTGCTGATAGGCCGGGGGATCGATGCCTTTTTCACACATTGATAATAAGAAAATTTTCAGATGGTTATCGATCTGCATTTTTTCAGATACAGTGAGGAAAATAAGTATTTGAACACCCTGCTATTTTGCAAGTTCTCCCACTTGGAAATCATGGAGGGGTCTGAAATTGTCATCGTAGGTGCATGTCCACTGTGAGAGACATAATCTAAAAAAAAAATCCAGAAATCACAATATATGATTTTTTTAACTATTTATTTGTATGATACAGCTGCAAATAAGTATTTGAACACCTGTCTATCAGCTAGAATTCTGACCCTCAAAGACCTGTTAGTCTGCCTTTAAAATGTCCACCTCCACTCCATTTATTATCCTAAATTAGATGCACCTGTTTGAGGTCGTTAGCTGCATAAAGACACCTGTCCACCCCATACAATCAGTAAGAATCCAACTACTAACATGGCCAAGACCAAAGAGCTGTCCAAAGACACTAGAGACAAAATTGTACACCTCCACAAGGCTGGAAAGGGCTACGGGGAAATTGCCAAGCAGCTTGGTGAAAAAAGGTCCACTGTTGGAGCAATCATTAGAAAATGGAAGAAGCTAAACATGACTGTCAATCTCCCTCGGACTGGGGCTCCATGCAAGATCTCACCTCGTGGGGTCTCAATGATCCTAAGAAAGGTGAGAAATCAGCCCAGAACTACACGGGAGGAGCTGGTCAATGACCTGAAAAGAGCTGGGACCACCGTTTCCAAGGTTACTGTTGGTAATACACTAAGACGTCATGGTTTGAAATCATGCATGGTACGGAAGGTTCCCCTGCTTAAACCAGCACATGTCAAGACCCGTCTTAAGTTTGCCAATGACCATTTGGATGATCCAGAGGAGTCATAGGAGAAAGTCATGTGGTCAGATGAGACCAAAATATAACTTTTTGGTCATAATTCTACTAACCGTGTTTGGAGGAAGAAGAATGATGAGTACCATCCCAAGAACACCATCCCTACTGTGAAGCATGGGGGTGGTAGCATCATGTTTTGGGGGTGTTTTTCTGCACATGGGACAGGGCGACTGCACTGTATTAAGGAGAGGATGACCGGGGCCATGTATTGCGAGATTTTGGGGAAGAACCTCCTTCCTTCAGTTAGAGCATTGAAGATGGGTCGAGGCTGGGTCTTCCAACATGACAATGACCCGAAGCACACAGCCAGGATAACCAAGGAGTGGCTCTGTAAGAAGCATATCAAGGTTCTGGCGTGACCTAGCCAGTCTCCAGACCTAAACCCAATAGAGAAACTTTGGAGGGAGCTCAAACTCCGTGTTTATCAGCGACAGCCCAGAAACCTGACTGATCTAGAGAAGATCTGTGTGGAGGAGTGGGCCAAAATCCCTCCTGCAGTGTGTGCAAACCTGGTGAAAAACTACAGAAAACGTTTGACCTCTGTAATTGCAAACAAAGGCTACTGTACCAAATATTAACACTGATTTTCTCAGGTGTTCAAATACTTATTTGCAGCTGTATCATACAAATAAATAGTTAAAAAATCATACATTGTGATTTCTGGATTTTTTTTTTTAGATTATGTCTCTCACAGTGGACATGCACCTACGATGACAATTTCAGACCCCTCCATGATTTCTAAGTGGGAGAACTTCCAAAATAGCAGGGTGTTGAAATACTTATTTTCCTCACTGTATATGAATAGGGCTAATCGTTGCACAATGGATTTTACTTGCAGTCCTGTGAAAAAGTATTTTCCCCAATCCTGATTTCTTCTGTTTTTGTGTATTATCTCATACTAAATTGTTTCAAAAATTCAAGCAAAATGTAACAACACAAAGGCAATCATGTAAACACAAAATAAAGTTTTTAAATGATAATGTTGTTTATTGAAGCAAAAAAGTTAGCCAATACCAACTGGGCTTGCTTGAAAAAGTATTTGCTCCCTTAGTTTAGAGCCATTATCTCCAAATGAATAATACTTGGCACAGTAGTGAACCTTCCCAGAAGTGGCCGACCTTCTAAAATTCCTCCAAGAGCACAGCGACAACTCATCCAGGAAGTCACAATAAAGCCAAGGACAACATCCAAAGAACTGCATGCCTCTCTTGCATCAATAAAGGTCACTGTTCATGACTCCACTATCAGAAAGACAATGGACCAAAATAGCATCCATGGAAGAGTGGCAAGGCGGAAACCACTGCTAACCCAGAAGAACATTAAGGCTTGTCTGAGTTTTGCCAAAACGCACCTTGACGATCCTCAAATCTTTTGGTAGAATGTTCTGTGGACTGATGAGTTGAAAGTGGAACTGTTTGGAAAACAGGGGTCCCGTTTCATCTGCCGTAAATAAAACAGAATTCCACAAAAAGAGCTTTGTACCTACAGACAAGCATGGTGTGGTGGTGTGGGGATGCTTTGCTGCTTCAGGGCCAGGTCACTTGCAATAACTGAGGGAAAACGTGAATTCTGCTCTCTACAAGTAAATCCTAAAGGAGAACCTCCTGTCATCAGTCCGTGAGTTGAAGCTCAAGTGCAACAAACGCAGCAAAACAATGATCCAAAGCATAGGAGTAAGTTAAAGTTTTGGAGAGACCTATTCAAAGTCCTGACTTGAACGAGTTTGAGATGCTGTGGACCTTAAATGGGCAGTTTATGCTCAAACCCTCCAGTGTGGCTGAACTAAAGCAGTTCTGGAAAGAAGAGTGGGCCAAAATTCCACCGCAGCGTTGTGAAAGACTGATTTTTATGATTATTTTGTTTTAAGATTTAAACAATTTAGTATGAAAAATACACAAAAATAGATCTAATCAGGAAGGGGGCAAATATTTTTTCAAATCACTATATTTCTCAACACAACCTTTGTACAGTGAGAGTGGCAGGGTAACTTTAAAGGGTTTGCACACCGGGCGCAAATTGTGCACCGCCACGGACGGCAACTCTCATTGTTCTTTAAATTCGACCCAAATCATTATCAAAGGACATAGATTATTTACACTAGCCATCACTGTATGATATATTTTGTATATGTATCTTTTCATAAAGCCTACACAATTTTTTTTACGGTTACAAGTATGTCTTTTAGTGGTTTGACAACTTTAATGAAAATTATTCAAGGCTACATACAGATAAAATGCTAAATAATTGTCCCCATTTCTAATCGTTCGGTTTACGCATTTACATTAGTTTCATACACTAACCTGCAAACTCGTCAATAATGTCACTTTGCTCATTCTTGACGTACAAAAAAAACGTAACTTTTGTGTATGGTGAGTAGATTCACAACTTTGGACTGCCACCTGCACGCACCGCATCGCTGTGTCCTTCAGTATTAACTACTTATATCACTCCTGGTCTCCTAAAGCCATTATGGCAGACTACATTGAACGGAAAGCCAACTGACAGTGAAATGGAAAACACACAAAAAAAGGGTTTTGATTTAAATATGTGCTAATGGTAATATATTGATGCCTCAAAAATGAATCAAGAAAATAACATACCGATCAATATCTATATTTTATGACATTCCTAATTGCTAATAAACATGGCTGATCCAGGATCTGTCTTGATTGATTATATTTTACATACAGTCATCCCCTTTCTTGTTTTCAGAATGATGATTTCACTGAGGAAAAGATCCAGTTTGGGACCGAGTCCATCTACATTGATGGCTGGATGCGTCACAGGATATATGATGCCTTTAAGGAGGTGCTTGAATCGGGAGTCAGACACCACCTACAGGTGAGGAGGACAGACTGCAACTGTCTATTTGCATATGGATTATTATGAAACTCAGTTACATTAATATATTTTGTAGCAGATCATGTTTTACAGGCTAATATTCTAGACATAAGCTTCCTAATTGATTTGTTTTATCTTACATGTAGTATATTTAATGTAGAATTTTGTGTCTAGTTTAATCCATTGCTGAGGGATATTTTTGGTCTGGGCCCGCCTCTCATCCTGGATGCCTCAGTCAAAGCTAGCAGGATCTCCCGCACAGAGAGGGTAAACCGTTACCTTTGCACATTGAAGTGTTTGTTTACTAAAAATTTGTTTTAGTTTGCAGAATGAAATACATTTTTAAGTAAAACGATTAAAGCTGATTAAACTTATCTTAAGTGAAGCCATGCTATTATTTATGAACACTCTCTCTATATGTATTTATACTTATACCTATACCACGGGTCTTGATTCTGATTGTTTGATGGACATTCTAAGGTGTGCAATTATTTTTCAAGTAAGCGCATGGCTATGAAGTAGTTCCAGGTCTTGACCGCATAATGGTTCAATATCACTTTGCTAAATTATTTGTTATTTCAAAGACCACTACGGGCTACCACAACAAAATAACCAATTAAAACAAAGACTTTAAGTACATCAGATAAGAATGACAAACAATGTCTGTAATATCATAAAATTTATTTCAATTTCGATTGAAAAAAGTCCTTTTGCTCCATCTCTTTCGCTCTCGTCTCAACACTGCAAACATGCTAACACTGCAAAATAATTATATAAACAAAGACATTGGTTAATGTCCATCACCGCCACACTTACACACGCTCACACACATACATGCGCACGGGCATGCACTCAAACACACACACACACACACACACACACACATACATTGAGACTCTTGTCGTGACCAATAAGTAGAGCCACACCCCCAGTTTCTTTCAACCAAAATGACTTTTAATATGTTAAACTTTGTTTCAATTTATTTCACCCTAATCAGCCTTGCATATCTATAATGGAAAGCACTGCGCTACCCCTTCCGCTCGCTCACTCGCGCACACACACTAGCTTGTTACTCCAGTGCCGAATAGCAGCGCATTTTCTGTTGCTAGTTCCAAAGTGATGTTTTCGATCAAAGCTAGATACACTTGATCAATACAACAGTTTTTAGATTATCTGAAATATATGTGAGAAACACCCTTGCGCTCCCCCTATCATTACACACTCCCACAAACGTGGACACACACATTACAGGTGAAACTCGAAAAATTAGAATATCGTGCAAAAGTTCATTAATTTCAGTAATTCAACTTAAAAGGTGAAACTAATATATTATATAGATTCATTACAAGCAAAGTAAGATATTTCAAGCCTTTATTTGATATAATTTTTATGATTATGGCTTACAGCTTATGAAAACCCCAAATTCAGAATCTCAGAAAATTAGAATATTGTGAAAAGGTTCAGTATTGTAGGCTCAAAGTGTCACACTCTAATCAGCTAATTAATCCAAAACACCTGCAAAGGGTTCCTGAGCCTTTAAATGGTCTCTCAGTCTGGTTCAGTTGAATTCACAATCATGGGGAAGACTGCTGACCTGACAGTTGTGCAGAAAACCATCATTGACACCCTCCACAAGGAGGGAAAGCCTCAAAAGGTAATTGCAAAAGAAGTTGGATGTTCTCAAAGTGCTGTATCAAAGCACATTAATAGAAAGTTAAGTGGAAGGGAAAAGTGTGGAAGAAAAAGGTGCACAAGCAGCAGGGATGACCGTAGCCTGGAGAGGATTGTCAGGAAAAGGCCATTCAAATGTGTGGGGGAGTTTCACAAGGAGTGGACTGAGGCTGGAGTTACTGCATCAAGAGCCACCACACACAGACGGGTCCTGGACATGGGCTTCAAATGTCGTATTCCTCTTGTCAAGCCGCTCCTGAACAACAAACAACGTCAGAAGCGTCTCAAGCACTCTCAAATTCCAAATTTGAGAGCAAATTTTGCATCTCATTTGGAAACCAAGGTCCCAGAATCTGGAGGAAGAATGGCGAGGCACACAATCCAAGATGCTTGAAGTCCAGTGTGAAGTTTCCACAGTCTGTGTTGGTTTGGGGAGCCATGTCATCGGCTGGTGTTGGTCCACTGTGCTTTATTAAGTCCAGAGTCAACGCAGCCGTCTACCGGGACATTTTAGAGCACTTCATGCTTCCTTCAGCAGACAAGCTTTATGGAGATGCTGACTTCATTTTCCAGCAGGACTTGGCACCTGCCCACACTGCCAAAAGTACCAAAACCTGGTTCAATGACCATGGTATTACTGTGCTTGATTGGCCAGCAAACTCGCCTGACCTGAACCCCATAGAGAATCTATGGGGCATTGCCAAGAGAAAGATGAGAGACATGAGACCAAACAATGCAGAAGAGCTGAAGGCCGCTATTGAAGCATCTTGGTCTTCCATAACACCTCAGCAGTGCCACAGGCTGATAGCATCCATGCCACGCCGCATTGAGGCAGTAATTAATGCAAAAGGGGCCCAAACCAAGTACTGAGTACATATGCATGATTATAGTTTTCAGAGGGCCGACATTTCTGTATTTAAAATCCTTTTTTTTTATTGATTTCATGTAATATTCTAATTTTCTGAGATTCTGAATTTGGGGTTTTCATAAGCTGTAAGCCATAATCATAAAAATTATATCAAATAAAGGCTTGAAATATCTTACTTTGCTTGTAATGAGTCTATATAATATATTAGTTTCACCTTTTAAGTTGAATTACTGAAACTAATGAACTTTTGCACGATATTCTAATTTTTCGAGTTTCACCTGTATACGCACACGCTTGCGAGCGAATAACAGAGCCGTCATGTCAGCGCACTCCTGCTTCTCAGTGAGGTTGAAAACAGGTGTTAAGGAGTACAATGGAAATATGGCAACACTCGCTGAGAAGTGCTTAAACTTGCATCTTGCCAATTTTGCAGCGATGGTACATCTGACGAGAGCTGCAACAAATAAAGGTAATCCGAGCTTCTCTCTTTCGATCCTTCAAAAACAAACTCACACGCACAAATGCACTTATTTTTCCAGTAAGTGCTGCTAGTTCTAAAGTGATGTATTTTAACTAGCAACGCAGGCTTGAGCTGTATCAGAGCAAGATGCTGAATCCATTACAGAAGTAGTTCCACTCACAAGTGTTTTAGGGATGAAAACCAGAAAATGTCTTAAGATAAAACCCTGAACGATGTCTTAAGGTGTGGTAAACGTTGTATAAGAGGAATAATCGACTTCGTCCAGTTGAATTATTGAAAAAATAATGCGTATTTGAAGTTTAACTCTGTGTGTTGTGACAGTATTACCACCTTGTGTGAAGTATTTGTTTTAGAGTGTGTGTGTGTGTGTTTTACGACCTATAATTGTACAGTATTTAATTGTGTGTGTGTGTGTGTGTGTGTGTGTGTGTGTGTGTGTGTGTGTGTGTTTTATGACCTATAATTGTACAGTATTTAATTGTGTGTGTGTGTGTGTGTGTGTTTTACGACCTATAATTGTACAGTATTTAATTGTGTGTGTGTGTGTGTGTGTGTGTGTGTGTGTGTTTTATGACCTATAATTGTACAGTATTTAATTGTGTGTGTGTGTGTGTGTGTGTGTGTGTGTGTGTGTTTTACGACCTATAATTGGTAATTATTTTCCTGTCTTTGGTTTGTCTGTTTACAGCATCTGTTTAACTCTGCTGCATTCAAAGCTCGAACTAAACTTAGGAACAAAGTGAGGGACAAACGTGCTGACGTGATGTGAGGATAAAGATGCAGTGAGAGAAATACTACATCCTCCAAACCCTCCTAACCCTCTCCATTCACTTGAAATAAACTGCCAAGCCAGAGACTTGACAATGGAAATGCGTGCGTGCGTGTGAAAGACTGGACGTGTATGCGGTGTGTTTTAGTTTTATTTAATAGTGTGCAAAAGATAGGAGTGCTACAATTAAACCAATATGAAATATGGTATCTTTTATTGTAAAGATATTGTAACAACCTCTTGTAAGGCTGTATTCAGCTTTTCTGTTGAAACTTATTTTACTGCCTCAATCAAGTGTTTCTTTCGGGAAAAAGAGAATTTTTAACACTGAAACTTAACAACTTTGTACAGCTCTACAAACTGGCTAAGGGAAATTAATTCTTTCTGGTTTTTCTATATGCATTTTATAAATGGACATTCACCTGTGATCTCGATATGCAAACTAATGAAAATACATCTTGGACTGCACAATGCCAGAGTATGTATTGATAGTTTTGTGAAACTTTCTCACTGCCACTAAAATTACCATTGTTTTGGATTTTAACTCTACGCTGCTAAAATAATTTTTTAGTTGAGTTGAGATTTTATTGGCTCCATCTCCCAGTCTGAACCGGTCAGCTATGGTTCTTGCACCTCAATTTATTTCTGGAGTTTTAGGTCATGTTTCAAACATTTGTTTAAATGTCTCTTAAATATCAAAAGCCATCTTTGAATGGTTTAGAGGGAAAGTAATAAAGGATGATTTTTGGAAGAAACCACAGTAAATCACTCGTGTATCATCCTTCACAGTTGGAAGCTTTCTTGACGAAAACAAATGTATTTGTACCAAGACATTGTGGCTTTAAATAAAACAAATTATGAGGGAAATGTGTGATCTATCAAATCTTTTTCTTCCAATCATTTAACTCTATTTAATATTTTAAAGTGATTATGGTGATGTTCGTTTTTTTTTTTTATTGTTGTTTTGATATGTTTTGGTATGCATTTATTTGTTGCATAACACTTATAAATGATGAGCTGTTACTTATTTCATTATTGCACTCTTATTTTGTAACTTTTATTTTGAAATAATCCGCCAATCCGTTTTCTCACTGGTAGTCTCGCGTGAACACAGTCCAAACAAATCGGGCTCACGGTTACTAGCGTGTAACACATTTAGCCAAAATGTTCAGCCGTACAAATCAACTCACAGAGGTATATTACGTTTCTGTTATGAATATATATTAACTTTACAATAAGGGCAGACTTATAACCTCGCACTGAACAAGAATGTTTATCGAAATACTGAGTTTATAATGCTACAGGTGAGTGATAGTTTCATGCACTGGGAGGACATGTCCAGCTGCAGGCCTGCAGATCGGTGCCTGGCAAGAGCAGCCCCTCATGGGATCAACTGTTGATGTTTCTTATGTTTAAGGGACTGGCTTCGTAATGGCCTTAATCCTGCATTCAATTTCACAATTAGTGTAGATTTGTATTTTTAATGTACTTTCAAATAGATATGTGTCCAGGCAAATATAATTTCACACAACTTAATTTTTGTCTTTGCTTGAAAATCCAATATTGATAATTTAATGTCCTATTCTCTGTAAAAATGAAGAAAGCACCCATTTCAAAGAATTTGCTTGAAATGAACAAGATGGTTATAGTTTTTATTTAATATAGCTACACAGAACTATTTTGCGAGGAGAGGAGCAGCCAGTTGTCAAAAGATGTGTGGAGTGTTGTTCTCTGTACCACTGTCCTTACTGTGGGCCTGATATGTTCAAACCCACCATCAAAAGCAAGTGTCTGAAACATTTACAGGGACACCGCAGAAGAGCAATACGACACAAAGGCAAGTACTAAACAATACATGAATTAAGCACAATTTTTTATAGCATGCTTATTATTTACAGATTTAAATTCATGGTGTTTACCTGAATGTGTAACATGTATCGCAGGATTAGATTATTCTGATCTTTAATTACATTGTATTTTACACAAAGGTTGGCAAAATCCCTTCGCAATCGTCTATATATAATTAAAATGAACACTCCTTGAAACTTTATCTTGATAACATCTGCTGTATGAAGTGCTGAAAGTATAAAACAATAATGTGAAAAGAATAAAACGAGTCTAAATAATTTTTGTCTGAAGTTCACACATTATACAACTCATGTTAGTTTGTGGTGTCTTGTCCTTTTATTCTTTTTCTCCCCCAGAGTTCTTTATTTTCAAATGTCATTTAAAGTGCCGAACTGCTCCACACTTTCACTGCATCAGCTGCACTTCCACCTTCATGAGGAAGGATGGATTTCTAAAACACCTGCTTATGTGTGAGAGCAAAAAACCCAAGATAGTGGTAGTGGAGGTCAAATCAGAGGAGAGCTCACCTGCGTCAGAAACTGTTACAACAGTCTCATCTGAGGCAGGCAGTGCTGAAGATATGACTGTTAGTGACAGAGCCAAGAGCCTGGTCTCTGAGGACACTCCGATAAACGGGAAAAGAAAAGTTTATCTTGTGCAACACTCATTCCCTGAACAGGTGACATATTAGCTCATTTCATGAGTCAAAATGAACACAAGTGGAAATGCTTTACACCCTGTGCTGTTACAGGCTCCCATTGTCCTGCAGTCTACAGATGAGCAGAGAGTAGACCAGGGGCCCACATGTATAGAGATGGCAGTCCCAGGGTCTGAAAATGAGATGGTGGGCCAGGGTCCCACAGGTGAGGACTCTTTCCAAACAGAATCTGGGTCCCATAAACCATTATTTCAGAAAGCACCGATGTTGTGCTTCATTCCTCAGTGAGATTATAGATTTACTTTAGATTCCGAAATCAAAGACCAGATCAGTCAACTGATTATCTGTCAAACAGACTGCCAAACAGAAAGACAATGAGATCCAATATATAAAGTATAATGGTGAGTCTTGTATATATTGATTTGCTCTTAAAAGACACCTTGATAGCATTACTCTTCTTCTGTGTAGCTGATGGAGATATTGTGGAGGGGCAGATGAGCACAGATAAACCATCAAAAGCCACAACGGATGAAGGAAAGCCTTCAGTGGTAGACCTCAGTGTCTCCAAGTCCACTGAGAACCCCCACCCCACAGAGACTGATGTTGCCATACAGACTTTGGTTAATGAAATCTATAGACACACACCTGTTGAAAGCACTGTCCCACAAAAGACAAGATCCGACACACAAGATCTGTGTCCTTTCTGTGGTTTAATGCTGCACAGGAAAAATCTGCAGATGCACTTAAGGAGGAAACACCCAGAGCAAGTGTCAAGTCAAGAGAAACCAGCTCAGGTGAAAAACCCAAAACAGCAGAGACTCCCTCTGCAACAACAACAAAAGGTGAGAAGGAGAAAGAATCAGTGTGTACAGCTATTGTGATGTTTGGCATTTCTTTTTGACTTAAAGACACTGATAATTGCTGAAAAGTACAACTAAAACCAGCCTAAGCTTCAGAGGGGTTTGGAACCTTTTAGCAGGTCTCCTTGCCTGGGCAAACTGCTTTAAGCTGGTCGATAGCCCATCCTGACCAGCTTAAGTAACCTTGGGCTGGTTTTAGTGTTTGTTTTTAAGGCAGGGAAACAATTTAATTAAAGCAAAAATTTTAATATTTTTAGATTCAATATCTTAACTGGTAATGGATTGCATGTTCATATTTAATCTCAGTTAACGTCAACAACAACGACGTACTCATTCTTTATATAGGAGAGAGGACGATTCCATAGGAGTAAAGAAAAATAAAATATACACTTTCCTGCTTTCAGGGGCAGTGAATTTCAATACTATCCATTCAAATCACGTGATTAAAACAGTGATGTTCTTACTTATCGACGCAGTTAAATGAAGACTGTGGTGTCGAAAATATTGTGGATGAACCGAACCGAACACCCCCCGCTCGGCTTTCAGAGTGGACTCGTCCGCACAGAAAACGGTCGAAATATTCATGTCATGATAAAATGAGTCCGTCCGTCGGATAATTGGCGCTTACATGATGCCCTCCGCTATCGCCACTATTGTTTTTGTATAAACAGTTTTAATTTGCGCCCAAATGACACCCTTCTATTTTGAGGTGCGAATCGGGACTACTTTGTAATGTACGGACTCTCACTTTCATTAACATGCTGAATTAAATTTCATAAGATTTATATATTTTATTAGCATTCACTTGACGTACTAGTGCCGTTGATTTTATCAATTTGCTATAAAGACTTATGGGATAAAATAGTCAATTTAATGTCGCAAATTGAGTGAAAAATATACCTAATTGATGATTATGTTTTCAAATATGCAAAGCAACTGTTACATTTAAGAAATAAGACCAGTTTATAAATACTGCTTTGTTGCTGTAGTCTGTAATCTCTGAGATGGCATACTGTACATACGGTTGCCAATATATGAATTATCTGACTGTTTACACAGTGTGAGCTCTCATGCAGTGTTTGTTAACTCCTGTTGTTTGGTCACATTTGTTTTCTGTTTATATTAACACATTGTTTGTGTTTGTGGTTTTAGATTGCAATGGAGAGTGAGATCAGAGATGTGTTCAGACACTGTATCAGGTTTCCCAATCCTATTTCTGCCTCTGTGATCGCTGACGAGCCAGTGGACACTGCCATTGACAAGCGGTGCATTACTGTATTGACCTGTGAGTCTAATGCCACTAACAGAGTCGGACAGTTCTGTGACTCAGTTACTTAAAGGGATACTTTACCCCAAAATGAAAATGATCTCATCATTTACTCACCCTGTCATCCCAGATGTGTATGACTTTCCTCCTTCTACAGAACACAAACAAAGATTTTTAGAAGAATATCTCCACGATGTTGGTCCTCACAATGCAAGTGAATGGTGACAAGACCTCAGAAGGTCCAAAATGTACATAAAGGCAGCATAAAAGTAATCCATAAGACTCCAGTCGTTAAATCCATGTCTTCAAAAGTGAAATGATAGGTGAGGGGGGAGAAATCGATTTTTTTATTTTTTAAATATTTAATATTTTTACTATAAAACGCATGGTAAGTTGTGCGTGGTTCGCAGAGAGAGTAGTATGAGCCTCCACATGAGGAGTCTTCGTGGTGTCATGCACGATGAGCCACATGATAAGATGCGTGGATTGACATCTCGGAAGCAGAGGCAACTGAGACTTGTCCTCTGCCACCTGGATTGAGGTGTGTAACTGCACCACCATGAGGACCTACTAAGTAGTGGGAATTGTGAATTCCAAATTGGGAGAAAAGGGGCTAAACGTGGATAAATGCACAAGAACATAGATCTTTAGTATGTCTGATATCAATATGCAGGGATACATATGAGAAGCACGGACGTCTGAAGCTTTTACAATACATGTTATCAACTAAAATAACAATTCTGCTAGAAATGTTGCGTTTGTGCTTTGATTAAATTTCAGATGCCTCTGGGAAACAGCTTTCTTTGTTTCTTTTTGAGTTTGATGTGCTTTCATGTCATGCAGTTAAACAGTCACATAGTGATTGATGTATGTCGTCATGAACAGAGGCCCTCCCCTCAAAATCTGATCCCAAATGGTCACAGGAGACACATTTAAGCGACCAGGTGTAAACAGCGATGTGTCTTGCCTGACCACGTGATTGGATCACCCAAGACGTGTCTTAGTAAACAGCGTCACTTCCACACCAGAATGTGGATGTGAAAGTGTATATCTACGGTTAAAAAAGGATTTAAATATTGATCTGTTTCCCACCCACACCTATTATATCGCTTCAGAAGATGAAGATTTATCAACTGCAGTCTTACGGATTACTTTATGCTGCCTTTATGTCCTTTTTGGACCTTCAAACTTCCGGCCACCATTCACTTGTATTGTATTGCAGAGCTGAGATATTCTTCTAAAAATCTTAATTTGTGTTCTTCTGAAGAAAGTCATTCACATCTGGGATGGCATGAGGGTGAGTAAATGAGAGGATTTTTATTTTTGAACTATATTTGAACTTTATTTTTGAATTATCCCTTATTTAGAGTATTTACAGTAATTATGTATGGTTTTCTCTCTCTTTCTGTAGGCTGGAGTCAGTGTGACTTGGAGAGTGGGGTGAAACTACTTTTCTCTCAGAAATGGACACTTCTGTGTAAACATGACATAATAGAATATGTGCTTCCATCTGGAACGAGCACATGCATGCAGGGAGTGTAAGACACACACATGTACACAAACATGTACTTTCAGCCTAGAGATGAGAGAATGTTACTTGCAGGCATTTATGTATCTTTAAATTTAGTTAAGGCTAAATTATATAGCTAAAGAAATGTCAAAATTTTCAGCTTTTGTCAATAGTTTAATCTGTAATATTACAAACAATTTAAGCTTTTGTCAAAATGCTCAATACAAGATATATATATATATATAATTATATTCATTGAATCAGTTATGAATCAATTAATTGAAACACCATGAATTGATTCACTTAAATTAATCAAACGTACACCATTTTTGCTACTGAAGGGTAAAACAGAGACACTATTAAAGCATCTGTCTTAACTCTCTCATCCTGTCATGAGTGAAGGAGGGATTGTGAAATTAGTCTAATGAAACACTTTTTGGGAACTCAATCGCCAAATCAAAAGTTGTTAAAATCATGATAGTCACAAGGTTATCTCCAAGAAGATGTACTAGCACTGTATATAGTATATAGCGCTATCAAGTAGTACATCTCCAAAGCCATGGCAAATACACTGGCGGCCAAAAGTTTAGAATAATGGACAGATTTTGCTGTTTTGGAAGGAAATTGGTACTTTAATTCACCAAAGTGGCATTCAACTGATCACAAAGTATAGTCAGGACATTACTGATGTCAAAAACAGCGGCATCACTATTTGATAAAAGGCCCCATTTCCTGCAGCCATCACTCCAACACCTTATCCTTGAGTAATCATGCTAAATTGCTAATTTGGTTAGAAAATCACTTACCATTATATCAAACACAGTTGAAATCTATTTGATTCTTTAAATGAAGCTTAACATTGTCTTTGTGTTTGTTTTTGAGTTGCCACATTATGTAATAGACTGGCATGTCTTAATGTCAATATTAGGTCATAAATGGCAAAAAAGAAACCGCTTTCTCTAGAAACTAATCAGTCAATCATTGTTTTGAGGAATGAAGGCTATACAATGCTTGAAATTTCATACAAAGGTGTACACTACAGTCTTCAAAGACAAAGGACAACTGGCTCTAACAAGGACAGAAAGAGATGTGGAAGGCCATATGTACAACTAAACAAGAAGATATGTACATCAGACACTCTAGTTTGAGAAATAGACGCCTCGCATGTCCTCAGCTGACAGCTTTGTTGAATTCTACCTGCTCAACACCAGTTTCATGTACAATAGCAAAGAGAAGTCTCAGGGGTTCAGGCCTTATGGGAAGAATTGCAAATAAAAAGAAAAACAAAAAGAAAAGTTTAGAGTGGGCAAAGAAACGCAGACATTGGACAACAGATAATTGGAAAAGAGTGTTATGGATCTTAACCCCATTGAGCTTTTGTGGATCAGCTAGACTGTAAGGTACGTTAAATGTGCCCGACATGACAGCCACATCTATGGCAAGTGCTACAGGAAATGTGGTGTGAAATCGTCACCTGAGTATCTGGACAAACTGACAGGTAGAATGCCAAGGATCTGCAAAGCTGTCATTGCTGCACGTGGAGGATTTTTTGATGAGAACTCTAGTTTTATTTATTTATTTATTTTCAAATTGCAATAGTAATTTTTCACGTTATTAATATTCTGACTATACATTGTGATCTGTTGAATGACACTTTGGTGAATAAAAGTACCAGTTATTTTCCATAACAGCAAAATCTCTACATTATTCCAAACTTTTGCCGCCAGTGTATATTGTGAATATTCAATATATCACCCAGCCCTAACTTAATATTAACAATGGCGCACAATGATTCAAAATGTATCCCTCATTCTCAGGTTGCTTAGTTGCCAATCTCCATCTGGGACACTTAGAGCTGTCGTCCGGGAAGAGGCAGTACATCAATACCTGGAGGTAATGACAGATATCATTGACATTAGCATGTCCACTTAGTATGGAAAATTTCTCTTAATCCTCATTTTTCTTTTGGCAGGTATGGGGTCAAAATGGTTTGGAGAAAAGTTTTGACCTCACAGCTCTGAATAAACATGGAAAAGTGTATGAAGATGGTAAGAGAGATAATTTCACTGTTTATGTTTGCATTTTATACATCTTTTACCATGATTAAACCAATTAACATTGGTGCATAAATATGACTGATTGTGTGTGTGTGTGTGTGTGTGTGTGTGTAGCTCAGTTCGCATGTCTAGCCTGGTCACCATGTGAAAAAAAGTTACTGTATGTTGCTGAGAAGAAAAGGGTGGAGCTATCAGGGCTTTCATCACTTGGATCAGCCAATGAGGATGGAGGGATAGTGTTGCTGGAGGAACAGGTGAGATATCTGTCAACAGAGGTTCACCCACATTTTCTTAGAGTAACATTTGATGGTTATACAATAGAATATGCATTGAGTTAACTGGAATGAAGCATTACCTCTAAACTCTAATGGCCTGTTTATGCTTCTGCATTGAACCTACGCCGTAGGGTCTGCGTTGTGGCCAACGCGTTGGTTTGCATTATAGTTCTGCATTGTGTCTGTGTCATTTGTGAGTATACAGCCAAAATTATAATGTATTCTATTTTCAGGGTTTCTGCGGGGCATTAAAAAGCATTAAAAGTCATTAAATGGATTTAGCGAAAATTAAGGCCTTTAATAGCATTAAAAAGCATTAAATGTTATTCCTACAGGCATTGTGTGTGTGTGTATATATATGTATTTATGTATGTATTTATGTGTGTGTGTGTGTGTGTGTGTGTGTGTGTGTGTATATGTGTATATATATATATATATATATATATATATATATATATATATATATATATATATATATATATATATATATATATATATATTACTCGTGGTTAGTCATGGGTCATGTATGGCATTAAAAATTGTAAAAATGGCATTAAAAAGCATTAAATTAGATTTGATGATACCTGCAGAAAACCTGATATAGTATAAATCGGCCTTAAGTGATTTTTCGATGTTTTTAGGGTGTATGAGAGTGTGTCTCTGTATGTGTTTGTCAGGATAAGAATTTGTACGCTGAAGACTGGGGAGAGGGACTGGTGGGTAAATGCTCTCCAGTATTATGTGTAGCTGATCTTAATAAAGGAGCAGTCATCGTATATGCTGGTGTCCCTCCGCACATATCACCAGGGCAGGTGAGCTTATTCTTTCTGTGTGCTTAATCGTAAACCTGAATTACGAGGTGCTAATTATTGTTCATTCTCAAGGCTTTGTGGGCGCCTAATGGGCGGGGCGTGTTGTTTGTGGGCCAATGGAATGAGCCGTTCAGATTGGGCCTGAAGTTCTGCACCAATCGTAGGTGAGGGAAGTTAGAGAATGCTTCAATCCCTTCAAGCATCTGTTTTTTTTGGTCCAATATGCTGGTTTTCACAAAACAAAAAATTCAGTATTCAATACCAATACCAGTACATTTTCACGATTATTTACGCCAATGTTGATTCAACAGAAAATAAACCCATTTAATTAAAAAGTTAATTCATATGAATTAATAAGTCAACTTTAATAAACATTTTAAATTAAACTGAAACAATGACTGTCAGCTGATATTAATTCAGTTTGATTAATTCAGTAATAATTTGCACCCAACAGTATTTACATTAACTGACATGCTTAAAGTTGATTGAATCATGCCTTTTTTTAGACAAATCAAAATTCCTTTTTAATATAATGTTTTGTTTTGATTTTGTTGCTGAATTTCTCCTGCTCTAGATCAGCCCTCTATTACCTGGATTTGAAAGGGAACTGTGGTAAGATTCTCTATAACAGATACTATGTGCATGCATATTTGTAAGTTATTGTGTTCACCTTGGTTTTTAAATTATGAGCTTTGACTCAGTGATATTCAGTTTTGTAAAACAAAACACATTATAGACACTTATCAACATAAAGCTGAAAGGTTCTGAGCACAGTATGGAACAGTTACAGTAGCATTTCCACATGAGCACAGCTTGGCACAATTATAAACCTTTCTCGGACCGGAATTCTTGGCACGGTAACCTAACCCTACTAAACCATGCTGGTGAAATGGCTTTAGTATGTGGCGACTCACAATTGTCAATTTGCCAACGCCAAGGTAACTTATAGCGCTTTTAGTAGTTTCTAGCTTTTCAAGTTTCAAATCAATAAAAGTTAATAGAAATAGGTTATGTTTAGTGTATCTTCATGATTTTATGATGGTTTAACTAGTGTTGAAGCCTATATTTATTATTTATACACATTTTTGTCATGGAAGTAGATTACTAGCTCGTTAAAATGTAAACTGTATCAATATATACTCGTATACTGTTTTCATATTATAGTTGTATAATAACTTGTCAATAAATTACATTTTTTGCTAGTCTGGGAACTTTACCTTTCTGCATGTTCGTGTCTGGTGGCATACACATTTGCTTTCCTTTTTGCAATGTGGGATGTGCCTTTCCTGTGTATTCGCAGGGGAAAAAGCAGTCCTAAAAACTCAATCATCCTCCATAGTGTTCTGTTTACCTCTCACGCTGTCATCAAAAGACGGATCTGTTATGTACATTCTCCTGATTTTACTGCACCACAGTGGAAAAAGAAACTGTATCCATAGCAACTGGCCCAGATTGGCAAGGAACATTTTGTGACAATAACTGTTCAGCCCGATGGTGGAAAAAACGGCTTATGTCTCTGTGTCCTTTAACCTCTCTCTGTCCTTTACTATATTTTAACCTGGTCAGAGTGCTTGTCATCTGAAGGCGTGTCTGTGTTGAGCCCTCGAATGAGTCCAGACTCCTGCTGGATCGTCTACTTACAAGGACAAGTGTTTGGACCACATCATCAGTGCCTGAGTATGATGCTGGTGAGACCTTATATCAGTGACTAAACACATATCATTCATGTACAAGAACAGTTGGAATGCCTGGGAACATTTTGGAATGTCTAAATTAGTCATTTTGTTTATTAAACATAACTGTTTTGTCTTCATCTCTCATAGTATGACATGAAGAACAGAACCACTTCAGTCTTGGTTGATGTGGTCAGGAGAGCAGTAAAAGGTATCTAGATGAAAGAAAACTCATACGTACACAAACACACATAATGCAGATTGATGTGAGTGACATAATTTTTCCCCACAGGTCAGTTTGCTGGTATATATGAATCGTTGCCGCCTCACTGCTGGTCTGCAGACAGTGAGAGAATCTTCTTCAGCAGTGCCTGTGAAAACTATAAGGTAACATTGGCATTTAAACTGATCCAATGGTATAGAAAAATCCCATATTTACAAGTAACACAGGGCATTTTAAAGCTCTGATTCTCTGTGTTTTCTAAAGTATTGATTGTAGCGTGAGGCAAGTTGTGATTTTGTTGTGAAATGTGTGTTCTGCTAGGCAGTGTTCTCAGTGGACAGAAATACAGGAAGAGTCACACAAGTGTGTGGAACGGACGCTCTAAGACTAGGTAGGGTGTGAGCATATGTGTTTGTATTTATAGCATGTGTTCTGACAAGTCATCCTTCTGTTAATTTGTGTGTTTTGATTACTGATTACTGTGGTGTGTTTGTTAGATGACTTTGGGAGTGTGCAGCTGTTGACAATACAGAAAGACTTGATGGTGATGAGCTGCTCGTCTCCAAATCAGCCACCCTGCCTGGTACACAAACACACATGAGCACACTTATTTTATAATGCAATCTTTTTTTTGTAAGAATTACATATCTACCTGTATGTGTTCTGTAGAGAGTCGGCTTTCTCTCATCAGTAGATCATGCTGAGGACATGCATCTTTATAATCTGGGCAGAGCAGATGTGTATGAGGGATTTGATTGGCAGCCCATGTTGATCACACCCCCTTCTCAAGAGGAAAACCATCAGTTCTGTGAGTAGTTTGGATGTATCACATATGGGCCATCCACAAACACAGAGATTTTACTGCTGGAAGTCTTAGAGTGGCTGTAGTGGGTGTTTCTACTGCTGGATACCCTAACATTATTGGTGAAATGCACATTTGGCCATAGTGTTATGAATTCAGATTACAATGGGGTGTTTTGCCTGTAAAAATAAGATGGATTTTTTTTCTAGTTTCTTCCCTTCTATTGGTAGTTGCTGCATTAATTTGCATTTGCATAAAGTTAAACTTTTGTCAGCTTTGTTGCATAGCTGGAAATGCCCACAACACTGTCAGTGAAAATCACCAACTGTCATTGAAAATGAAGGACTCCAATTGTGTGAACTTTCCTTTACACTTATTAAGTACATCAATATTTCTTAGTGATTTTATACTTTCTTCTCTCTACCCTTGCCTCTCTATAGCTGATCTGAATATTGGAGCAATTTTGTTGAAGCCGTATACTCCAGAGAGAAGGAAAACTCCTCTAGTGGTGAACATACATGGTATGTCTGACACAAACAATAGTTTTGTCCACCTCAGTTTTTTTCAGACATCAGGAACCATGTTTACATGCAACCAAATAATCTGTTTATAACCTGACTGATGGCTCAACTGGATTGAAAAGCTGTCTTGTAAACACAAAAATTAACCGATTGAGCTGGATCTAAATTAAATTTCCATCCTATTGAAAGGGGTGGTGTAGATCTAAAATATTGAGTTTAAAAGAAAAATATGAGCCATGTAAACATTTGAATCTGACTACTTTCTCAATCGGATTCTAAAATACCTTGCGCTCATGCGCAGAGATGTGGTGCATAGGTTTGTTTATACATGATACTCTTCAAATTTTTACAAAGCAATGACAAAATGCATTATTAAGGGTATGCAGGCTCACACTGAATATTTTGCAGGACACATACTTTATTGGATGTTGTGTCATTATTAATAGGGACTTTAAGCAGCAAGTGCGGTTAAATGTTAAAGGTGCTGTGTTCCATTGTGTGTACGTGAATTCACTCACTTCCTGAAGTCATAACCATAATTTCTAAAGCATTTCTTCTTTGTCATAGTGACAGTCGATAGTACATGAATGATTTGGAAAGTAAATGTTATATGTTACCAAGAGATGATGCAAAAGGAGCACAGTAAATATCCTAGCCAATCCTTCTTAAAACTCATGCAATTTATTACAACGGACGGTTATAGGCTTTGAATAAACCTCAAAAATAACATTAGCTTATTAATAATAATATCTAGGCTATTTATATCGTACAAGAGTGAAACTCTTCTTCTGACAGTTATTTACACTGCAAGCATCCCTTCTCTTGCCGTTTTAAATGTATATATTTTTTTATTATTAAATGCTCCATTCTGCCGTCATTATTGCTTATTGATTTTTGCGTAGCATCCTGTCTGCAGCTGTTGCTTAAAGTCCATATCGTTTTGTTTCTTTTCCACGTCTGTAAACTCCTTTAAGGACAACACCCACCCGTCTTTACTTCGTTGTTGCATTGTGGCACGGTGGAGGGCGGGACCGGCGCGTGATTATGCACGCCCGGTCCCGTATTAGGCTAATTACGCCGTCAAGAGGGATAAAGGCCACTCGCGGACTGTGATCGGAAGAGAGAGAGAGCTCAATTACGGACGTCCGTTATCTTATGTGTTTGTCTTTTGAGTTCTTCATTAAACCTTTAAGTTTATATGTTAAGCCGGTTTCTCGCCTCTTCCTTGCCCGTAACGTGAACAGTTTTACATGCATCTAGAGCAGATATGTCTGTTGTTATATTGGAGGAGGAAAAGGGATGAGGCAAAAAGTCAGAATCAATCAGGGTAGTAGGCGCTGCTTCGAATTATTCGTTTGCCGAGATGAAAACGTTTCTGGCATACTTTGGTGCCATTCTCACTTTCTCAGCCTTTCTCTGCTTCTTCGACAACTGACGCTCTTCGAATGTGCAGAAGTTTTGTTCGGAATACGTGTAAAGCACATGTAAACAAAACTTTGTATCGAATTGCAAAGTTTAGAGGCCATATAAACAGTACATTCAGAATCTGTAATCGGATTGAATTTATTTGGATTGACATAAATTAGTGCATGTACTGTAAACATAGCAAGAGATCAGTGAAGTGTTTGTTTATGCAGGTGGTCCTCACAGTCATTTTGCTGCAGAATGGAATGCCACAGCTGCTGCTTTAACCAAACTGGGCTTTGCCATTCTGATGGGTAAGTGTTTGTGTAATTTAAAGCTACTGTCACAGTACGAACATTAGAAGACATTGAGAAGTGATTTAAGATTGTGTATTACAGTAAACTACAGGGGTTCCACTGGTTTCGGCCAGGACAGCATAGAATCTCTACTCGGAAACGTTGGCATTCAGGATGTCAAAGATGTTCAGGTAAGCACACACACACAACAAATAAAGTGCTCTTGCTCAAAAAAATTGCATAGACCACATTGTCACTGTTTTCTCTTTTCCTGTTTTCCAGAGAGCTGTGTTGTGTGCTTTGCAGAATGAGGCAACACTTGATCCTGATAGGATCGCAGTAATGGGTGGCTCTCATGGTGGCTTTCTGGCTTGCCACATGATTGGTCAGTATCCAGATTTTTACAGAGTGTGTGCAGCACGGAACCCCGTCATTAATGCAGCCACGCTGCTCGGAACATGTGACATTTTAGACTGGTAATGCTCAGATAAATTCTTTAATACCTTTGCTATTGTATGCATAGAACCAATTTATTCAGGCCCAGTAAAAGTCTTTAAAGTGGTCATGACATGAGGAATCAAATTATCCTTCATCTTTTGACATTTTAGAGGTCACTGAATTATAAAATCATACTGTAAGTTTCAGAACGCAAAACTTCCTCACTGCTAAAAGACCATTTTTACAAACCAAGCTGCCAAAACGACTTGATCTCTATTTCCTCCATATTGTGATGTCACACTGTGGTAGACATTTGCATCTGCCCTCCTCCCAACAACACATCAATGCCTACTTTAACTCATCACTTCCATAGCCCCGCCTAGAAGCTGTGAGCAGTGAGGTGGCAAGAAGAGAGCATTTGAGAGGGGACCATTTTGACAAACTGCAATTTGAACTGTAACATGATGATAATTGCTTCGCTACTCCGTGTTTCTGCTTTTACTCTCACCAGGGCGCCACTCGCTCGCGCAGCGCTTTCTGAAATGGTAAATTCAGAATATATATTTAAAAATTCAGCCCATATTGGCTTTATTTGTGCAAGGCCATATCGCAATTTTAAACGTATTTAAATCCATCATGCCGCTTTGATGTTTATATCATACAGATGTCTCAGAGATCAAAGTTAAAAGTTTTAGTGTTTTGATTTCCCCCTCATCAAGTAATTGGTGTTGAAAACAACAGTGAAAACAACGGTTAATAAAAAATAATTACTACATGTTCTTAGGAGTGTCAACCCTTATATATTATGTGGCAGGTATTATTTCTGGATTGTGCATTTCAATTCACAAAGTTTTTACTCATGTCCACTTAAGTCACGCCTGAATCACAAGTTCATTTCCCGATCTAAAGTGGAAGAAAACTGGTTTAGGCTGAACATTTTCTGATGTCTGGGCTCTCTATCTGCAGGTTTCTATGATAATTCACTGAAATGGTTCGATGTATACTGGTCATTTGTACTTGATATGTAAAAATTGACATTTTCACTGCAATTGCTGGAGTTGCCATTGTAGCTCTGTGATTGGCCAAAAATGCTCTGTTCGACATCCACTTTCTTTAAGATCTTAATTTCTGCATTTTGAATTTAAGAATATTGAATTCTATATTGAATTTTTAAATATTGAATTTCTTTAGCTGTCATTTTATAATCTGAATATTTACATCTACTTTCACCTCTAAAAATTTCAGAACTCAAAATCTGCTGTTTAAAAATACAATTCTATAAGATATGCCACAAAAACAATTACATTTTGTTAAATGTCACATGTTTAGAATACACATTTATGTCTTTTATTAAGCTCCATACAAAACAAAGAGTTTCTGGAAAAACAAATGGACTGCTTTATGTACAAAAATCTTTACTAATATTAGAAGTCAACTTCAAGGAACATATTCAAATAATAAAAATAGACATGTCATGACCCCTTTAATTCTAAATTTATAGGGATGGGAAGATATGGTTTTCACCATTTGTTTCGATATGTGATATGAGGTTCATGATTCAATAGTAAAACACAGTTACAAGTATAGCAGAATTTTCTTTTCTTTTAATGTTTGCGCAAAATGCACATTATAATTTCTCATAAAAAAGTTCTTTAAATCTGATTTCTCCTATAGCTTAATATGCAGAGACAACTACTAGTAAGCCATTCATAGGTAAATTTTCTCAAAAACTGTAAGCACCATCTTTCTGTGACACTTTGAAAAGTTTAGAGCGTTAGTACAAACAAACTTCTTTCATGTTGTCATTATGGGGTATTCCTTGCAGAATTTTGAGGAAAATTCAATAAATTTTGTAATAAGGCTGTAACATAACAAAATATGGAAAAAGTGAAGCGCTGTGAATACTTTACGGATGCACTGTAATTTAGAATTTTTTGTCATGATTATTTTAATCATATTTTACCTTTTTCAAATATAAACATTGTACATTCTGTCATTTTAATATTATATCAGGTAGTTGTTACATAATAATGACATGAGCTGTCAATGTTTGAAACAATGTCCACAGTTTACATTCTTTTGTATAACAAGCACTATAATGGAACTGTCACTGAGAGTTTAACGTGCATCTCACAGACTTGCACTTGTGTTGCGTTCATTCATTCATTTATTTTATTTATTTATTATTATTAACGAGTGAGAAGTCTCTTTTTTTTTTTTTTTTTTTAGTGCATCCGTGATATTTTTTATTAAAATTAATATTTCTAGTTACTTTTTTAACTGACTAAAGAACAGAAAGCATTTTAAAAGACACAAATATTCAGTAACAGGTGTGGGATCTCATCTTTGATGGACACACATTACATGGAAGAAGAGTTTAATTTATGATCACAAAGACTGAAAACAATGTGTTACAAATTTCTAAATATATAGTTTTGCATTGATATGGTTTGTAATTTTTTTTGGTTTGCAATATATCGGAATTCGAGTTAGGTGGGCAAGATTGGCTATTGGCAGTGTGTTTCACTGTCCCCTTCTGCATATCGCTGCTCCCTTCTGCATATCGAGGCACCATTTTGTGGCCCCGTTTTGCAGCGGACCACCAGGAAAACTCACGGTTCTCCTGATGGCCAATCCGCCTCTGGTCCCATCCCTATAAATAACAAGTGATATTTAGTCCAGCAATACAGGGTTAGTCAGGAAAACCTCTTATAATATGCTGTAATGATGTAGTGGTATTTTGAAATGATAATGTTAAATCTGTTGTATATTCCATAATATAATGTATTTAGTTTAGAGTGGTGGATAGTTTCTGTAATGATATTGTGTGCATGTGTTACTGCACCTTACAGGAGATATTCCTCTGTTGGGATTCAGTATTCTTTTGACCTGCTGCCCACATCACAGTCCCTCACTGACATGCTAGAGAAATCGCCTATAATACACGCTGCACAGGTATATATACATATACACATTCATAGACATGTATACAGGAAAAGTGATGAAGAGAAAATATTTAGGTGGTAGCTTGTGTCCATGCAGTTCACACATCCCATGATAAAGTGCTGATGTGTTTTAATATGTAACCTTAATATGACTCCCTCTATGTGTGTGTTTAGATACGTGCTCCTGTGTTGTTGATGTTGGGTGGGAGAGACAGGAGAGTATCACCTCACCAGGGCCTGGAGCTCTACAAAGCACTCAAGAGCAGGAAAACACCTGTCAGGTACACATGCACATACTGAAAATTCAGATTATTATTCACTTTTTTTACAGTGTTCTATTCATCCTTTTTCATTTTACCCCTCTCTATTTCGCTCTGCTTTCGTGTTTCTCCCACATTCTGTTTCTCTATCTCTGTGTGTCTCTCAGATTACTATGGTACAGTGATGAGGGTCACTCGTTGTCCAAAGTCAGCACTCAGTCTGATTGCTTCTTCAACATTGTTCTGTGGTTCAAAGAACATTTAAATTGAGAGCACTCACAACAACATTTCTTGGGCTTTGCAAATCTGCTGTTTGAATACAGAAGTACTCAAACGTTCATAAAATATCCATAAGATGTTTTTCTGTCTGCATACATCATCTTTTTGCCAAAACTATATGTCTATTAATATTTCTGTGCACCCAAAGTCAAGAGTACTCAGGTCCCTGGCCACTAGAGAGCAGACCTGTCCAAGTTTAATCAGCCAAACAAAATAATGGGTCAAATGACAAAGGATGGAATCATTATGTAGAGAAATCTGAGCATATGTACTGTGATGCTGAACTTCTCTCTTTTTGGAGTCAAAATCTGAACAATCATGCTTTTTTGGTTTGTGAAAGAATTAAAGGTTTACTCCTCACACCTTTTTACCCGTAACTGTATAATTGTGAAGCTTGTTTACAGAATAGTTTAGTTCAGAATAAAATACATGTACTTTTAGAATGGAAATTAGAAGAAAATATGATAAAATTGTTTTATAGTTTCTAAAAATGTATCTGCAAATATGTTAAACATTCCATTGTGGACTGTGTTTCACACTAAGATGTTTATAAAAATGAAACCAGAGAGAAATGTGTACCAAGATGTTTATAAACAAAACAAGAGAGAAGTGTGTTGCTGTTACGGTGACTGAAGTACACAAGATCCAGGTGTGCACACTTTTGATGGTGGCTGCAATAAAAGTTCACATGATCTAAGATTCTGGTGTCTACACTACCCATAAAAAGTTTTAAGACATTTTTGTTTTTGAAAAGCTGTTAAAAAAATGCATATAAATGGATTATTTCTATTTAAATAAATGCTGTATTCTTCAAACTTTTTGTTCATTCAAGAATCCTCTACTTGCAGCAAAGCAAGTGTTTGGCATGTAATGTTCATTAAAGCTGGCTGTTTAGCACATACGCGGGGACTGTTTCTCAAACTAGAGATGCTGATGTACTTGTCACTTGTTTTTGTGCCTCTTGGTCATCCTGTTCTCTCTTTGTCCTGGTTAAATCCAGTTTGCTGCTTTCAAAACAGCAGTGCACGGAATCGCCTTCATCTCTCAAAAGAACAATAGATTGATGAATTTCAGGCGAAGTTTCTTTGTAGCCATTTTTAAAACCAAAATATTACTTGCAAGTGTAAAGTGACTTACTAAGAAATATAAGTGAACTTAATACTTCAGCAACTGGAAACGGACAGCATTGCAATTTCCACACTTTTTAAGTTAGCACAACGGTTCAACTCTTGTATTAATAAGAAAAGTTTCTTGTGTACCAAAATAACACATTGAAATTATTTCTTAAGAATTAGGGAACATTAAGTGTTTTCTTTGTAAACTGCTGAAAATTGGACTTTGCCATCAAGAGTAAAGATTGAATTAAAAAAAATTAAAACACTTTGATCAGACTGAATATTTCCAACATTACTAATGTTTTGGTGGTATCTTTTTAATCAATTGAATGCATCCTTGGTGAACAGGAGCATCATTATCTTCCTAAAGATATCTCCCCTTTGACAGATTTATTAAAATATAATTTTTCTGTTGTGAACTCTGTTTTAAGTTATTCCTAGCTTTACCTTACAGTGTTTTAAGGCCGACTGTAGCATGTGGATTTCCACTATGCAGAGGGTCTCCTGGGGCAGATTGTGTCCTGTTAGAGTTGATATTGCATTGTTAATGACCCACAGAGAAAGTTATAGAACACCGCGGGTCACCTGAGAACACTGCCGCTGTGTGTTTGTTTGTGCATGAGAGAGAGAGTTAAATGCTTATTTTATTTTATATTGTATAGTCATAGTGTATATTGTTGTTATAGGTTTTTTAAATATTATTTTTCATTACCTGGCACCTAATTGTAATTCTATTTGTTTTGTTATGTTACTGATGTTTTATTATCATCATTGTCTTGTCATCTGTTTTTATTAATGCTTTAGCAATATTGTACACAATCATGCTAATAAAATACTTTAAGGGAGAAAGAGAAAGAAATGTCTCGATCGAAGATTATAGTCAAGCAGGATTTGAGAATAAAACACAAACAGAAAGCAGAAATTCATTGCAAGGGGGATGAAAAGCTTGTGTAGGCCCTATGTGGTAATCATTGTGTTTGGACAGAAAGTTCTGGATGGGATTACATCATGGTGGTGGGGGGCTAATTAAAATATTAGCCACCCTCTCTTAGGCTGTGAACGGTCCGTGTTTGTGTGCGTTCAGGGGGCCGAAAGGTCAAATAATTTGGTGACTTTAGGGCTATTATCATGCTGCTGGAAACTATTAATTCATCTCACCCATCCTCCCCCATAATTCCATTCATTGGCAGGTCCGCCACCCTCTGCTCAGATGTCACGGTAATGGATGAGTCCATTAGGAGCCACAGGCAGGGGAGGTAATCACTCAGAGTAAACTGGTTAAAAAGGGCCAAACTGTCACCAAACAACTTAAGCTAATAGCATCACCACTTTACTCGATGAAATGTGTTTAACAGTCTCGCTCGCTCGCTCGTCCTCCTTCCATCCCTCACCATATTATTCTGCCATCTTCCTTTTTAGCCTCTCTGTGTCATATTCTCGTTTCTCCATTCCATCCCTCCTGCCGTTTTGCCATGTAACTCTGTCGTTTCTTGGGAGTGAAGGAGCTATAGAATATTCTGTCTCTTCTGATGAACTGACATATCCTGTCAACGTTTGAGTGTTATTGCTGGACTTTAGGGTGAGACAGGATGCTGAAACATTGTGTGTGTTCTGTAATAAATAACAAGTCCATCATCATTCATCAGTGTACAAAGAGAAGCCAAACATTAAACAGAACTTTATACAAAATGTTACACTGGACTGAATAAGCATTTGCAAAAAAACCTCATGCTGTGTTTGCACATGTGCAAAGGTTTAGTTATGCATCTGTGAGTTTGTGCATGCTCACTTAGAACTGGGGATATATATCAGCATACATCACAATGCACATACAAGGAATACTTGAAAAATAGTATGTAAAGTGCATTATGCAATGATAAATATAGCCGATAGTACAATGCTGTATTATTTTCACATGACCACATATGCATGTTTAATTGAACTTCAAGTGAAAGTGAAGATTTGTAGTAAAAAAGGACATAAATATTTTTTCCTGTTTCTCACCCACACCTGTCATATCGCTTCAGAAGATATGGATTTAACCACTGGGGTTGTATGGATTCATTTTGAGCTGCCTTTATGTGCATTTTGCATCTTTAAATTTTTAACACCATTCACTTGCATTGTATGGACCTTCAGAGCTGAGATTTTTTTTTTATTATTATAAATTTTTTCAGTAAATGATGAGATAATTACAATTTTTGGTTAACTATTCCTTTAAGGAATAGTTTGCTTATTTTATCATAGGGTGTAAAGTTGTGAGTCAAAACAGGGTAATTAAGACTCAATTACACTTCCTCTTTCTGGTCATTTTAAAACCACCCACAATCTGCTTAATTTAGTTTAGTAATCAATACACATCATGACCAGGCTCCTCCCTGAGTATAGGCATACAAATGTAATGTTCTATCATTGTGTAATTAAGATTGCATTAATAAAGCTTAGTATTGCTGTTTTATTTTAATTGAGTCACTTATAGTTCTGCCCTTGGCTTCATCAGACTATGTATGTGCCCCCACATGCTGAACCATTATTCTGGTCACTTTATATAGTAGTAACTTTTTAAAAAAAAAAAAAATTTGATGTCTGTTTATACTCTTACCTTATATTCTGTGTCTCACTGAAATGTTCTGTGTGCACTTGGTTGAAAGAAAAATAAGAAAAAAAGAAAAAAAAGGACGTTTTTTGCCTTCCTGTATCTCTTCCCAATCTGATTCTATTCCTCTCTTTGCTGCTTGTCCAGCATTAGATGTTTCTGGCTCTACATGACAGAGTTTCTTTTAAAGGAGTTTTAAGCGATTTTGTTCATGGAAAGGAATGCAAAAAGTGTTCTTACTCCCTGAAATATTTTAATGAAATAAATGTTTTAAGATATCTCACATGTCTCTGAGTCACAACAAGACTCTGCAAACAGCTAATAAAAATGTGTCCACCGACAATGATGCTTTCAACCTGTCAATCATTTTGTGCATTCCCATAGTGCTGTAGTTGCAGTGAATTATTGAGGCTTGCTGCCATTTTTAAGCCATGTTGTTCATAACTGTTGTCTGCTGAGGGTGCTATTTTGCTGCTGTTGTTTTAAACAACATGGTTTCAGCATGGTACTTTTTGTCTTTTTATCTCAAATTTATAGGCTGATAAACACTGCTGAAAAAAAATGAGCATAATCACCCTTCAATCAATGGGCTGATCTCATTCAAAGTAGTGTAAACATAAACAAACCTGCAGTAATGTTTGCCACATGGTTCAGACCTGCATGAGTTACCGCTATAATGTTAATACAAATGACTCCGGCTCTCAGATTAAAAGGCTGTTTAACATTGGTGAAGTCAGAGGAGTACTTATAGTGCAGTGAACATACTTCTGCCCAGAGGCACAGATAAACAGTAAACATACAGCCAACAGGCGGATATGAAATAATGTGCATACTTAAGCAGTGTTCCGCATCATCTTAAACTTATATTCACTTCATGTGTGTTTGATATGTGTTCACAGAATTTTTGAAATTAGTACTTGAAGTGTTGCAGTTCAGAATGTCTTAAAGGAATAGTTACTTACAAAAATGAAAAATCTGTCATCATTTACTCACCAGCATGTTGTTCCAAGCAGAACACAACAAAACATTAAACAGTGAAAGTGAATGATGTCCACAGATGCAAAGCAGGATTTTCAGTGAATAATGACTTATATTTCTTTATTTTCCTCAAACAGAGCCGTCAAGTGGCTTCAGGAGATTTGGAAAATAGCACAGAAATTATTTTGACTACTTTTATGATGCTATAATTTATTTTTATTTTTTTGGTCCTTTTTGGAGTTTGACATCTCCTGGTTCCCATCCACTTTCATTGTATAGAAGAAAGAAGCTCGAACATTTCCAGTTCTGTTTCACAGTAGAAACAAAGTCATACTGGTTTGGAATGAAAGGAGTGTGAGTAAATGATGACATTTTCTTTTTTCGAGTGAACTATCGCCTAAAACAGACCCAAGATCAGATCCAACATTATGTTATTTGAAATGGCAAGACCTGACCTGCATGCTTTATTAGATCTGTGTTAAAGATTTAGTGTTACTGATTTGATTGTGTTCCTGGTCCTATCTTTCAGATGCCTCCATGTCCTTTGTGTTAAAATTTCCCAGACATCACTGCTGTTCTCTTTCTGCAGGACAGCTTTGGGACAAATGAGAGATGTGTGTTTGGGTTAAGTTTGTGATTGGTTGTTTGTTTTAACTTTTGTTTTTGTTTTATAAAGCTTTATAGTACCAACAGGGTTGTTTTTGTAGGAGTATAAATATCAGTCTTGGAATGCTTGAACGATTCAGAAGGAAAGAAAGCCAAACAGTGTGAAGGACACACACACACACACACACACACACACACACACACACACACACTGCTGGTGCTGCTATCATTATGAGGACTCTCCATAGACATAATTATTTTTATACTGTATGAACTATATATTCTATCCCCTAAACCTAAACCTCACAAAAAAATTCAAAATTTTTACATTTTCTAAAAAACATTGTTTAGTAAGATTTATAGCCGTTTGAATTACGGGGGACTCTAGAAACGTCCTCATAAAACCACATTTATAGCATAATACCCTTGGAATTACCAGTTTGTAACCTAAAAAAATGATGTCCTCTTAAACATCAAAGACCAAAACACACACACATAAACACAAAGTAATGTGATTTTGTGTGTGTGTGTGTGTGTGTGTGTGTCTGAGGGGTCTTAGAGGGCTTCTGAATTTTTCTCTCTCTCTAAATACTATCGGTCAGTGTCAGACAGCACATGTTCTGTGTGTTTCAATAGCCAGATTTCTCAGTTTGCCTTTCATAAAGGCATAATCAGTTTCTCTCTTCCTTTAAACAGCAGCCTTCTGTTCCCTTGCCTCCCCTCTTAAAGCGTTCACACGACAATTAAACTTATGTCATCATTTACTCACCCCCATGTTGTTCCGAACCTGCATGACTTACTTTTTTCCAATGAACATAAAAGGAGATGTTAGGCAGAATGACATTTTCAATCACCATTCGCTTTTATTGTGCAAAAAAAAAAAAAAAAAAACAGAAGAAGAAATAAAAGTAAATGGTGACTGGGGCTGTCAATCCATAGCAAGCTCCTTTTGTGTTCCAAATAAAAGAACAAAATTAGGGTGAGTAAATGATGACTTAATATTCATTTGTTTGGGTAAACTATCCATTTAAGTCCTTCATGCCCTGAACATCCCTGTTAATCTGCCTCTCTCGTTCACTTCATCTCTTATCATCTGCCAGTTTTTCTGTACCCAACAACAGATCATTCTTTTCTCTCCTCCCCTCTTTTACTCCGACTCTATCACCATTCTCACACTGTGCAGAGAGTGCTGCTTGTCTCTGATCAATGAGGAACTCATGGTTCTCTCTCTCTGATGAGGTGTTGTATCGTTAGAGTTCTGTCTCTCAGGAGACCGGAATCTTGGAGTGGGTGATGATGTCAGAAAAGGTTTTGGAATGCTAGTGTCTGAATGGAATTGGAGCTCTGCTCTTCCCTTGAGATTCTTTGATTGTTAACATTCATGGATATCTTTAAATCTATCACTCATGAAATAATGCATGCAGCATTTGGCTGCCTTTGAGGTTGCAGAACTAGAGAGTAGATCAATGATCTGTCACTCTTGTTGGATTAAATTTTTAACAGTTCCTAAACAGTGTTGTCCTGTTAGTTTAGTCTGGCCTTTGTTTGGTCTGGGATCATACTGTATCATTACAAATTGAATTTTCCTTGTACTGTGAAACATTACTGTTACTTTCAGAATTCAGAAATTACTTTCCAGTCCAACAATACCATTTATTGAAACTAAGCTCTAATTCTGAACTCAACTTTGATTTTAGATTGACTTGATGTTGGAAGATTTTAACACCATGTCAGCTTCACTTCATATTGAATTAATAGGGAGGAAGTGGGATAGATCCTATTATTTCAAAACATCATAGATGTTACTTCAGTTTGTCTATAAATAATCATAAGATTTTTCAATGTGAAGAAATTAACCATTTGGCAAGAGTGGCGGATGTTTATTTGGAGTCCGAACTTGAAAGAACAGTTCTCCCCAAAATGAAAATTCAGTCATTATTTACTCACCCTAATGTCACTCCAAACCTGTATGACTTACTTTCTTCTGTGGAACACAAAAAGATAAATTTGAAAATGTAAATTTGAAAATGTCTATGCAGGTTTTTTTTTTTTTTTGCCATAATGCAAGTGAATAGTGACTCTGATCTGTCTAGCTTGAAAAATAATGTAATCAATACAACTCAAGCAATATATTTCAAACCTTCTGAAGTGACATGATCACTTTTTGCTTTGAACAGAATGAAATGTCATTATTTTCTCCCGAATCAAATCATTAATATAGCACTTAAATCAAATATGGCGACTACATAACATCATGACGTTTGGTTTCAGGATGCAACGAGAACCAATGAGGGTTTGTATTTTAGCATATAAACCCTGTGAAGACTTTTAAAAAGTTCACTTATTGTATTTTGCAGAAGAAAGTCATATGGGTTCTGAGTGACATTAGGGTGATTCAATAATGACAGAATACATGTTTTTTGGATGAACTATCCCTTTAAAAGTACAAAAGCAAAAATGACTTATTTTATTCTAAGGCTCAGAGGCTTGTTGGAAAAAGGTAAAATTAGTGTGTGTGAGCAGGTTGGAGTCAGCCATAGGATCAGACATAATAAAAAACTCCATTAGAAAAAACAGAGATCTGGATTTGGTTCTGATCTCTCTCTCTCTCTCTCTGACTAGGTCATGTCTCTCTAGTGTCCTACAAACACATTTCTCTTAGCAGTTCAGAAACTCATGGAAAATAATGTCCAGATGAGAAGGATGGCAGACAAAATAGACCCTAGAGAATGGCAATCATAAAAATATGTCCCACTCTGTTTATTCTCAGATTCTTCAATCTTTTTCTCAACCACTTATGTCCCCCTCCTTCTCTTTCATTCTTCATTCAGAAAGAGTTCTGTTAACACACGGCAATTCACTTACTGCCCTGACAAGCACCCCTCACTCTAAATAAATCAGTAGGCAGAATGAACATTCAGAGCAAAGACAAACCAATGTGTTCTCAATTAGCCGCCTCCTGAGAAGCAAGAGAGAGTGAAGGAAAACAGTGATGGGTGAGAAAAATGGAAAGTTCTGAAAAGAGAGAGGCGGAATAAGGGGATGGAGAGGTGACACTTTGGCCCCAGATGGTTTATGGTTAATGGTTTAATTAGCTGCTTTTGAAGCTTTACAAAGGCCATCTGGAACTAAATGCTCATCCCATCTAATGAAAGTGAGATGGGGTCGGACAAGCTGATCTCTCTCTCTCTCTTTCTCTTGCTGTGCAATTGTCTGGTTGGCAGATCAACAGGAAGTGGGCCGGTGGCTATATTGTTACTGACTCTCGCCCTCTGTATTGCCCCTTTCTCTCTCACTTTTCTTTCTATTTTATGCTCCGGCATAATCCACCATTCATCTCTCCATTGAAACCAAAATCCCACACTGCACAGTCATGAACATATGCACACACATACCGCATGCTCATTATAACAAACGGCAACACAAACACACACACAAACACATCATACCAGGCCTCAAAAGCCATTCAGATCATGGCTGGCCCCAAACGCATACATTGCACACCTCCGTGGATTCAGCTTTGAAAGAGATGCCTCAGAGCTCATATCCCTATTCAATTTGTTTGGTGTGGGGTTCACAGGGAGCGAAATTCCTTTGTGTGTATGGGTATTATCTGTCTTTTGAATAAGAGACTGAAGGCAAACATTACTTGGGCATCTATTTATGGTTTTTAACCGTGTTTGGAAGCTGAAGTATGCAATTTTTCAATGTTAAAATACTTTCTCCTATTCAAGCATTACTGAAGTTTTAGTTTGAGCATGTAGGAGTTGTGAAATCAGTTTTAGATTTCACAGTTTTTCCCAATCAATTCATTGCATGCACATATACGCATAACACACACACATTCCAGTATGTCCCATGCCTCGTCCGTGCTGACGTCCTGATTATTCATGCATCTCTGGTTTGTCTTTTTATCAGCACAGAAAATGTGGGTGTTAGCTTCCGTTTAATTATGTGTGTGTCATGCCCTAATGTTACGTAGAGAATGTGAGTTTCAGACAGTCTTGAAAATTAGGCAGCTCATGCATTGACTCAGGATGAGGGTCACAACCCTTTACTTTGGTACTATCCCAGCTTTCGTCTCCACCCCAGACGCAAAAAAGCTGAGCACAAACCACACTTACACACACAAAGTCTCTCACCTAACAGAACAGTCTTGCACAGATTATTTCTGTAAGTGGAATTTACCAGTTATCCCCTTCAACCCTTCAGAGAAGGGTGACATAAACTGATACAGAAACTTTATTAAAATTATGAAATGCTCTTTCCCCTGTTTATTATCTGAATGTGCATTTAATACTTTAATACATAAAAACTTAAAAATCAAATATAATGTAGACCATAAATATGTTCACATTGTACCTGTCAGACGGAGTTTAAGCAGTCCGTGACAGCCAATCAAAATGACTCATTATCACGCTGTACATCACTGCACCACCCTTCACAGTTGATTCTAAAGGGTTCTGTAATTCATTTGTATTATCAGAGTGACAGAAAATCTGACCAGTCAAAGGTATTATTTTCACCCTGGGGTTTGGGTGTCAGCAATCTGCACCTTCACAGTTCCGATGAGAAGGGGTTACGCTTTGAACACAAGTCAGGAAAGTTTCGCTTCCTGCAGCTGTGTTTCTGTCTTAACCTGAGGCTACGGTGAACAGTGGGACATGTCCAGCTACAAGCAGTCTTAAATCTGTGGATGATTTTCAGTGAAGAATCCGAATTACATTATTTTCTTCAAAAGAACAGTCTAATATTGAAGGGTTATCTGATTTCTGCAACAAACTCCACTGGAATTTACAGACAGCAGGTTTTAAAGGGAACATATAATGTGTAATTTCTGCTACACTAGTGCCATCAAACGGAAATGCATAAATAAACATTTGTTTTCAAACCGCTTTCTGAATACACTGTTGATTGAACTAACAGATAGTGCCACCCCCAACTCACGCCACTGGTTCAGTCAATGTTATTGTGTTGGTGTGGATGGGTTGATCAAAACAAAATGGGGAATTTTTTAATGCCACAGAGACACAGTGGCCAAGTTCTGAATTGGCAATGTGATTCTGCCATATGACACAAGTAAAAAGAGTAGTATGAGTAGTATGCCATTCCAATCTCAGTCAGTGTTTACAGTTTTCGAGAAAATGAACCTACGCATTGTTTACTCACAGCTTTCTCTGCATATTAATTTGGGATATGAGAATGTATTTTAACACAGAAAAGGTTACTTTAAAATGCTTCAAAAAAAAATGGGAGAGGAATTCATGGATGATTGGGCATGACACTCCATTTACTGCTTGTTAGTTTTAAAGTGTTTCTTTAGATTAGCTTCAAATGGTACTAATTAGCAGGGTTACCGTAGCACCCATTTCACCGAAATATGAGTTATGCACATGCTTTTCTTAGAGTTTTCGGATAAGCAGTGTGTTACCACATCACAGACATGGCGCTTGGCTACCTTCCACACCCCTGCTGACTTCCAACCCATGCATGCAATCTGATCTTAATGGCAAATTCTAGTGCTTGTCAGAATCGGACAGAAAGAAATAGAGTCCTTGCATTATTAAAGACACATTCTGTGGCAAGCTTGCTGTCATGGTGAAATGCATTACACAAAGAGAGAGAGAGAGAGAGAGAGAGAGAGTGTGTGTGTGATAAAAAATGGCAAATGGAAGGTGTTAGGATTATGGTTAAAGCTTGACCACGTTACAGGTTTCTATGCCATTCTGGCACAGTTGGTTAATATCACTTTCTCACTCTTTCTATCTCCCATTCAGGCACTTGAAACTACATACCATGGCTCACAGCATCACTCACCACACCTTCTGTCTCTTCTTTCATCTCTCCATCTCTTATCCCCTCATTTCCCTTGCCCTTATTTTTGGGTCCATTCTATTTTTCTTTCCTGTCCTTTACTGTGGCCTCCACCCTCCCTGCTCTCTTTTTGGGCTCGCTGTAGGAAGACGCCCGGCCCCTTCATGGAGGTCCTGCTGCCCATGGCTCTTGGTCAGGGTTACTGGGTTTGGGAGTTTGTGATGTTGGGGGTCTTTCTCTAAGATGATTGCTTTGGGGCCACTGAGTGTTTCAGGGTCCACTGAGCTTTCTAGGGGCCACCACTTTAGTATAAAGACACATACATACAGTGTGAGGACACAGCTAAACACCTGTTTGTAATTGTTTATTTTCATATTTATAGCTAGTGGTTTGGGTTTGGTGTGTCATTTGGGATGTGGTAGCTTAGAGTTAGTCTCTTGTCTGTTTTATCTAATTCTTTTTCTTTGTTGTTTGCTCTTTGTCTGTTCACCTTTTTTCTATTTGCTTGCATTCTCTCTCTCGCTCACTTACTCTCACTTTCTCTGTGGCAAACACAAACTAAAAGCAGCTTTGTGCTTTTGAGAGATTGAGCAAAGTAAATATCCGTCAATACAAAAACCATACCATGATAAAACAGATTTGAAAAGAGCTTTTAAAAGCATTGTTCTATAGAAAAGAGGCATGAATGTTTCAAATACTGATACAGGTCTCCATGTGTTGATGCTGTTTTAAACACATTGTTTTCCAGTGTTATGGAATAAGTTATTTTCCCTGAAAAAAAAAACACAGAGCCCCAAGTCTGTTCTGCAAGGGTCTTTCTTTCTCCTTTGATCTTTTTCTGTTTCTGTATTTTACAAGAACAAGTTTTTCTCCTCCATTGTGTTTAATTGGAGGTCAGACTTTCACAAGAAACAGCCAAGCTATACCTCAAACAGACCTCTCCGTTTCATGACGATCAGCATCTTTCTTCACTTTACTCAACCTTTGCCAGAATAACTTTCCTACAGTTTTATTTGCCTCATGTATTCATTTTTTACATTTCTTGCATGAGTAAAATTTTGCTCTGAACCATAGGTCTAATATGACACATTTTAATTTCTTTGTGAAGTTTTTCAAATATAAAGATGAGCTTAACGGAAGTGTTCTATCTCTTGTGTATACAGGGGAATCTTTAGACAGGGAACCTATTTTTTTAAGTTTTAAAGCTTTAAAAAATATATATCTCTATTAGTTTTTTTTCCCTAATTTTTAAGAGTGTTGAAAGGAAAAATTTACTAGGATTGACCCACAAAACTCAAATATGTCATTACCATCATACATCTTTGCCATCAGCAAGTGCATTGATGATGTCACCTTCTCCAAGACCATCACCATACGCTCCAACCAGAAGCCGTGGATGACTGCGGAGGTGGGTGCGCTGCTGAGGACCCGAGACTCCGCATTCAGAGCAGGTGACAAGGATGCCCTGGGAACAGCGAGGGCCAAACTGTCCCGGGCCATCAGAGAGGCAAAGCGCGCACACGCCCAGAGAATCCATAGTCACTTCCAGGACAGCGGCGACACACGGCACAAGTGGCAGGGCATCCAGGCCATCGCCAACTACAGGACAACATCAGTTGCCTGTGACAAAGAAGCCTCCCTTCCAGATGCGCTGAACAACTTCTATGCTATGTTTGAAGCACAGAACGACGTGGTGACGAGGAAGACCACCCTTCTCCCAACAACCAGGTGCTCTGTCTTACCACGGCTGATGTGAGGAAAACTCGACGTAGAGTCAACCCACGGAAGGCTGCTGGACCAAACAACATTCCTGACAGAGTGCTCGGAGGATGTGCAGACCAGCTGACAGATGTTCTTACCGACATCTTCAACATCTCTCTGAGCAGCACCGTCGCTCCAACATGCTTCAAGGCCACCACCATCGTCCCCATGCCAAAGAAGTCTTCAGTGTCCTGCCTCAATGACTACCGTCCCGTCGCACTCACACCCATCATCATGAAGTGCTTCGAGAGGCTCGTCATGAGGCACATTAAGACCCAGCTGCCCCCCTCAATGGACCCACTGCAGTTCGCGTATCGTCCAAACTGTTCAACAGACGATGACATTGCCACCACCCTCCATCTGGCCCTCACCCACCTAGATAAAAAGGACTCATATGTTTGAATGCTGTTCATAGACTTCAGCTCAGCATTCAACACAATAATTCCTCAGCACCTGATTGGAAAGCTGAACCTGCTGTGCCTGGACACCTCCCTCTGGAACTGGATCCTGGACTTCCTGACTGGGAGACCTCAGTCAGTCCGGATCAGGAACAGCATCTCCAAAACTACCACACTGAGCACTGGGGCCCCCCAGGGCTGTGTGCTCAGTCCACTGCTGTTCACTCTGCTGACTCACGACTGTGCAGCAATGCACAGCTCGAATCACATCATTAAGTTCGTCGATGACACGACTGTGGTGGGTCTCATCAGCAGCGGTGCAGTGGCTGATGGACTGGTGTAGAGCCAACAACCTGTCTCTGAATGTGGACAAAACAAAAGAGATGATTGTTGACTTTAGGAGAGCACAGAGTGACCGCTCTCCACTGAACATCGATGGCTGAACATCCTCTGTGGAGATCGTCAAGAGCACCAAATTCCTTAGAACACTATCTCATAGTATGTTATGTTTACATTTGGCATTTTTAGTAACTGTCATCTTTTTGCACTACTGAGTACTGGTTGGCACTGCACTGTCTCTCACTGTGCCTATGGTCCTGTTTATTTTTAGTAATTTATTGTACTGTCCCATACTTTTTACACACGTTTGCACGTGCACTTTATATAGGTATGTTATTTATTCTGTGTAGTCTCATGTGGTTCTGTGTTTGTCCTATGCTGTTTTATGTAGCACCATGGTCCTGGAGGAACGTTTCACTGTGTACTATACTAACTGTATATGGTTGAACGACAATAAAACCACTTGACTTGACTTGATCACACACAATTCCGAAAGTTCATTTGATGACTGATCAAGGCCATGATCAGATCCTTATTCCTTATTCCATATTGTTTGGAACATTGTTTGGAAAAGTTTCCATTTAAAAAAAATGTATTCTAAGTAGTAAGTGCCCTTCAAAGAAATCACCCATAGACGTGTGTGCTTGTATGTGATAAAAGTGTGGAGAAAAATGAGGCCCCTAACTGGGGAGTTCACCACACCTCGGTTCAAGGTGTCATCTTTTGGACAGCAGGGAATAAGATGACAACGTCACAGGGGTGAAACAAGAAAGATGTGATTGGTGGTTTGGTTTAACAGAGGGTGGGTCATGGAGGTCAGCTTGACAGGCCATTGAGCACATACTGTTTGATGGGCAGCCTGCTGTGGAAACAGCGTGCCGCTTAGGGAATGTGAGGTAGTTCATTTAGACACAGAGCCAAAAGAAGTGGAATAAAGGTTGAGTAGCATAGGACAAAGGGATGCCCAAGGTCACTCATATGTTTGCCGTGTGTGCAGAGAAAGATCCTAACATGAAAAACAATGAAGAAAACAAACCTTAATTGAAATAGCGTGCACAGGTATGTGCGGTTATTTATGGTGACGTTTTCAAAATGTTATACTCAATATTTTGTACTTTCATCAGAAAACAATAGAAAACATCCTGACAATTTGATGATTAAGGTGAAGCTTCTTTGACAGTATTGAATACCGTGATATTCAACCCAGAGCAAGACAGAGAGGCCAGAAAAGACCATAACATAATAGAATAAGTAATGCTCATTTAAAAGTCACTAAGCAGGTTTCACCATTATTATTTTTTTATTAAGGGGAACGTATTTATCAAGTCAGGTCAAACTTATTTAAGAGCATATTTTAAATTGATGACCAAATCTGCATGGCATTTTTTCAGAAGAAATTTTTCAAGTGGGTTTGGGCAAGTAAGGGATGTGTGTTAATAAGATCGGAGTCAGGATGGCTGTGGAATGCACTGCACTACCTCTCTCCAAATTAACTTCTGTTCTTTGTGTGATGTCATGATAACATCAGTCCTCCTGTCACCATGACAATGGTTGTCCTGTTAACCCCCCAATACCCCAATAATTATCCCAGGCTAGATTGTGATTGGAGGGGTCAGACTTATGGGGGCTCCATCTGCCCCATGAACAAACCTGCTTGTTAACCCCATGTAAGGAAATCACAGAGATAAACCCATGCCAGACTCAATCGCGACACACACACACACACACACACACACACACACACACACAAACACACACAAACACACACACACACACACACACACATTCCTGTACATCTATCAAGGTGAGGACCGAGTAAATTAACCTGCGAAGCGAGGGCCACTGTTTCTGCTACATTTTCAGATAAATGTATACTATATTTCAACACTAGGTGTCTCATTGACTCTAGTTTTCACCTCAGATCCTTAAAAAAAACAAAGGGAAAAGCCAGCGTTTTACCAGCTGAGTGAGGTCCTGTTCATGGGGGCGCTATTGGGTTCGTTTCTGACTGAATTATTTTAGCTTACTTTTTTAGCTTGCACTTATTCTTTGTTTTAGTGTGGACAAATAATGCAAAAGTTGCAGAGTTTGAGGTTCATAAACAGATTTAAATTGTGTCAATTATTGAACAATTGATCAGACTACTGAACAAAAGTACAGGTAGTGTTACTGTGCAATTACGGATTTAATAAACTAAACTTTGTAAACATCCAACAAAACTGCAAGAGATGCCATCTCCAGTGACCACCTCTCCATTTCATTTTTTGAACAGAGACTGACACCTTGGGCTTCAGAAAAATTGCTTTAGGTATTTTGCACATTTTTCTAGATAGACACAGACATTGACCCTCAGATAGATACAGACAGATATTGACCCTCAGATAGACATTGACCCTTAGATATAGATAGATATTGACCCTCAGATAGATACAGACAGATATTGATCCTCAGATAGACATTGACCCTTAGATATAGACCCTCAGATAGACAGATATTGACCCTCAGATAGACATTGACCCTTAGATATAGACCCTCAGATAGACAGATATTGACCCTTAGATATAGATAGACATTGACCCTCAGATATAGACAGACAGACAGACATTGACCCCCAGATATAGATAGACATTGACCCTCAGATATAGACAGACAGACATTGACCCCCAGATACAGACAGACAGTGACCCCCAGATACAGACAGACAGTGACCCCCAGATACAGACAGACATTGACCCCCAGATACAGACAGACAGACAGACATTGACCCCCAGATACAGACAGACAGACATTGACCCCCAGATACAGACAGACAGACAGACATTGACCCCCAGATATAGATACAGACATTGACCCCCAGATATAGATACACAGACATTGACCCCTAGATAGATAGACACAGACCCTCAGATAGATACAGACAGATATTGACCCCCAGATAGATAGACACAGACCCTCAGGTATAGATAGATACAGATATTGACCCTCAGATATAGATAGACAGACATTGACCCTCAGATATAGATAGATAGACAGACATTGACCCTCAGATATAGATAGACAGACATTGACCCTCAGATATAGATAGATACAGATTTTGACCCCCAGATAGATAGATTTTGACCCTCAGATATAGACAGACAGATATTGACCCTCAGATAGATATTGACCCTCAGATATAGATACAGACATTGACCCCCAGATATAGATACAGACATTGACCCCCAGATATAGATACAGACATTGACCCCTAGATAGATAGACACAGACCCTCAGATAGATACAGACAGATATTGACCCCCAGATAGATAGACACAGACCCTCAGATATAGATACAGACAGATATTGACCCCCAGATAGATAGACTGATATTGACCCCCAGATAGATAGACACAGACCCCCAGATAGATAGACAGACACAGACCCCCAGATAGATAGACAGACACAGACCCCCAGATAGATAGACAGACAGACAGACACAGACCCTCAGATAGATACAGACATTGACCCCCAGATAGATAGATATAGACCCTCAGATAGATAGACAGATAGATATTGACCCTCAGATATAGATACAGACATTGACCCCCAGATAGATACAGACACAGACATTGACCCTCAGATAGATAGACAGATATTGACCCTCAGATAGATAGACAGACACTGACCCCCAGATAGATAGACAGACAGACATTGACCCCCAGATAGATACAGACACAGACATTGACCCTCAGATAGATAGACACAGACCCTCAGATAGATAGACAGATATTGACCCTCAGATAGATAGACAGACACTGACCCTCAGATAGATATTGACCCTCAGATAGACAGACAGACACTGACCCTCAGATAGATACAGACAGATATTGACCCCCAGATATAGATACAGACATTGACCCCCAGATAGATAGACAGACACAGACCCTCAGATAGATAGACAGACAGACACAGACCCTCAGATAGATATAGACCCTCAGATAGATAGACAGATATTGACCCCCAGATAGATAGACAGATATTGACCCCCAGATAGATAGATACAGACATTGACCCCCAGATAGATACAGACACAGACATTGACCCTCAGATAGATAGACAGACACTGACCCTCAGATAGATAGACAGACACTGACCCCCAGATAGATAGACAGACAGACACTGACCCCCAGATAGATAGACAGACAGACATTGACCCCCAGATAGATAGACAGACAGACATTGACCCCCAGATAGATACAGACACAGACATTGACCCTCAGATAGATACAGACACAGACCCTCAGATAGATAGACAGATATTGACCCTCAGATAGATAGACAGACACTGACCCTCAGATAGATATTGACCCTCAGATAGACAGATAGATATTGACCCTCAGATATAGATACAGACAGACACAGACATTGACCCCCAGATAGACAGATATAGACCCTCAGATAGATAGACAGACACTGACCCTCAGATAGATACAGACAGATATTGACCCCCAGATAGATAGACAGACACAGACATTGACCCCCAGATAGACAGACACTGACCCTCAGATAGATAGACAGACAGATATTGACCCTCAGATATAGATACAGACAGATATTGACCCTCAGATATAGATACAGACAGATATTGACCCTCAGATATAGATACAGACAGATATTGACCCTCAGATATAGATATAGACACAGACATTGACCCCCAGATATAGATATAGACACAGACATTGACCCCCAGATAGATAGACACAGACATTGACCCCCAGATAGATAGACACAGACATTGACCCCCAGATAGATAGACACAGACATTGACCCTCAGATAGATAAGAGACATTGACTCTCAAGCAAACCTAATGAACCAGAGGGGTATTTATACAGAGGGATATGCAATCAACTGCATTTAGAGCTGTTGTGGATGAGGAAACAGTCAACTACAGTTTTAGGATAGACTCACTGAAGATGGCACAAGGCACACCTCACTGTCCTCTGCCAGTTTAATTTGAGTCATATGCACGACTTTATCCTCCAATTATCCCAAGCCACAATGTACACATTTATTTTGTGCACTCTCAAGATCAACTTTAAGACTTCAATCATTTATTCGTTTATTCCCGAACACTACAAACATATATTTGCTTATTCTAAAATATGTTTAATGGATGGCTAACTAATATTGGCACTATATACTTGTAATACAGCCAGAGGGGAACTAGCTTCCCTCCCCTTGGCGAGCCTGGTTTCCCCCTAGGTTTTTTTATTTTTACTTTCTCCACTAATCAAAATTCTGTGGAGTTGTGTGTTCCTGGACAGTCACCTTGGCCTTGCTTACTGGGGGTTAAGACTAATATCTCCAAATCATAAATGTCATCTTCCATGATTTTCATATTACCACCAACTTAACGCTGTAAAGCTGCTTTGAAACCATGTTTGTGAAAAGTGCTATACAATTACAACTGACTTGCAGTCAGAATAGTCATGTACTACTCGCTGCTTTTTTGCACAAATTTATGGAACTTGCCCTTTGCTTTCCTTCTCTTTGTCGATTTTCCTCTGTTGTTCTTTGGTGGGGGGCCTCTTAACCAGGCTTCGATCTACAACAGACAACAATTAGTATTGTGAACCTCAAGTATTGTGGACAGTCATTCATGTGTACTGAAGTGCTAAAGGAGTTCTATAAATTATTATGCACTGTACAATAAATTAATGAAACACCATTTAACTCACCATCTACATCTGAACTCCCATCCTCACTGCATGGCTCAAGTGTCTTTTCAGGGGAGAAGAGGTCAGAACCTCCATCTGAAAAACAAACAAACACCTCATTCGCTGCAGTTTAAAAAAAATGGTTCACCCAAAATGAAAATTTGCTGATAATTGACTAAACCTCATGCCATCCAAGATGTATTGGAATTTCTTTCTTCAAAACAGAATTGAAGATAACTTATTCTGTTTTGATGAAGACACTCAAATACATCTTGGATGCCTGAGGATGAGTAAATTTCATTTTGGGTGAACTATTCCTTTAAGGATACATACTGAAAACAAGTAACGGCATCTGTAAAAAGGGCTACAATTATTGATTACATGAGTTTGATGCATTGTCACCATCTCAGGTTATACGAGTCCCTTACCACCAATGAGTAGCCCAACAAGCCCACTATGGAATACCCACTGTCCCTGCTATGCAAATATCAAAGCTAACAAAATGGTGTTGTCAACCAGATGCACGTTTGCAGACATTAACATAACTTACCTTTTGCTTCCCCCTCTTGGTCCGTTTTTCTCAGTTGTTCTTCGGGGAGGGGCTCTTAATCAGGCTTTCTCCTGGGTTTTGATCTACAACAGTAACAGATAAGCATTAGTACTTGTTAGGTATTGTGGACTCTCATATTCCATGTGTATTGAAGTGCTGACAGTGAAATCAGACTACCAAGACCTGACAGAGTTCACAACTGTAAGCAGCAGACTATCCTTGAACATAATACAGCTACTGTAACAGGCCAGCAGCACTGGCCATTTGCAAGGTCTTCTATTGTGCCTTACAACCAAAATGTTTGAGTTCTGTTACCTACATATGCTTGTTTCAGATATTGGCCTGACTCTCAGCTCTTCTGGTTTGCCTCCACTCACTGCTTCTGATATTATGTGCACTAAACTTGCTGAAAAAGTGAATAATTTTCCCTAAACTGCTCTTGCTTCATCTGCTTGTTGGTCCCAATTCTCAAATGTTATGCTACATGAAATGACTGAAAAGAGATTAAATGATCAGCATCACTGTAAAATATCCTTGAATTGTAACAGACTAATTGAAGTATGAAATACACAAATTAGGGTCCTATAACTAGGGACAGGGGCTGCAAATATGCTACAGTTCAACCCCTTATGTAAATGACATCTGCTGCACGACTTGCCAGTATTTAACAATGTCTAAATCTGTATAGTGTGTGTACCAATCTCAAATAAATGAAAAGGTGGTAAGAACTGCAACACTTTACTCAAGACTCTACTTGCCTTTTAACTAATGGGTTAAGTATGAAAAACAACCTGCCGGGTGCTTTGCCAAAAGGCATGAGTTTTTGTAGATTTCATGATGAATATTTTAACTCACCATATACATTTGACCTTCCATCCTCACTGCAGTGTCTCTTTTTAGGGATGAAGAGGTCAGAACATCCATCTTAAAAAACAAGAACAAACTAAAAAGTAACACATCATTCTCCTAATTCAATTCTATGTTTAGTATAAAGGACATAGTGGTGGTTTTGTACTGGACTGCATTTTACTGAGAGGTGTTTCTAATAGCAAAGTTTAAGTGTCTATTTGTACAAGTTTAAAATGTAAAACTTACCCTCATTCACCTCACTTCCTTGTTTCTTCTGACTCTGTGGGACACGCTCAGAAGTCGATGTGGGACCTTCACCTATAAAACACAATCAAATATTAATGCTTAAGTGTCCAAAAAAAGTCACAAGTACATAATTTTGATTAAAAGCTCCATTAGTAAATGTAGTATTCGGTAAACACCACATGAAGAGCTGTTTTCAGTTGCTACCTTTAAACTTTACACTACCAGAAGAATTACATGCCCAAACCTTCCTTTACCAGTCAAAAACATTTTAAACTAATCCTACTCCAGTTAGCGATATAAAGTATGTAACATTAACACTTTGCAAAATTGTGATTATTTTTAACAAGCACTGCATATAAACTCAGCAAAAAGAAACGTCCCTTTTTCAGGACACTGTATTTTAAAGATAAATTTGTAAAAATCCAAATAACTTTCAAATCTTTACTGTAAAAAGGTTTAAACAATGATTTCCATGCTTCACAGCAGTACCGGTACTACAGAACACCCACTATATCTAGTACAAGTCTGCAGTTTGACCGACACACGACTGCTTTTAAATGCAAAAACGCATATCAGAGTGCATGCACTCCTTTATACGAAACTGGACAATGTACAACATTTAAATCACAGATTTAATGACAGAGCAGAGCACTCATCCATGGCTAACCATGCATCACATTAAGTGTACGGCTAATTGATTTAAAAAACAGCACTTGTGCACTATAGTCACACTTGGGGATTTAGCAAACCATTTCTCCAGGACTGCGAAGGTTCCAGTGACAAAACGCGTCAAATTACGAGCATGTTTCAAAATAAAAGCCAGATGCTTGAAACTCAAGATACTATGACAAATTAAAAACACATTCAAAAAATTGGGTGTGATGTTTAGGATATGTCCCGGTCGAGGCCTTCTAGCTGGCCTTGAGTAACACAAATCACACTTTAAGTGACGTAATTTGAATGCGAAGAGTGCGAGATCTTCATCACTGCCGCAATCACCAATAAGAAACAGATCCTTATGGATTTAAAAACACGAGATGTGTGATGAAAGTGTGATTTTCACTTCAAGTAAATTTGTTAGAGCTTTTTGCATTGTTATAGAAACATCAGGAGTTTAACTGTAAATTAGGCTGCTGGAGCATTCAGTGTCAGATTAAGTTTTGAAAAGTAGTGCTGCATTCCATTCAACTTGGAAAGTCGGATTTTACAACTTCCTGCTAGGAAAAGTGAAATGGATGCATCTTGAAGTCAGAATTACAACTTGTAGCTCATGCAGAAATTCTCAACTCAATTTCAGCGAGATGCAGGGCATGATGTCACAAACATGTCCACACTCAGGGAGCTCTACAAAGTAATAAACATTCACTTTATTTTATCCCCTTTTTCCTCCCAATTTGGAATGACCAATTTCCAATGCACTCTTAAGTCCTTGTGGTGGCGCGGTTACTCACCGTAATGCAGGTGGCGGAGGACGAATCCCAGTTGCCTCCGCGTCTGAGACCGTCAATCTGTGCATCTTATCACGTGGCTTGAGCGCGTTGCCACAGAGATCTAGCACGTGTGAGGCTTCACTCGACCACATTCAAAATGAGCCACATTAATTGCGGCCACAAGGTTACCCCATGTGACTCTACCCTCCCTAGCAACCGGGCCAATTTGGTTGCTAAGGAGACCTGACTGGGGTCACTCAGCACGCTCTGGATTCAAACTCACGACTCCAGGTGTGATAGCGTCAATACTCGCAGAGATATCCTGACCCCTGAACATTCACTTTAAGTAACATTGATAAATTAGTTTATTTCCACATTACATGATAAAGCTTTTTTTTTTTTTTTTTTGCAGAAACAGGTGTATAAAACAATCCCTTTAGATAATCATACACTAGGGCAGGGTGATATGGCCAAAACTGTTATCACGATAATCTTTCATATTGTTGATATCGATATTTATCATGATATACATTTACACATTGCACACTTTTTTTTGGGGGGGGGGATCTGCGGGATCTTTTACCAAAATATAAAAATATATTACCGTTTATCAATTGAAAATGAATGTTAAAAGATCATCTGTTTGTTCTGAAGCATAGTGACAACAATGTATGATGCCCAAAAGCATAGGGTGTCTTATTCATTGGGAAACTGTGTTTTCTTAATGGCATGAATCACACTGAAGGCCTAGACTTCAAATGCACAGCCCACCACTGGACTTGGCGTATTCTGAACCTAGCTGTATTAATGTGCATGGACAAATAACTGCCATGAAACTACATAGTTGACTTAGCACTTTCTAGAATCCTGACAATTTGTATCCCCACTTCTTGCAAAATGTAACTTCTCTACTGTAGCCTACATAAATGTAGCTGCCCTGCAGACGTGAGCAGTAATCTGGCAACATTCATTCAGATTAAGTACGTTCTACAAAGAATGTTGTTGGATCTAAGAATTAATTATTCTCTCATGCTTAAATCTGGAATTAATTTAGATTCTTTTATCACGTTGTGTTGTTTCCTTCAAAAAAAATTCCACAATTTAAAAGTTACAATTACTAACAACTGCTCAAAATAGTCTGTTAAAGGGTTACTTCAGGATTTAGCATTAAGCTTTGTATCAGTAGAAAACCAGTAGTATTTTCTAATTACCGAGCTCTCCCCCCCATATCCCCATATCCCCCTGAGATGAGAGATTTATTTATTTTTAGTCTGGAAAAAAATCCTCCGATGACGCAAAAATCGTCATTTTGCGTCATCGGAGGATTTTTGGTCCAGAGGCTTAAAACTACAGCCAGTATTCCGCGTGTTTTCACCACGCCCATATGGGGCGGGATCTCACTCACAGAATGTGAAGATAGTGTCAGCCATCTTTCTGTAGAAGCTAAGAAAACAGGCTCTTGCTCTGTGTAGAAAGTTTGTATACAAGTAGGTTAATCACGATGGCGGAAGGTAGTTTTGAAGTTGAAATTGCAGAAGGGGATTACGAAGATCTGTTGCGAGAATCTGATGCTCGCGCTACCTGTACGAGCCGCAATACAGCGATGAACAGAGGCTGGAGCAGGGGAGCAAAACCTGCTTGGCAGGCAGGAGGAAGAGAGTGTTAAATTATATTCAGACTCAAGTTGGGGTGGACTGGTGGTGTCAGTGCTCTGGCTGTGCGCCTATGGAAACAGATAGAGAGTCCTATTGCTGTCGCGAATTTCAGCGATACTGGATGAGATCGCTGAATCCGCTGATGAAACTGCACCGATAACATGAGCATAAACTGAGCACCCAAGTTTTGTATCACACATGGACAGGGGAGTCCTGGAAACTTATTTTAGGATCCCGAAGATAAATTGGAAACGCCAGCAAAAGCAGTGACAAACGGACGGATTAGTGTAAAGTGAGTATTTTGTTTTTCTTTTTTGTTACTAAGACGTCATGTGCAGAGTTTGGACACCCCGAATTATCATAATGTGCTTCCCGTGTAGTCAGTCAATTTATCAACTAACTCACGATTTATAGAGTCACGATGTATCATAGTTGTATCATATGCATTGCGTTCATATTTTGGACTCATCTTATTTTTTTATACATAGTATGGTTTATTAATATGATGTGTACTGAGTTTGGTCTTTTAATATCACTGTCTTAGTACAATAAGCCACATTAAGCGTTTTTCACGTTAAATCATATTTTCAGATACTGCGCCTGTAGCCGGTAGGCGTGGTTTGGGAGTGGCCTCGTAAGGGCAGCAAAGCAAGTGCATTCTGGGAGTTGTTGTCTTTCAGCCACGTGTAAAAAATACATTTTCTGCCTTTTCTCTGTCTAGAATGCTTCAAATTCAAAAATAATTTCACATTTATACTATATAAATGACCAATTTTAAATACACATTCATCTTCCCAGAGGTGAAGTATCCCTTTAAGACACACACACCTGTGTTGACCTTCTTCCCATCACTTCTTGGACCTAACACCAAAGAGAAGATTGAAAAAAAAATCACATATCAGTTTAAACAAAATTATACAGTGTATATATAGACAGTAATGTTTTAGTACCTCGTTTATCTTTTAACATAACATTTAAGACCTTACAAATAATTATTTACTACATTTAAAAATTACATCCATACATACATATTTATATATATTTTCTGGTTAAATGACAATATTAAACACTGAATTTGGCATTGGACACCATGTCATATGTATGTGAAGTTCATAAACTGTGTGTGTGCAGATATGCATTTAGTGAATATAAACCTTGACTACCAGATATCTCGGTTATAGCCACTTTGATAAGTAAACCTGCCTCATTTTAATACAACAGCTCTGCCATTAAATTCAAACAACTGGGAATGCAGTCCAGTACAACTAACTGTGACTTTAATACTCAAACATATAATCGTGTTCTTAATTTACTAGCTAATATTTACTTGACATTTTCATTTTGCTGTCGGTTTTCCGTGACCTAAAACTGCGTTAAAATGTGGACGAGATGCCAAAAAGCTAGCTGTTGCGTGAGGACGAGGCACATAAATCTTAAAATCTTACCTGCACAGAAGAGGTTTGTAAAAATCGTGTTTCAGATCGATTATGATGAACTCTCAATCGCTCCAGTCTTCTCCTGAACCTGTCGAGGCCGCTGCTTCGCACATCCATGGGTTCAACTGAAGGTTACGCTTAATGAGCACGAGGGGTGCAGGTGCTGGGGGGAGGGGGAGGGGTGATCAATTAAGGCTGCACTGAAGTGCACCACAATATTCTCCACTTCTCACCTCTGACGCTCAGGCCTGTATTACAGGCTTACAGTGTTGTAACTAAAGGAAGGTTTACGTTTTTTACAACAGTTAACTGCACAATATCAATTAACACACTCAAATTACACTCTTAAAAGTAAAATTTAACCTTGCACCTAAACTTCACTATGTATATCAGTAGTGAAAAAGTAGTACCACAGTGTTTTAACACTCTGTAAAATTAAAAGTGCTGAAGTTAATTTTTAAATTAAGTAAAAAAATACAAAAGTATAAGCATTGAAAAATACTTAGTTCCAAAAGTATTAGTATGCATTATGCACAATTCAGAATAATTATATTGTTGGATTATAATTATTGTTGCATTAATGAAAACAATCCTTATAAAATTTCAGATAGTATAGGTGGAGCTAATTTTATATGTTAAACTGTATATTGCTAGGTAGCTTGTGAATTTCCCCATGGATCAATAAAGTTTGTCTTTGTCTTTATCTTAAAATAACACATTGTATTTTATGTTAATAATAATTTGTATAATCTAAAGTTGCAGATTATCGACCGCCATGGGCCACTGAATTACACCCCCAAATTTGAAGGCTCTTGCTCATCCTTTATCAGTTTACCCTTCCCTGAATGTACTGCTGCTTCCCATGCGGTCTGTCTCATAGAATCCTATGGCAGACAGGGAGATCTGTGAAAAATATTAAAAAAAAAAAAAAAAAAACAGTTTTTCCTCATACAATTTATTCCATTAATTTTCTGTAGCACTCCAAAAGGTCCAAATGACTCAAATTTAAAATATATGATCCCTCAGTGGCCCTGCAGACCGTGTGCAAAGTTTGAAGTATGTAGAACCTCGTTAAGTGCTTAATTAGCTGACGTGTTTACTTGTAATTGTTCCTGAATATTTGTTCCCAATTTTTTTTTTTTAAGTACTTTTCAAACACTGAGGGTTATGAAATTTCAATATGTTGTTCCTGATGTCCCAGTGATGAAGCCTTCAATGCCTCAAGCTCTTAGCACATCATTTAATGTTATTTTCAGATTGTTGCAATTTATTTAATGGCTGCCAAATACATGGTTCATGTACAGTCATTTTTTTTAGGCAAATTATACTTATTTATGAGTTTTAATTCAGGTGAAAGCATTCCATTGAGTGTGACGAGTGCCGTAAATGGTGGTTTAATCAAAAACAGTTAAAAAATGTTAATGGGTAATTTGGATGTCTGCAAGAGAGGCGTCACAAGAGCTTGAAATTTGGTATTGTGGTCGCCCAGGGGCCTTCAAGCCAGGTCTCGAAGTTTGAAGGCTATAGAAGCTTCCTAAATACACTTGTAGCACAGCCACATAAGGGATTAATATGTACATTGCTGCAAAGTACCTTAACTGTTCTTATTTAGACAGCTATGATATATATGTATTCTTCCTGTGTTTGTTGCCTAGCAAAGTGTATTGGTTCTAGTTTTACTCACACGAGAATTTGTCGCGCTGCCCATTTCACAATATGGCGAAAGAGACTGGAAGTAGGGAAAGCGGTACCTACTGTCACGCTGCTACGATCGTCAGTCATTGTCACAATGGACTACTAACAGCTTGTTTTCTTCCAGTGACCACTTTATCTGCTAAAAGTAACCATGGCAGATATTGTCCGTTTTGTTGACAGTTTTCAGGGAAAGTGGTAAATAGGACCAGGTTTTATTGGCTATTAAGAAAGCGTGAGGAGCCACATCAGCTTGAGGTAAATACATGTACTGTATTTAGCTAATGTTGAGTGGTACATGGTTTCTGTTAACCGGGTGGTACCCAAGGTATCCGTTGTCTCAATATACAGCAACAGCAGCTAAATAGGTTAGTAACAACATTACACTCTGAAATTACTAATGTATAACAAAAAGAATGTATTACATTAAGAAACACAAGGCTTCATGAATTTATAGATGCAAATTAAATGTTAGGATTAATACACACAACATTTCTTCACCAGACAGCATATTTTAGTTTACTGGGAACCAAAAATGTTCCAGCTGCCCTTGCTTGCACAAGCAAACAGCAGAACTGGCACAGGCCCTGCACCCAGGTACAAAAAATAAAAAAACGAGAGGAAATAACTCACTTAAAATAGTTTTAATTTGATAATGGTTAACAATTGTTTTTTTCATTGTGCATGACATGTGGAAATCAGATTGCAATATAGTGCAAGATATTTGTCAGAGCATCACTCCAGAACCAGTGTAAGTACAGTCTAGTTCTTCTGGCTCCTGTATTTGTTCCAGTGCCTCATCAAGTGCACCTAATTAAAGAGAAGCAAACAATAACTTTTAATATTTTGTGTTAAAAAAATTACACTTTTTAATCAAAATTAATTTTTTATGAAAACTCATTCTTATTATTTGGTAAATGACTATTACCTATGCAGTTATGGACCAGTTAGAACATCACTGTAAATCTTTTATTCACCCCAACAACTATTTTCTGCTCAATAGTCATCTATATGCATACAATGGCCATCTGTTTCTTGCTCTATATGTTGACTGAACATGTGACACATCTGTTTTTTTCTCATTACAATTCATTTACTGATAAAACATTTGTTGATACTTTTAAAAAATATAGCATATTAACAAATGATCTACTGTTTTAATATGTCTATCATTGTCAACACTGTGTGGTTATTGTGTTGGTTAACAACATGCTTCACTCACCTGGGGAAGGGCAGCAGTCATAATCGTGCTCCTGCACCAGCAGTGCCGCATCAATACTCTCCATTTAAACATCCGCTGCTTCCTTCAAATCATAAACACTTCTTTTTGCTGTCCGTGTCTGGGGTGATTTAGCTTCTCCCCAGTTGTTCCACTGAAACTTGGAAGGGACAGCCTGCGGTTTAGGGTAATTCCGACTGGACTTTGGGTGGACGCAGAGTCTTAAAAGTGCACACAAAAATGCTGCCTTTCCTCACAGTAAATGCCCCCCCACCCCCTTCTCTTTGTATGGCCCAAATCAAACTCAACTTAGTGGAATTAGAGCAAAAAAGGCAAACTACATACCTGACTGCTTTTAGACTCTGCCATTGTTCAGCAAGTATAGTATAACCAGAAAAGAGTTTTCCCTACATTCAGATTGCTCACATCACGTTGTGAAATAGACCTATTCTTGCACTGAAGCTAAAAAAGCTTTTCCTTCATTCTAGAGATTTGTCCTCTTCGTATGACATTTGACGGAACTGAGCATGTGAAGTTTGGGGCCTGTCAGACCTTTCTCTAGAAAAAGACAATTTCCATATGACCTCGAAATTCAGTATCCTGGTAGTCCTCAGCCCTGTGTCACTCAGTCCTCTTGCTGCCTCCTGAGTGCCTCTATTCAGCTCCTAAATTTAACCCCTGCCCTCAGTGACTTGATTCGTACAAGCAGCTCTGTCTGGCTATCGGAGCAAGAGGTCTGTGGTGGAGATTCTTACATAAAATGTTGAAAATATTGCTCTTCATTATAGAAACTTGTCTGCTTAATATGTTGTTTTGGGGGCCCCAGACTAACAGTACATGCAACTTATTCCATTCATTTCCATAGGCTTTTCGTATAAAGCAAGACTTTGCACCACATTTGAGTGTGTTTTGACTGATTCTTGCAGGACAGTCCCACATACAATTTATTTGACATGCTCCAGATATGTCATTAGTTTTGCAAATAGTTTGTCACAAACCAACCAAAGTATAGGACAACTCAAAATCATGAAATGTATATGGCACTAAAAAAAGTCAGATCATCTCATATCTGATTACAATTCATCCTGAGGGGAACATGAATGTAACACATTTTGCTAAACAGTCTATTAAATATTTGATAATGTTGAATTTATATGTTTGTACAAAATTTCATTACAATCCATTTGTTAATTTTTTTGATATTTCAGTCAGGACCAAGTGATCAACCTACTGGCTGACATTGCCATTCCTAGAACACTGCCACTAGTGTGGCTAAAATAGCAGACCTAAAATGAGAAGCAGAAGGCAGAAATATGACCTTCATAATCTCTAAACAACCCTCAGATTAAGTGATGAAACCCCTGTGCACCAGCCAATTTCTAGTTTGACTCCCAGTAAATCATGCGACCAAAGATATATAGAGGTATTAATTTGGTCTCTTAGTCTCCATTCTTTGATATATTAATATCAATATGTACAGTATGTTGCTATTATTATTATATGAAAATTAGCTTTCACAGTTTTTGTATTATTTATGCTTCAGGTAAATACATGCAGACAGTAAATACACCCAAAAGTGTCTTTAGATCTTAAGATACATCTAACTTAGCAGATGGGCTTTGCATGTTTAAAATGTACACTGCCAACACCCAGTTTTATTTGAGAGAGAAAAAAAACAGTTGTCCACTAGTGGAGTTAAGACCATCCTTAAATTCAGTATTCATGTCTGCATATAATCTTAACATATTAATATTCCTCTGGGGGAAAATGCTACTTGGGTATACCAGGACCATAACATCAACAAGTGCAATTTACATTTAAAGTAGATTTCAGATTTAATGTTATATGTACTTAATACTGACAAAATTTGTTCATTATCTTAAAAGTATAAGATAAAGGTACATTTAATTAACCTGGATGAAATTTTATAAGATGTATTTAATTTTACTTACAACTAGAATTACCGCCTTGCGTTTGTATGCCTTATCCAACCTGTTCCTGAGTTGAATGGCATTGAATAATGGTGCAAAAAGTGTTTTTGCAGAACATTATGATGTCACAGTAAAGTTGACCTTTGACCTTTTGGATGTAAAATGTCATCACTTCATCATTTTATCTTATTAGATATTTGCGTGAAATTTTGTCATGATTAGTATATACATTATTGAGTTATGCCCAAAAATGTGTTTTGTGAGGTCACAGTGACCTTGAACTTTGACCACAAAATTCTAATCTATTCATCCTTGAGTCCATGTGAACATTTGTGCCAAATTTTAAGAAATTCCCTCAAGGCGTTCCTGGGATACTGTGTTCACAAGTTGAATTATTACAAAAATAGTGTTTTGTGAGGCCACAGTGACCTTGACCTTTGGCCACCAAACTCTAATCAGTTCATTCTTGATTTCAAGTGAATATTTGTGTCAAATTTCAAGAAATTCCATCAAGGCATTCCAGAGAAATCGCATTTCCGATTGGAAATAGCATAGGGGGCGACAGAGAGCAAAAAGTGTGTGCATGCATGGAACGTACACACACTGATTTTATCTCATTTTTTCTCATTCTACCGACTATCCGAGGACCTCTCTGAAACTTTGAGGGAAGCCTATAATTAGCCACTGGAGGCCATTACAGTGAAAACAAAGTGAGGACCGGCCTAAATGTCCTCACTTTGTAAAAAGGTCCTCACTCCAAAGGTTAAAAACTCACACTGGTCCTCACAAAGATAGCCATGCAAACACACACACACACACACACACAAACACACACACACACACACACACACACATACACACACACACACACACACACACACACACTATAATTCACAGTTCAGACACATCAGGGCTCAAGCACAGGGTGTAGTCAAACAGGATGGTAATGATTACATGGCAATGGAACCTTTAATTTAACGATGACATCCATCCTCTTTGTTTCTTTTTCCTTTCCATTTCTCTGATTCCCTATCATCATGATGAAGTGTGCTGAAATCTAATTCATTCAAGTGCATGTGCCCATGTGTTCAATGTGTGTGTGTGTGTGTGTGTGTGTGTGTGTGTTTGTGTGTGTGTGACTGATTGATTTGTGGTGAAAGAGAACAGCCCAGCCAAACCGACAGAAATCTACACTTAACCACAAAGGCTCCAGCGACTACTCATAGCATGGTAAAGGGTGCATTGATGTGTGCTTGTTCATGTGTGTGGGTTGGATTGCAGGGTTATATGCACATGTGATATTGCACCATAATGTGATATAAGATTGTGGAATGTGGTGTCTGACAGTATGTATCTGGGTGTTGACAGACAATTCATGGCACATTGAAATTAACTAACACATTTTTTATCTCTCTCAGTGTACATGTGTAATCATTCATTCATTATATTATTTTTATATAATGAAGGTCTTAAATTGCCTAAAAATCATTATTACCAGATCTTATCCACCAAATACGCTCATGAGTGCAGTCTGGCTCTGATTCTGTGTGTGTGTGATGTGAGGAGGTCAGTGGTTTGATTGTGAGCTTTGTGCTTTTGGAAACATAATACTGTTACTCATCTCTATCAGCACTAAAAAGAGCTCTGCAAACACAGTATCTTTTTGCTGACCTGGTATGTGCAAAATAGGAAACAATGTTGCCTGATTTCCCATTTTTTTCTCTCCATATTTTGCTGTCTGGGTTTCTCTGTCTCTCTGTTATAACAGACTTGGGTTTGATTTTTTTCAAAATCCCTAAACCAAGACCAAAGTTTCTGACTTAAACTCAACCTAGAGCTTGCAGGCTAAATTATATCAATCAATCAATCAATCAATCAATCAATCAATAAATCAATCAAAATCAACCAGTCAATCAATCAACCCAGCCCAAACCAATTTAGCCAAACCCAGCTTTAATGAGAGGTCACAAAAAAGAGAGGCATGGTTTTATACAGTATTCCAACCTCAGCAGAAATTAATGTAAGGACTGCTTTATAATAAAAATGCAGTGGCGGAATATGGTACAGTGATGGTATCAAATTATATACCATGGTAGTCAATGATTATTTTCAGGTACCAGTGTATTTACTCAAAGGTACTTCAGCAAATACCATTGCATTACCATGGTAATTTATTTAATGATGGATGAACTGTAAAGGGGTGGAGTTAGAGAGTGGCATAAGCATCTGTTATTTACAGGAGGATAGATAGAATGTAAAGTAGGCATAGTCTAAAAAAGAGCCACAATCAGTTTGAATGAAAGCAAAAATTGATGGAGTATAACAAAATCGCACCCGCTCTTCTTTCAGTTTCAGCACAAGCATTGAATATGGCGAACCCTGATTGGATTAGAAGCTTGATGGAACATTGATTGGTTTAGAAGCTCAATCAATCAATCAATCAATCAATCAATCAATCAATCAATCAATTGATTGTACTTACACTGATTGGATTAGAAGCTTGATGGAACATTGATTGGTTTAGAAGCTCAATCAATCAATCAATCAATCAATCAATCAATTGATTGTCCTTACACTGATTGGATTAGAAGCTTGATGGAACATTGATTGGCTTAGAAGCTCAATCAATCAATCAATCAATCAATCAATCAATTGATTGTCCTTACACTGATTGGATTAGAAGCTTGATGGAACATTGATTGGCTTAGAAGCTCAATCAATCAATCAATCAATCAATCAATCAATCAATCAATTGATTGTCCTTACACTGATTGGATTAGAAGCTTGATGGAACATTGATTGGTTTAGAAGATCAATCAATCAATCAATCAATCAATTGATTGTCCTTACACTGATTGGATTAGAAGCTTGATGGAACATTGATTGGTTTAGAAGATCAATCAATCAATCAATCAATCAATTGATTGTCCTTACACTGATTGGATTAGTAGCTTTATTGACCAGAGACTCTCATTCTTTTTTTCAATGGATTCATTGTTACTCAGAAAAATACAAAAAAAATGTACTTCACATAAAATGACACACTTCTTGTAAAAAAAATATTTTTTAAATGTTTTGTAAAAAAAAAAAAAAAAAAAAAAAAAAAAAAAAATGTTGTGTATATTCAAGTGTGTTTTCATTAATTAATAATGCGTTACCATGACCCTCGCTATAAAATAATTAGTAATTCCTTCATGTTTATGTGGTAATACTTGAGTCATTACTTATGGGTTACCAAAATTATTTTAAAAAGACCTTCAGCAATATCAAACCTATCGAAGTTAATCATTTGTAATGAACAGAAGCGATATCCCAAGGAATACACAAGTTGGGCAAATACATCTATAAGATGAATATGATAATCTACCCGACACTGTAGCCATGAGTTAGAGAGCTATTAATAAATTCATTCCAGCAAACAACACACGTGAGTCACATGTTTCTCTGAAGGCACATTTCATGATCATGTTCACAATAAAAACAATCATTCACATTTTAAACACATGTTCATTTTTTATTACTAATTAATTAGTAGTTATTTTAAATTAGCCATAATTGGTTGATAGTTCTCAATGAGTAAAATCAAACTCAGTAATTATTGAACAGTGAACTACCTCAGTCCTCAGTTCGCTATTACTTACTAATTGGTTAATCATGTTTCCATATTAGTTATTAGTAACTAAAGTGTTAATGTTGTACTACTCATTAATCCTGCATTAATTCCTGCATAGTTACCTATTGATGACGGACCATTATTATAAAGTGCTACCAGTTTCCGGTAACTCTCTTTGGTTCAGATATGGGTAAGTCAAATAAGTTTTGTCATTTACATGACTGTTAATTCCATTTGTATGTGTTTACATGTGCACGGAAGTATTTGTCTTCATACAAAGGTCTTTGTTTTCCTCATAGGTCTAAAAATGACCATGCTTATGTGCTCGTCTGTCTGTATGTGTGTCCTTGTACTTTACTTGTGCATGTGTGTTTGTGCTATATGTGCTGGTCTGGCTAAAGCAATGGTTAGCAATGGTTGAGCAATGGTTGAGTTAGCAGACAGTGAAGAAATGGGACACACACTGTGGAGTAAGAGGCTAAGGGACCAGGCTACATGATACATGATTCAGAGCCATGCATAAGAGAATTCTCACAGCTGGCCAAGTTTAAATCAAATGACACAGTCATATCAGTTATAGGCAAAAAGCTGCAACCTCTTCAGAGATACAACCAGCAAATTGCTCTACTTCAAATGGTCAAATAAGTGAAATATCATATTTTGAAGCTAAACAACATTAGTTTTGGTCCTCAATTTTGATTTGACAAGTGGCATTACAAGAGTGCCGATATTCATATAACAGCACTGGAGTGTTTTACTCTTCTTCTCACTCTTATCCACTTAACATCCATGCTGATTTTCAGTTCAGCAGCACTCTGGTTGCTTGAATAGATTTTTGTATTCAAGAATGGGTATTAGAACTTAAGAATAGTGTTTATGTCAAGATATCATCATCTTCCATAGAAGTAAAATAATCTAGAACACAGATGTGTAATTCCCAACCTGGCTTAATCAAGGACTCTGAGATCAAATTTAGCATGGAACAAAATCCACCTGGAAAAATACTTTGGATCCGAACCAAAAAGGAAAATGTACAGTACATGTTATTCATCTAGCCATGACAGGAACTGTTCTTTCCCATCTTAAATAAAGCAAGAAAGCAGACATTCAGGGCCAGGGTGAGATGAGATGCTCTTCAAACACAAAACTGACAGAATTATGAGGCCGTAATACTGTGTGTTACAGTACTGAAGCTTTATGGACTGCAGGGGTTTCTGTGTGCACAATACATGCAGGAGGGTGTGTGTAAGAATGTGGGTCATGTATTCTTTGAGATTTGATTGCTAAAGGGAGGATGTGTGAGAATGTGTGTGTGAATGTGCTCTGAGAAGGGAGTATTGAATGAGTGAGAGAATTCGTTTGTCATCAAGATTTGTTTATTTACAGCCTGTCCTTCTCTCCCTCATCCCTCTATCCTTAGTAATCTCTTTTTCTTGTGTAAATCCTTCCCTCCATCTCTCCTTTAAGGGGGGCAACAGTTGGCTGACTGACACACAGGCTATCTCTGGAGTGACTGTTGAGTGAGTAGGAGTGTGTGTACGTATGTGTCTGTGTGTGAGGTTTCAGAGAAACAAAGAGATGCTTGAGTATGCTGCAGGCTCCTGCAGGGCTCCGGTCAGGGTTTTGTGTTTGTGTGCATGTGTGTGTGTGTGTGTGTGTGTGTGTGTGTGTGTGTGTGTGTGGGCGGGTTTGGGTGGTTTATGAGGACTTTTTTTTAGGTTACAAACTGGTGATTAAAAGGGTATTATGCTATAAATGTGGTTTATGAGGACATTTCTAGTGTTCCCATAATTAAAATTAAAAAACACACTAAACAATGTTTTATTGAAAATGTAAAAATGCAGAAAGTTTTTTGTGAGGGTTAGGGTTAGGGGATAGAATCTATAGTTCATACAGTATAAAAAACATTTTTGTGTGTGTGTGTGTGTGTTTGTGCGTGTACATTTTTTCATTTTTATACTACATTATGGGGACTAAATGTCCCCACAAGGATAGTAAAACCTGAGATCACCTACCTTGTGGGCCCAGCCAGTGGTCCCCACAAGGCAAATGGCTTAGTAAACATACTAAACTATGTTTTTTTTTTTTTAATTGTAAAAATGTCAAAAGGGGTAGGGGTAGGGTTAGGGTTAGGGGATATAAATTATCATTAGATACGTATAAAATCCAAACAATGCATGGAAGTCTATGGAGAGTCCTCACAATGATATAAAAACAATTGTGTGTGTGTGTGTGTGTGTGTGTGCGTGCGTGCGTGCGTGCGTGCGTGCGTGCGTGCGTGCGTGCGTGCGTGCGTGCGTGCGTGTGTGTGTGTGTGTGTGTGTGTGTGTTGACTTGTTTTTTATGTTCTGCAGAACATAAAGTAGGGCATATATGTTTGGAACGACATGAGGGTGAGTAAATAATAATGTTTTTTTTTATTTTTGCCTGAATTATTCTTTTAATATTACTTCTTACAGAACTGAAAGACTTTTTTTGTAATTCAGTTCTTCAGTCACATTTGTTTGTCCAATCTGTGGCCTTCTATGAATTTGTCTCTCTGAGGTGGACTGTCTCTGCCTCTTTTAATGTAAAACTTATGAACCTCTGGATTATTTCTGTTTTTTTGCTATTTTTGTGGATTTCCTCTGCTTTCTGTTTGAAAATCCCAAAGATTTGGAACTGCTGTGTGCGTAAGATTCCCACAAGGGTGTGTTCCTCTTCAGTTGAATGGTTTCCGTGATCAGGAAACCTCCACTCTCTACAATTGACTTTGGGGAGTCAGTGGGCTGAAAAAGGAAGAAAGCAATGCAATGCCTGGTCATGTGACCTGCATTTAATTTGACACTTATACTACAACATATTAACTTCACATAAACAATCAACTGGAACAATCAAGTATGGTGTTTTTGTATGTGTATTAACTAGGTTTTAGATCTTCAGCATTTTTTTAGGCTTTTAAAGGCACTTCTTGGTGGATAGAGAGAAGGAGAATGTATCCCTGTTATGGATTGTATAAAACTGAGTGTTGCATATTAAGCCTGGCCTTTAATAACATGTGTATAGTACCATTGATATACATTTAAATACTGTAGTTATTATGTTATGATTCTTGCATTGCTTAAGCATCAAAATAATCGTTATAGATGTAGTGATATACTTGTAGATTTAATTATTATGTTTTTTTGTTGGAGGTGCAATAAAACATTAACCCAAACTTTTGTTTCTTAACACTAGAATTGGTTAAAGTTAAGATTACATTTTTGTAATGCAAACTTAAATGTTTTCTCTAAATTTGTTTAAAATCAAATAATATTTAGAGGACTCTGTTTTGAAGACCCTCTAATTTTTATTCAGATAGTTTGAGCCACTGCTGTGTCTTTAGTGTAAAGACCAGAGAATACCTTACCTCATGTTTCCTTGATTGACCTACTCTACTGTATCATTCATTCACTCAGTCCGTTTTGGGAATGAGGCCCTTATCGTTGTGATTTATGCTGATTATAGCTGTGGAAGCAGAGCACGCTCAGTAGATTACCTCCCTTTGCAACAGCAGAAAATTAGTTCCAGACCATTAAACATACCTATATGTGTGTTGTGATATTTGTTTGAATTTTCCCACATAATTTTTTTTCTTCTAGATTTTTTTTTAATAAGTCAAGTCATTTATATCCTGTCCAGGGTGTACCCTGCCTTTCGCCCAATGTTAGCTGGGATAGGCTCCAGCCCCCCGCGACCCTGTACGCAGGATAAGCGGTTGACGATGGATGGATGGATGAAGTCATTTATATTTGCATTACACTTTTCACCACACACAGTTTCAAAACAGTGTTACAGAAAATAATGCTGTAACAGAAAATTATGCTGTAATGTCTTAAAGTCTTCATTGTGATGAAGTGATGAAAAAATAAGTTTTACATTATGCCTTAATAAATACTATTTTTCTTTAGACCCACAGTGAGCAAGGCATAGGCAACTGTGGACAAGGCAAGGAACACAAAATTCCATAGGATGTTAGTTAATGGAGAAAAATAACCTTGGGGGAAACCAGGCTCAACTGGGGGGGACAGTTCCCCTCTGGCTAAACATCATGAATTTAATGGCAAAATGAGTTATCTATGTGTAATACAAGTCATGGTTTAAAATAGTAAACTGAGTAGATGTTGTTGACCAATGTTTGAGCAAAAGTATTTTGTGTGTACTCTACATGAATGACAAAATTGAAGTCAAAATCTTTGAAGTCTATCTTGAATTAACTGTGCTGATGCTCATGTCAATGCAATATCATTTGCTATTTGGCTGATGAGGCTTTAGTTGGCATTCATTCACTCAAAATGACTGCAGAACTACACATATGCACACAGTCCCTAGAATGAGGAGGTGACAGTTTGTGTCCGCACCAGTCATTCATCATATAACAAAACTAATGTGTCTCCCTTAGAAAAAATCTTAATTTGTCATGGTCTCGGTGTGTCCAATGGTTTGTTCCATTTGTGTTTACGTTCTCTTCATGTGTTTCAGGTGCCATTGGCTCGCAGAATCAGTGTTGCCATGGGAACCCTGATCATATCCATGGGAATGATGATCATGCCAACTTTCAGCGGATGAGCAGCACCTGATCGTGATTTGTTTCTGCCTATATTTACTCCCCTCTGTTTCGTGTTCTTTGCTAGATTGTTGTTGTGTGTTAGTTACTCACCACTCTCTCTGCACTAGTCGGTCCTGTTGCGTGTTTTCTATATTGGTTGCCAGTCTTTGCTGTAGTGCCTGGATTGTGATAACCATCCTGTTTGTCACTTTGCTCGCCTTGACGCTTCACCTGAGTATTCCTCATTGGTTACCTCTCTGCACTGGATTTGCTCTCGCTCGCCTTAACGCCTTGCTTGTGTAATCCTCATCGGTTACCTCTCTGCACCGGATCTGTTCTTCACACTACCACGACGCACACAGACCTATGAACACACAATCCTCCAGAGGATTCCTATCGGATCTGCGCTCTATACTACCACCATGCACACAAGCCTACGAACACACTCTCAATCTTCAAGCTGCAGTTGGTTCCAGGATCCCCCTCACGCTTTGCCAGCTCTGCTGTGTTGTAATATCAATAAAGTGTGTTCCTTTGCCTCTGCACTTGGATCTCTGGTCTCATCCTTCTGACATAATACAACTAATAAGATTAAGTGAAGATTAATTAAGCCTGATAAAGTAAAATTAATTTTGACAAAGAAAATCCAAGCAGTAAATATTCTTTAAAAAAGCATAATAATATTACGTCTTTGTGGCTGTATGGATTATGATAGCTATGTGATTTATAGTCTCCTTATTGTGTAATGTAGCCTTCATATAGTGCACAGGTCAAATGAGCTGATCTTTATGTGGAGTTTAACTTGACCTGATCTCCTAACTCTGCCATTAAATCAGATTTTGGTTGCACTCAAGGGAAGTCTAGCGGTAATGTCTTAAAGTGAGAAATGTTCCAAAATTCGTGTGACTTCATAAAGGCGCTTTAGAGCTGACAGATAGATTTGTCTTCACAAAGGAGAGAGCTGTTTAAACAGATGAAAGACAGAGGGCCCAGGCCTCATGCGGAGTGACAAGTGTGTGTGTGTGAGTGTGTGTGAGTGCGTGTGTGTGCATGTGTGTGTGTGAACGTTAATGCTACAATATCCACACAAGAAGAATTAGCTTTATGAGTAAAAGTCAAAGTACACAAACTTGAAGATTAATACAATTTGTGTTTGCCTGTCTGTCTCCCTCCTTCCCTCAGTGAGTCTAGGAATGGCAGCATCTGGAAAAATTTCAGATCTAAATATTTGCAAGGTGAATGTTTAAAGGTCACTCTAGCAAGGTGAACACGAACAATGCTATGCCAACCTCCTGATGCTTATTGGTAGGTTTCCAGATGTTTGCTGAAATGTTGCTGGATCTTCTCTGTGTAGCTCTGGGATTGCTGGGCAATTGCCATGCAAAAGAATGTTTTGATCAATGACCGACCTTGGAAATACCAGATTTTGACTCATTAAGTTGTTTAAGAGAATGCCCAGTGCAGTGGGGTAACTACATGCAGTGCAGTGTGTGCAGCTGCACTGGGGCCCAGGGTGAAAGAGGGCGAGAACGATTGCTGTCCTGATGGAGAAAAGTCCCCAACCTCCCCACTCCTGAAGGCAATAACAGGGAGGTCCTGATCAGTGCTTTGTACTGTGGCCCATAAGATCCAAGTTACACCACTGGCCCAGAGTGTGCAGAGCTGTAATCAATTTGAGTCAAAGGGTGGTTACTTTAAAGAAAATACAATATAAGATGGTTTTGAATAATAAAAAATAAAAAAAAGTTTGCTCTCTATATAATTTCCATAATTCACTTTGTGTCATTTCATTCTTTTTATGAATTTATTGTTTATCTAATATGCCAAAAATAGTAGTAATCAAGAAAGAGGCAACATCCACACTAATCAATTTATGTTTAAACACATTTTTAAACTGAATTTTTCTCCACCGAAAATTTTTGGAAACACTCCCAAACACACATACTATGAAAAACAATGACGTTAGGAAACTGAAAATGGAGGTTTCAAACTTAAACTGATTATTATTAATATGGCCTAAGTGTACTTTTGACTTGTTGTGTATGTGTGAATGTGAATGGTTGGGTGTGTGTAAGATGAAGGATCTCTCTAGTGGAATACATTTTTCATTAAACCATTTATGCTGTTCACAATAATACATTTTTAAAGTAGACTGGCCATGATAACCCTTTTTTAATAGATTGGATTACTTTCTTTAGCCTCAGAGATCATTTGTTCTGAGTTCTGATTTTTCAAAGTGGTCAAAACATCAAATTTAATATATCACACACTGATAGCACAAGCAGGTTCTGTCTTTCTCTCATTGTCTTCACACTCTCAATCTCTCATTTTCACTCAACCTGGCTTTGTCCACAGGTAACACAATTCCCCTTGAGGAGGTTATGTGGTTTTAACCTTTGGCCTCATGACCCTTGTTAATGGGTGCTCAGTAAGTTGTGATACGACTTATTGCAATCCAGCAATTGCACCAATCAGAATGTTTTGCTTGCTTTAAGCAAGAATAGTTGCTGAGTTTTTAAGGAGTGCAAGTGTGTTGTGTGTACATATTGTGTATTTGTGTGGGTTTGGCTCTAGCGAATCTGCTGGTCTTTTGGGAGTCTAGACTATTGACTGCGTTGAGAAATTGGCAGAGAAGTGTGAGTGTGTGTGCTTCAAGAGGTGTGTTTGTGATATAGATTGTGATTGTGAATATATGTGCACAAGTGAAACGTATGTAGTTCGGCTGTCCATATGCTTCAGAGCTTGTATATGTGAAAATAGCTACCAAATGTTAATAATCATTAATAATAGTTAATAATATCATAATCTGTTGATTTTGAGGAGCCTGTTTTTTTTTGCCACAGAATAATATTTGTGTGTTTATGTCTAATAGAGGGTGTGGGTGTGTGTGTGTGTGTGTGCGTGCGTGCGTGCGTGCGTGCGTGCGTGTGTGTGTGTGTGTGTGTGTGTGTGTGTGTGTGTGTGTGTCCAGCTGTAAAATCCCTGCTGTGGCTGGTTTGAGAGGGTAATTGGTGGTAATTGGTAGTAAATGTCCAGAAGGTAGCCCTAATCTATAAACAAAACTTCCAATTCTTACTTTAACTGTGTTAGCGTGTGTTCATCATATAAATTACCTCTTTGTGTAGGTACATGACTGACTGCATAGTGATATATTTCTGAATGTGTGTGTACGTATGTGTGTGTTTGCCTATGGGACCTATTGCCTTAAAGTCACACTGAAGGATTAGGACCAGGCGCCATATGGAAATGGGAAATTAGCCTGAGGCTGTGTGTGTGTGTGTGTCCAGAAGGCTTTGTAGAAAGTGCACTGTTATTTCCATTGAGACGTTAAGGCATAGCGCCCAGATTTTTGACAGTAAACAGACTTATAGTGGACATGTGAGTCTTGGTTAGGGAGTGACTGTGTATAAATATATATATTTAGGGAAGATAGAGGGATGATCTTCCTTTGTTGTTTAAAACCAGTAATATAGATATGATGTGTATTGAAACATTCGTACACCTTATTCGCAATATTTGCGGTGTGTCCATAATTTGGAGGGCAGCAGCCAATCAGATCATGTTCAAATGTTATGTCAAGCTAGTGTTTACACATATTGGTTGCTTTTTTGTCTTAATTGTATTACCCCCTATTGCCAAACCAATTTGACAATAATCAACATGGAATAAAGTAGAAAAATTATATGGATTGAAAATAATTTGGAGGATGTGGTTTGAGGTTCTGCCGTGTTGGTTTGGCAGCTGGCATGTGGGGCAGATCTGAGATTTGGCTCATTATCAAGGGTTTCTAGGAGTTTTGGAGAGGTTTTAGAGGTTCATTGGGGGCAGGCAGGGTCCGTTTAAAAGAGGTTTGGGAGTCAAACACTAACTAAACATTTAAAGCAAATCCCCATGTTTTAAAGAGAGGGCGGCATAGAGAATAGTACAGTATTTGTATAAAATAAAAGCAGGCTTAAGGTGAGGTCTGGTCTTCATTGGGTTCACACAGAATGGCTGAGCATTATAAAACCTTCATGATTGTTTATAAGCTCTTATAACACCCTCATTTCCTCACACTGATTGACACACACACACAAACATACAAACAATCCCTTCATAATCTCCAAATGTTTATTCAGTGTGCTCAAATTAAAATACCCTAGTCAAGCATTAAACCTACGTTTAGCTGCTGTGTGATACCATACATCCGCACACTAAAACATATATCATAATTTTTTGTTGCACATCCATAAACACACCCACAAACTTTCTCTATCCCTTCTATGGATATCTACAATGGCTTTTAGCAGCATTATAAATAAGTGTGATTCATTTGTTATGTTGCTGAGCTTGGTGCACTCAGAGATTGAGTATTGAACACACTCCCTAAAAACACATGAAACACACTCATTAATCTTCACACTCATAAAACATTAATCTTATGTTTTACAGTGCATTTATGTAGGGTCCAGTTCTATTGCAAGACTAATATATATATTTACATTTAACTTATTCAACTGTCTTTCCCCTCTTTCATTTATTTGGTTCATTGAGTGAATACAGTGTAACTATGAATGTATGACCTAAAGATCACTAAAAATGAAAAACATTTCTCAAGTGGATTTGCTTCAGGACCCACATTTTTTGTCAGACATCAAGTAGTGATAACCCATATTTATTTTGCATGGATCATATTTGTAAGTTGGTTAACATGGTTTTCAAGGTTGCCATAGACCTCATTTGACTAGCTTCTTCCAAGTTATATAAATATGCAACAAAATACGATAGAGTTTAATTGGAGGCGTAGCCTTCATTTCAAAAAGATATGCGTAGTCTTTTCTCTTCTCTTAACTTTAAACAGCTACTGAAACCACAAATTGGATCTGCATAAACAGAAAATGTCAGCAGAATTGCTGATGAGCTATAGACGAAAATAAAACCAGAGAGGGTCTAAAGAGAGGGAGATGGAGAAATTTAGATGAAAATAAAGAAGTTTGGATAGAGAGAGTTGTATTGGAGGAAATTAAAATCATTTTATTCACTAATGTCTGTTCAAACTGTGCAGCTAGGTCTGTTCTTTGGACGGTTATAGTAAAGGACAAGGATAAAAGAAACACAGAATGAGGTATGAAAAGAGAAAAAAGTTCAAAGTGGCAGCTCTCGCGGGTTTTGAGGCATGAGCATATACAGACACGCATGAACAAACCCTGGTGTGTGAAAGGAGATCAGAACAGACAGAGTTGAAATCAATACATCAACAAGAATTTGTATTGTTTGTTTTGTTGTGTCAACATTCATCCACAGGGGAGAGAGAGTTCAGTCATGCTGTAAATGTGAATAAAGGTAAAGGAGACATTTTAAGAATTTTTTCTACTAACTGTCATCTCTGAAAAGGTCAGTAATCTCATATTCCTGTACATCTCATACACACACACACTTAAAGCCATGTTTTTATTTTGGCAGAGGCTGCATTTTTCAACCATGCTGTTATCTCTCCATCTCTCTTCTTCTCAAAAGAGTACATTCTTCTATAGTGACGAGATGTAAATTAAAAGATAGAGATTAAATTAGGATTAGAATGTTGATTCGGATAAAGACCAGTAAAGACCAAAAGGTAACAGATGACTAACATTAGCTAATTGACATCAGAGGTATGAGTATAAGGGATATATTCAAGTAGTTTCAGCTGTGACTGTGTGTGCATGTCCATGCTCTGGAGCTTGTAATTTGCTATTTGTAAAGCAATTGAATTGACACTTCTGTAAGCACAAATCACTAATATAAAGCTGTTATCACATTAAAAACACATTCTCAAACTGCAAGTACGTTCACAATTAGACAGACTAAACACAGGACCTTTGTATGTGCACAAACCTAAATATTTATTCAAAGCACATTCACACACCTGCACACATACAGGCAGACAGTCCACAAAGAAGAATTAGCTATAAACACACACTCTGTTGTGACAGTTATGATTTATGAGCATTGGGGTTCTGGGGGTAAATAAATAAATGCAGTCAGAATGCTCGAGAGGTCAAAGGTCATGAGTCACGGTCAATGACAATGTCACTATGATCATCTGTGTCAGGCTTACGACCCTAACATGCTTGACCAATCATTGCAAAGGATCCACGCCATTTCCAAAACACAAACTAGGGAAGGAAAGAGTGTGTCCATGTTATCAGAGATCCATCAGTACTAATAACCTATAATATTAATATAAAGATCTTATCAGAGTTTCATGTTATCAAATTACCTTCAGAAATCAGCAAAGCAAGTTTAGAACTCAGACTGGCCCACAACATATTACATGCTCATTCCACACATACATTCCACAAAGAGGCTGAACGTGGATATTAGCAGAAATGTAAGACGGGACAATTTTGGGTACAACTGCACTATGGTTTTGGGTTCGGATCTGTTCATTAATCTTCCTATGTAATTCTGTGTCAAGCTTGCTTTAAGATGTTGATTCAAACTGATGTGTAACTGGCCAAAAGCTATAAATACCCACCATTCTGAGATTTCAAGAAATCAACATATAAAGTAGATACTTTATATTCTGAAATATTCATTGCATATAAAAAACTACACTTAATTTAATACAATTTTGTATATAATATGTAATGAATATAATTCAGATTAGCCAAAATCAATCTGTCCGTCTGTCCGTCCGTCTGTGTATTTGTCTGTCTGTCTGTCCGTCCATCCGTCTGTATATCTATCTGTGAATTTGTCTGTCTGTCCGTCTATCTTTCTGTCCATCCACAGTTGTAGCTTTTATAACTCTGAGAGAAAAAGCTTGGAAGGGAGAAAGGGTAAGGAAGGTCCCACCAAAAATATATGAGAATATTCTCAAAGAGCAAACAAGAGACTAATGAGAAAAAGGCAAAAGAAGAGGGGGAAATCAGCATCATGTCAGGGGTCACAGTATAATCAAGACTTTCTATAAATGACCTCTTTCCTCTTCAATGGATCAAAGGTCAGGCCCCTGAAGGGTTTTGGGGTTACCTCACTGTTTCACATGTCTGGCAGGTGGCTCACACACACTCTTTGATGAAACTTGGTTAGTTTCAAATCTTTTTTTTTATGGTCCTCTTTCTCTTTCTCCCTCTGGTTTGAACATTTTAAACTTACACATAAATTGATACATAAAATAATTTGAGGGCTATTTTGGTATTTGAGAGTATCAGATGGAGATTCACTTCATTAACTTAATAATTATCCAGTTTAATAATTATATTGTTAATTTTTTGGCAAATGTCATAAATCAAAATGTAATTTTACAAGACTATCCAAAACATCAAAAAAGTGACACACAATAGAATGATGTAGTAATCACATAGGGAAACACTAAATATGAATGAAAGCAAGCAAAATATGAAAAAGTCTGAAAAATGAAAAATCCATACAAGTGAAAATGAAAAATGACATGCATACAGAGGTGTCCTTCATTCACTGTATTTAATTGGCCAAACTCTTTATAATAAAATGTGCATTGTGTCAGAGGTCTATAAGACTAAGTTAGAAATACACACACAATCTCAAATGTGTTCTCCCCGCCCACCAACATACAACATCCCAACATGGATGTCAGTCTAAATCATTGCCTGAATCCTTATTTAGATGTGAGCTGCTGTGTTGGACATGGAATGACTGAGTACTCCTTGCAGACTTCAACTGCAAAAATATCCTAGCCAATAAACTAAAAGTCTGTTAAAATTGGTCATAGTACTCCAGACAGTTTGCACTTGGCAAACTCCCATATTGTGTCCCAGAATTGCTCCCAATATACACATTTTTCTCTCTGTCGCTTTGCCAGGTCATTTCCAATCCCCCGTTGCTATGACAGTAACAGCACTGGAAATGGTATGCTGACATCATGCAGCAATGACGTCTCCTTTTTTCAGCGTCGGATTTTCTTGATCAAAAGATCCCGCAGAGTCTTAAATGCTCCCAGAATATCGGGACCTCCGATATTCTCAAGAGTCGTAGTAATACTACAATAGGGCCAAGTGGTAATTTCAGATCAAGGGAAAGACGGAAAGAGGCCATAGGTTATAGTCAAAATAATCAGAACTGAAATATATAAACGAAATATATTAATGCAAACTGAAAAACACATTTCTTTTTCTGATGCACCCCAATTTAGGGGCAGACTGAGTGAGTGTATAGGGTACAACAGGCCTAAATGCACACCTTAAGGAAAATGTTTTTAGTTTTTTTTTTTTTCTGATAACAAAGTGTATCAGGATTGAAAAAATACATTTATTTTTATTGAATATTGCTGGAGGAACATAATTTGTGTGAAAATAAATAACAATGGAAGATTGTGGCGAGGAGGACTTTTACTCCACAGTTGGGGTAAAAGGCCCCCAGGGGGTATATTGTGCAAATATAGAGACAATAGTTATAGGGCAAAACTGGTCATTTTAGGCAAGATGTTTTTTTTAGTAAAAAAAGTGCAATTTCTTTCTGTTAATTTCAATCTAATTTGGGGTTTAATTACATCTCAAGTATTTTACACACAGATTAATCTTCATTGTGATTGGATCACTCAAATTGAGCCCACTTTCAACATTTTTTTGTAACAAATCTATAACTGAAATTAAATAACGGGTAATAACATACTTTTTAAAATGGCAGTTCTATGTGCTAGGGATGCACGGTACAAAATTAACTGGTTATTAACTGGTTACCTGCATTTTACCTGCAAATAATGTTTTCACACCGGATCAATTGAATGCGATTACATTCCCGCTTTCGGTTTCGTTGTGTACATTTTTTATTTTTTTTTAATTTTTGGTTATCGTTTTCATTCCTTGAACTGCATTTAATGCCTGTAAATAAGTATTTTGTCCCTAAATAAATGGGATAATTTCAGGTAATCTTATTATAATTGTGCAACATTTTAAAAAGGATTAAAAATTGCCTCAAAATCAACTGTTGCACGCAATGATCTCATGGATCAGGAATATTTTGAAGTGCTGTGATAGCTTTTGTTGCTGTTTGGGAGAAAATAAAATCCCCGTTTAGCCCCGTTGAATTTTGAGAAGTAGCACACTTTTTTTCTTTACAGGACTTTCTCGGTAACCTGAAAATAAGTCAATGTAAGAATCTGCGTTCATCCCAGTGGCCTACTGTTCCACTACAGATTTAATGCTTCTGATAATATTTAATGGAAAATAGGCGTGACAAATCACGCTGGATTTGAACGTGAGGAGACACGTTTTGCTCTTCTGTGAAGTTCTCATAGGGCGGGGAGGGTGTTCTCAAGACTGAACGACCGGACTCTGTGAGACATGAGAGTATGATAGAGAGAGAGAGAGAGAGAGAGAGAGAGAGAGAGAGAGAGAGAGAGAGAGAGAGAGAGAGAGAGAGAGAGAGAGAGAGAGAGATGGGCACTTGAGCTCGAGGTGTAGTGACTCTAGTGAGGGAAAATAGCGCACGCGGGCACAGGCGAGTGGCTCGTGCTTAACCTGAGATCTCACAAGTCCAGCTGCGAATGTCCAACACTTTTTTGCGTTTGCAGTTGATTCCAACTTTAACGAGGGGAAACCGTCCAGTCAGAAGTTCGTATTGCCGTTAGAGTGAACGTAAAAGAAAGGTCCATTAAAAGTGTCCCATTCAAAATGGAATTACCGGTTCTGGTTTTAGCGGCGGTCCTGTCGTTTGCCACCAGCTCTAAACTGAATGTGCCGCGCCTTCGCCTGTCTTACAAAGGTAAAGTGCTCACACAATCTTTATCTGAATATATCTAGCTGATATGTTTATCATTTAGGTTCGTATATATCCTCAAGATAGAACTGCAAGCTCAAATATTAAATGAATAGATGTAAAATAACCTTTTAGAAGGCTGCTGGCAGGAGAGAAGCTACACGATCCAGTAGGCTACTTAAAGTAATTAATAACTGTTTCCACCGCTTGAGTGTTAAGGATGCTGACATGCTATCGGTTCATTGGCGTAGACTTTATGAATACTTGAAAAATGAAGACTTTATAGGCATTGCAGCTTCATTTTCTGTTACAGCATAATGTTCTGTAAAGCTGCTTTGAAACGATGTGCGTTGTGAAATGTAAATTGTTTTAGAGAAGGCTATACTACCTACAGATGCGTGTGGAAACTGTGCAATGCAATCAAAGCACAGAACGTTTCCAGTAAGCAGTTTTCCTTGTTACTTTTTCCACCCATTTCCACGCTTGTCACATTTAATGAGTCATTGTTTAAACTGCGCACAGTCCTCTTGTGGCCGTATCAAGTCCAAATCTAAGCGCGCCGTCTTTACATGGCAGGAACTGCTTGGTTAAAACTGAGATGTTATGGCTGCCTGTCATTTTTTATTTATTTATTTATTTAAATTTTTGTAATCTTTTTTTTTTTTTTTTTTTTTTTACAGTGGGGAAAATAACTAAGTCAGGATCCAGTAGGCCTATTTCAGGCTACTGTTTTAGATGTTATCTATCCAGAACCCCTGGATCCAACCCTCGAGCTATGCTGGCGCGCGCTAACCGCATCGCAGTCGGACTCTCGGCGGTGCGCGAGGAATTATAGAGCGCAAGGAGAATTTAAGAATGGCCTAAAGGAGTCTGAGATTATTTAACTGTGCTGCTTTGGACTTCTACGTTGATAAAATACGTTGTTTAACATTCATTTACCTGCAGACTAAGTGGAATGAGGCGTAGGGTGGTGACATACATGTGAAGAAGTAGTTGGCATTAATTGTTTATATCAGTGCTCCGTAAAGTTATTTTCTTGAATGATTGTTAGCTCATGTGTCCAGTTTCTTTCCAGCAGTGTGGGTGCGTGACTAGAGCGCATCTGTGCAGAGTTTCGGTCATTTAAAGCGCGCGCAGTCACTGCGTCTAGGTCTGGTTGCGTGTAATCGCCATGTGGTCTTCTCTACGGACGCGCTATGCACCTTGATAATGATCAGCCTTGAGTATCATGCATTTGGGGTAAACGTATTTAGATTCTCATTAAAAGATACACAACTGACGGATCTCTAGCTATTCGTCACTTTTCGCGCGCCTGCAAGATGAAAAGGGTTAAGCAAGCACGCATGCATGCACTGAAAGCTGTCAGAATTGTATGGATTGGTCTGGAGGGAGCATGTTATTTTTTGAATGGGAAATAAGGGACAGCCTGTAAATGCCAGCAGTTGGGCAGTAAGTTGTGTGTATGTTGGTGTGGATCTGTGGGGTCCTTCAGTTTTGATCTCTGGTCCATGAAATGCGTGTGCTGATTTAGTGCTCAGCTTTCACACAGGATCCTAGAAACTTAATCTCAGTTCAATTCAAATTGCTTTTTTGCATGACAATATTGTTTTGTATTGCCATAAAACAGAACAAGAGAAACCCCAAAATTTCAACAAGCAAAGCAAGAAAAACAGTTATAAACATACAGAATAAATGTATAACAAATTTTTACCTACAACACAACATTATCAACAATAGAGTGCATGGGGTTGGGATATCATTTTTAACCAAACATTTGTTCATTGATTCTTGGTTATCCCTTAGGTTACAAATCCTACTACAAGCTGTGCACATATGAGTTTTTCATCCATCCATCCATCCATCCATCCATCTTCTCTATATTCTTATATATATAGAGAGATAAGAATATAGAGAAGATGGATGGATGGATTGATGAATGGATGGATGAAAAACCATCCATATATATATATATATACTGTATATACTGTATATACACCGACCACTTTATTAGGTACACCTGTACACCTACATATTCATGATATTATCTAATCAGCCAATTGTGTGGCAGCAGTGCATTACATAAAATAATTCAGATACAGGTCAGGAGCTTCAGTTAATGTTCACATCGACCATTAGAATGAGGAAAAATGGACCTCAGTGATTTAGACTGTGGCATTATTGTTGATGCCTGATGGGATGTTTTGAAGATTTCTGTAACTGCTGATCTTCTGGGATTTTCATACACAACAGTCTCTAGAGTTTACTCAGAATGGTGCCAAAAACAAAAAACATCCATTGAGTGGCTGTTCTGCAGATGAAAACGCCTTTTTCATTACAGAGGTCAATGGAGAATGGCCAGACAGGTCCAAGCTGACAGGATAATTACAGTAACCCAAGTAACCACACATTACAACAATGCTATGCAGAAAAGCATTTCTGAACATACAACACATCGAACATTGTGGCAGATGGGCTACAGCAGCAGAAGACCCCTCCAGGTGTCACTATTAGGCCCTTTCCCACCTACGGTCCTGGTACTTTTCCCTTAGTGACTTTCTAGATGAGAACTTTTATGAGGAAGGGGACACCCAAGGTAAATTTTCACCTGTGGTATTTGCATTCTTGAAATACCACTGTAGTGACGTCATCTAGTATTGACCATTTTTATTCTGGCATTATTTGCAGGCACGTTTCAATAGCAACAACAACCAAATCAACAACACTGACAGAGACGCCAGGATCAGAGCTAAACTTTTGTTTGTTTAGGGCTGTTTTATACAAACTTTGGCTGCATCGGAAAATGTAGGCAGCTGCCTTATCAGTTAAGGTTTTAAACAACAGTGTTTTTGGATGAATGGATCCCTCTGAACAGTTTAAAAAACACCTTATTTGCAGCCTACCTTCAGCCATCCTTTTACAGCCACCGAAGGCAGCATATTCCAGTTTTCAGACGCAGCCTGTGTCTTCAGGTTACAATTTAAAAAGGACCCGTGAGCCGCGGAGTGGGAGATGAGCCGCGGCAGTGAAAAGCGCTCTTTAACAGTGCTGCACATGCTGAACTCAGTGGACAACATGTTGAAAATGCACTAAAAACCTATTTATCAACACAATTTTTACAATAAAGGCTTTTATGACTCATAAATTACTGTACCGAAATACTCACTCATTGACTTAAAAAAAGTCAAAAGTCATAAGTAAGCCATGCTGTAACAGGCACTGTACATTTCCCTCATGTAAACTACATTTAATGACGGTTTAGTGTATAATGAAGTTCATTTACCCACTCTCAATAAACATCTAATTATTTATATCCACCATCCCAGGAAAAAGTCAACGAAGTAATACCAGAATTCACTTTATTTTCTGTATAGTCGCACAGTACAGATGCAATGAAAACTCAAAGTGTGTCTCCCGATAAAGTCACACACATACATACACACATATGTGAAATGGGCGATTCTCTTTGAATACTTTGTTTGTTATATGTTACTTCTGTTAATGTAATTGTAAAATTAGCGAAATCCTCTCAGTAGCAGATTAGCAGCTAGTTTGTTTACTATGGCGGCTGTGGAGCACCTCTCCTTTCTCAATGCAGATTTTTGTCCAATCACATGCTGCAGCACCTCCCACAGTCCCTATATGCCCCAGTATTATCTACACATGTACACTGTAGTCGCATGAATAAGTAGTTATACAGGTGTACCTAATAAAGTGGTCAGTGACTGTATATATACGGTATATATATATATATATATATACTGATCAGCCACAACATTAAAACCACCTGCCTAATATTGTGTATGTCTCCCTCGTGCTGCCAAAACAGTGTCAACCTGCATCCTGAGATGATAATCTTCTCCCCACAGTTGTACAGAGCGGTAGACATTATCATTGGTGCCAGACGGGCTGGTTTGAGCATTTCTGTAACTGCTGATCTCCTGGGATTTTCACACACAACCGTCTCTAGAATTTACTCAGAATTGTGCCAAAAACAAATAAAAACCAGTGAGCGGCTGTTCTGTGGATGGAAAGGCCTTCAGAGGTCAACAGAGAATGGCCAGACTGGTTCGAACTGATAAAGCCTACGGTAACTCAGATAAACCGTTCTGTACAATTGTGGTGAGAAGAATAGCATCTCAGAATGCTATTCTGAGATGTGGATCGGTGCTGTTTTGGCAGCACGAGGGGGACCTACACAATATTAGGCAGGTGGTTTTAATGTTGTGGCTGATCAGTGCATATATATATAGTATACATAAATGGGAAAGGAGGAGGGCAAACATATGGCAAAACCAAGACACAGAAGTTGAGGTACAGACTCCAGGCACATCTACACTGGCAGTTTTATGTCCATGATTAATTTGTTGAGGAAATGAATTTAAGGCTGAAGGTTTGGCAGGACACACATACTGTATAAGTACAGTATTTATCCATGCAGAGGAGACAAGAATAATGAATGCTTTTACTGTGCAAAATGGATGCAGGTGGTATTTTTACGAAAACGTGCATTCCCTCCATCCTCATGGCGTCAGTCAAAAGTTTGATGTAACATCGCAGAACAATGAAGTATTGTAGCTGTTTCCTGCAGATTTGAGGGGAGATTGCAACTCATCGCAATTAGGTCACAAGCCCTGGACTTGATCACACGCACTGATAATGACCAAAACAGCTGTTGGTCACTTAAACTATGATTTTTTTAACCCCTGAGCTGTGACCATCCTGGGAGCCATCAGATGAACACATGCTTACTTAATTACAGCCTCAATGCATTCAAGCACCCAGTGCATAAATACAGCTGCCACACAAACATTAGGAAACACGGATGCTAAAAGGGGTCAGGGTAATAAAGGGGGAAAAAAAAGAGTAGAGTCAGAGAAATCAATGAATGAATGGAGGAAAATTAAAGAGAAATGAAAGGAGAAATGGCTTGAGTCTTGTGCTGAAGATGGAGTGGAAGTCGAATGAATTTCACCCACTGTCACTTACAGTAGATTATGCGTGTGGGAGAAAGAATCTCTTTCTTTCTTTCTTTCTTAGGATTCATTTAGTTCACCTAAAATAATGATGAAATGCACTGATGATATTTGTTCTGCTAAGGTGTGCATTTGGTGATTTCTTGTGTTTGTACACATCCCTGAAATTCTTGACCTAGGAGAGGTTTGTTGTCAAAGAGCATTGATGATGACCCTTTTCACATGTCAGGGTTTTGGAATGCAGAAGTAAATGATTCCTGGGTAAACTTTGTGAAGTTAGTGAATGGGAGACCAAGGCAAATATAATTTTTGCTTACTCATTTGCTCCAACAGAAAAAGAAAAACACCACTATTATATTGCAACAACTTTCCAAATGAAGAATAAAAAGAGAGTGATGGATTACGACAATTAGAAGAGAGAAGATGGCAAATGTACTGTCAATCCCTCAGCAGCTGTGTCAGAAACCTCATCGCTTCTGTGGTATTATGTTATACATTTACACAAAATAATAATTTTTATTGCAAATATAAAAATGTTTGCTATATTTACGCTGCTATATAAGGCAGAACCGTGTCATCACAGTCTGTGAAAAGGGTCCATTGTGGGTGTGGTTCTATATATTCTGTGAGGAGAAAAATACTAAAAATAAACGCATTTCTTGTCTGTGTGTATGAACACTTCTGAAAACAAAACTAAATGTGTAAACGAGTCTTGTGTAGCCATAACAAGGTGTTTAGTCAAGCTGCTGTAGTCTTATTGTTTGAGTGTGTGTATAGAGAGGAAAGCAGTGACTCTCATGGCTGCTGTCCAGAGGGGTTTATCTAAAACCTCACATTCTGATTCTTGCTTCGGGGAGAGAGGGTCAAGAGAGGCCAGGGAGCAGCAGAAGACAGAGGAACTGAAAGAATGAGACTGACAGTGAGAAAAATGGGATTCGAAGGGGAGAGGGAAATAGGGACTGAAAGAGTGAGAGGTTATGTGTTGGGGATTTATGAGTTTAACAGTTTAAAAGAGTTGGTATAGCCTAATATGGCCTGAAGTAATGTGTGTAGTGTGTGACAAATGAAGACAGACAGGCAGAGTGAGAGAATTAGAGGAAACAGAGCTGATATTAAACTATGGAGAATTGGTATCTTGTGTTGCACTCAAATTCTTTAGAATTAAGGGAAAAGTTTGGACTCACCAACTGATTCCGTATTATTACTGCTACACATTTAAGAGTAATTGTTAAGTGTGCCCTTCCATGGACATTTCCCATGGAACATGGGTCCACATGTGGCTGTATGCCCAACAACACTTACCACTTTCAGCAATTTCGGTAAGCACAGGCAGGGGCGGACTAGGCCAATTTTATATAAAGTATAATCAACCTAATATTTCCGATTTCACTGACAAATTTGAGAAGAAACAAATTCAAGTGTGTCTAAACTTGTGATTGCAAGTGTACAGTATATAGTGAAAAATAGAGCAAAGTGTATAAGTGGTATTCACGGAGAATCTGATTTGCCTTGAAGAGTTAAGTATTAACATGCTGTGAAATGTTGACATACTCTGCATTAGATTTGTTATCTGAAGAGGAAAAATAATTTTTGACAGTGTGTATATGTGTGTATAAGAGCAGTGTTGTGTATTCTTAGTGCCTGGGGAAGACACTATGAGATCTTCCTGCTGATGTTCGACTGTGAACGGTCTCTGCTGCTGCTTCGCTACACCAGTCAGAAATCAATAAGTTCAACCATGGAACTGCTGACACAATCAGCCTGAAGCCCCCTAAAAAATGAAACTGATACTGATCGCACACACTGTCTCTCTCTCTCTCTCTCTCTCACACACACACACACACACACACACACACACACACACACACACACATACATACACACACACACATACATACGCGCGTATTGGTGCAGCTATCATTATGAGGACTCACTATAGACACAATGATTTTTTTACTGTACAATCTATAGATTCTAACCCCTACACCTAAACCCAAACCTCACAAAAAACTTTCAGCATGTTTACATTTTCAATAAAACATTGTTTAATATGTTTTTAAAGCTATTTAAATTATGAGTCACTAGAAATGTCCTCATAAACCACATTTATAGCATAATACCCTTGTAATTACCAGTTTGTAACCTAAAAAAAAGTCCTTGTAAACCACTTAAACTGCCCACTGTTACACACACACACACCAAAAGTGGATAGTAATGCATTACATTTACTTGTGTAGCTTTTTGGGGAAAAAAATTACTTTTAGATTAGGTTTAAAAGTGGGTACATTTTACTCTCACTCGAGTAAATTTCTAATGAAATTTTTATACTCTTACTTCTTTACAGTGTGTGGCGTTACTGTCGTTACATTACTGGGTTTGAATTAATGTGTAATTTATTGAGAGATTATTGAATGGGACTTTTACGGGAGCGGAAGTTCACAACTACTCACGATGAGACGCTCTCACAGACTGTCACTCAAGTCATCAGTTCAGCAGCATCAAACTCTTAAAAGTGAAACACTTTCTTCGCTCCACACAGTGAAAAAAGAATGGTTCTGTCATGCATTGCCTTCATTTAACACCAAAACAAGCTGATATTTCAAGATTAAAGTCACATCTCCAACTTCAGGCAGCATGTTGAGGAAAGTTTTGGCTCTAATTCTAACATGGGCTTTTCTGTGTGATGAGATGGTCATTTTCAGGGTGATTCTGTAACTGAGCTCTTATGACATCAGTTTTTAAGTGTACATTTTTAAATCAGTGCAGCAATATATCAGTGTGCTTTGTCCCCACATATTTCAGCATTTTATATATAATGTCCTTGTGGGACATTTTCACGTTATCACTGTAATAATTTCTAGAAATGTTTCCAAACCTCTCTTCTTATTGACAAATTCATCCAGATCTGACAAGAGCCCTTAAAGGGATAGTTCACCCAAAAATTACAAATCTCATTATTTACTCCCCCTCATGCAACCCCAGATGAGTATGACTTTTTTTCTTCTGCTGAACTTAAATGAAAATTTTTATCATTTTTCAGCTCTGTAGGTCCAAACAATGCAAGTGAATGGGTGGCAACATTTTAAAGATAAACAAACAAACATAAGTCAGCATAAAACGAATCCATAAGACTGTAGTGGTTAAATCAGTATCTTTAGAAGCAATGTGATAAGTGTGAATGAGAAACAGAGAAACAGATCACTTTCACATTCTTTTTGTGTTTTTGGTGATTCATATTCTTCACTGCATATTGCCCCCTGCTGTCTAGAAAAAAATGACAAATATTGAGCTGTTTCTCACCCATACCTATCACATCACTTCTGAAGACATGGATTAAACTACTGGAGTCTTATGGATTACTTTTATACTGCCTTTATGTGCTTTTTTGGAGCATCACAATTTTGGCCTACAGAGCTAAAATATTCTTTTAAAAATCAGAATTTGTGTTCTGCAGAAGAAAGTAAGTCATACACATCTGGGATGGCATGAGGGTGAGTAAATGATGAGAGAATTACAATTTTTGGGTAAACTATCTCTTTAAAGTAATAGCTCAGCCATAATTTAATATTATGTCATAATTTCTCTACCCTCATGTTGTTCCAAACAAGTATGAGGATTTGTATTATGTGGAACACAAAATATGTTAGACAGAATATTAGGGATTGACAGTCTCGGTCACCATTCGCATTCAATATATATATATAATATCTCCTTATTGTTTTGCATGGAAGAAAGAAAGTCATATGGGTTTGGAACAACATGATGGTGAATGATGACAGAATTTCCATTAATAATAATAATTCTATAATACATGTTCAATGTGTATTATGTAATGGAATATAGGGGAGTAAACGTCTATTATGTCATTTGTGAACGTAACGAGTTATTCACTACTCATGTACTCTTTATTTGGATACTTTCTTACTCTTACTCAAATAATTATTTATGTTAGTTATTTTACTTCTACTTGAGTTATAATGTTTTTGAAGTAATTGTACTTTTACTTGAGTGCAGTTTTTGGCTACTCTACCCACCTCTGACACACGCACACACACGCACACACACGCACACACACACAGACACACACACACACACACACACACACACACACACACACAGAAATGCATGGTAAAATACATCAAAGGTGTTTATGAATGTATCTGTCTACACTAGAAATGAGAACATGATTAACTTCCCATGCAGACACGTGTCCTCCTGAGGGTTACATATTCATATTTCCTTTCTCACTTTCTCATTTTCTCTTAATCACATTCAGGCACACAGTCTTTTAAACATAACTAAGAATGAATGCAAACCATAAAGCAAATGGTCCAGCCAGCTCTAATGCAGAACCTCTAAATCCTAAAAGGTAGGACAAATGCCAATGCGCATGTGTGTTATTAATGCTTGTTTCGAAAATTGGTGGCATGCCACTGTGTGGAAAGCCAGCTTATGTAATAAAAGAGTTTGCGAGAGAGGGATATAAATACAATGGTGTTTCATCAGCATTAGCATGTGTCACTGATTAGAATTCAAACAAACCCTGTAAACTCTACTTTACATTTGTCATAGCCTACTTTGATAGTCCCTTTCTAACTCTCTCTCTCTCTCTTTCTCTGTCTATCTATCTATCTATCTATCTATCTATCTATCTATCTATCTATCTATCTATCTATCTCTCTCTCTCTTCATCCTCCACTTTTTCCTCATTTCTGATGAACACAGATGTGATTAAAGGCATAATGATTGTAGCGTTTGTAAGAAACATGCATCAGTTAAGTAGAAACGAATTGATCAGATGTGTGTGTTTCTGTGGGTATTGTAAGTACTAAATTAATTCTGACACCAACACTACAGTTTTAGTTCTCTTTCCAAAGTGTTACTCATCTACTGGCACACAGCTTCTTACTGTCACTATGGGGAGTTGTAGTGCATGCCAACTCAAACCCCTGTGTAGTCTCAGGTTGTCATTTCATCAGGTTTAACTTAATTAAATTAGTGAATATGAACTGCTAGTTTAACAGAGAAGATTATTTATAAAGCTACAGGAGACAGACCAGACTACCTGTCTAATCTATACTGAATGTGAGTGTATGCATGTGTGAGACATACACAAATGGCACTTATCCACTGCATGTTACGGTTCGACTCGACTCTTCTCGCTTTACTTTTCTGAGTTTGCTTTCCACTGCTGTTTAGTGCCGCCTCAACGTGGGTGGGATTATAGGCTGATTGTCATAGTTGCGCAGTCTGTACTGCCATGACATCATCTTAAACTTGACACAAAACAATAAACAATAACACGACCACTAGCTGTTAACTTCTTGCTCATTTTGCTGCAAAAAGCAGTTGTTGCATGGTGATTTTACACAAGTATAACAGTTAAATTGGCCTGCTTGAAAGCTTCACTTTATTTAGTTGACCAGCTACTGGAAAGCTTGCTTCTAAAACAAGCAGAGTATAGAGTTAATGTACCATCCTCCATAGTGGACTCCAGCCGTGGCTGAGTCCAGGGCACGCTCCCTCCCATTGCTCGCCTGTCTAGATAGTGTCCATTTGGTCGAACCACTTCCACTTTTCCTTGATTGTTCTGTAGTCACTTTTAATATTTTTTTTTTACTTTTCCCTACACTGTTGGTAGGTCCGGTGGTAGCCGTGCAGCCAACAGCTGATACACTTCCTGAAAAACTTTCATCACTAATGAGAGGAACGTCTGCACCTCGTTTATTGACCAAAACGTGGTTTTGCACACAGTGATGCCGGTAGTGACGATTCTCTCTGACCAATCAGTGACCTGCAGGGTTTTGATGTCACATTTAGTATCGGCTCAGCTCACTTGGAACTCGACCGAGGTGATACTAAAAAAAGTACCAGGTATCAGGTACTATCCACAGTGGAATACCCCCCAAAAGCGAGCAGAGTCGAGTTGTACCATGCAGTTGAAAAGCCCCATTAGATACTAGAAACAGGTGGAAGGTGAATTGTGCGTGTGTGTTCTAGGGTGTATGTTTTTTGGGGGTTTGAAAAGAGAGGACCGCAACGTAATGTTTATGTATGGGTTTACTTAGTTTGTAGCCTGCGTCCATATTCATGTACTGTCAGAGTATCTACTGCATTTGATGAAGAATGCACTTCTCTGCAATTTATAAAATGCATTCATTAGGTATGCAGTTGAGTAGTTTGAATACATTCCTAGACATACTTCATATTTGTGCCATCATCCGAATGTATGATGTTGTAACAACAAAAATATTTGACTAAGGATTTATTCAACAAGTACAATTTAATCATGAAGAGCAACTTTCTTGGTGTATATAGCATTTGAAAACAGCTGCCTGACTCCGTGTTTTAAGATCATTATGGGAATATGGGACAGTAAAGTGTCCAGTGGGTATTCATGTCAGAATCTCGCAGCAAGGGAATGTTTCTGTTTTATAAAACTGAGGATTCTGACATACTGCTCAAATGACAAACTGCTTTTGGCATACTATATTGTTGGGGAGTAATAATATTTGGACACATGCTTAGTTTGCACACAATCTGTCCCAGATTTGGGATGTCCTCATTTGGGATTCTTTTTTATTATTCTAAAAATGGCAAAAGGTTTTTGTTTTTGTAGTTATTAGTAATTGTGTGTGTGTGCGTGTAGATAATGAGGACACACACATTATCCAAGCTATAGTGAGGAAAATAATGAGTAATTAATAAAATATCTTAGGAATAGGAGAGAGAATTAATGGGTATGGATGAAGTTGATGCTCTAAATTTCTTTTGATGTCTGTGTCTCTGTTTTATTTAATTGTCTTCAGATGTGTGTGTTGATCCATGGGGGACACAATGTGCCTTTAATCAGGATATTGGACATGTTACTTCAGAAAAGCCCGGCAATTAGTGTTTCTCTATGAACGTTTTCGATAAAAAGCATCTGTTAAGTGACAAATAAACATCTGTGAATTTGCACATGTATTTGCGAATTTGTAAGAAAGAGGGTGTGTAATTGTGTGTATGCCAGTATTTCACTGTTTGGACGCTGGGTTCTGGAAAGCAAACTGTTATAAGCATTTATATCTCATTGTGTTGTGAAACTTGCACGCAACATCAGTAAAAATAATAAAGAAAGAACAAAACTCTTTCTCTCAAATTCAGCTTTGGGAAGGGTATTTGAGGATTATATCATAATTGTAAAACTCCAAATGTATTTTGTTAAACTCCTTAAATGGCTGAGAGAGAGTTTAATTGATGTATGTGGGGAGTGCATTATGGTTGTTGCATGTGTGTTGTTTATAATTGTGGTTTTACACTTGGCTTTGTTGTTTGGCTTCTGTTTGTGCTCTTTTCAGCAGTGCCCCATTAGCAGCTTTAGGCGCGTGCCACCCTCTTTTTCTTGACTCTGTTTTTTCTGTCCAGTTACACATTATATGAGGAGAATGTGGAGGGAGTGTTGGGCTGCTCTTCAGGAAACATTACATGAGAATGTTTAAGTGTTTAAATAGGATATATGGTACCTGGTAAAATACTTGAGTGTTTGTCAATGTGTGTGTGTGTGTGTGTGTGTGTGTGTGTGTGTGTGTGTGTGTGTGTGTGTGTGTGTGTGTGAAAATGTTCTTGTGTTCCCTCTTATCTCATTTTTGTTAACCCTCTGACATCAACCACATGCACTTTTCAGCTACGTCTTTAGATCTGAAAAGTGTCATTTGTTTTAGTTGCCCAACCTAGTCTCGTAGAATCACATTACTATGCCTACCTTTTTGCAAATTTCAACACAGTGGACATTTCACCTCGGAACTGCCGCTTTGCGTTTAATTAAATTACTAAATTACTGACTTTTATTTATTCCCAGGACATGAATTGTTGAAATAAAAAAAATAAAAAATAATTCAATTTTCACCAGTTGTAAAAGGAATCAGGAAGGGATATTTGTAGTAGTACAATGCAATTATTGTTATAAAACAACTTTTTACTAGTAAGAAGTGCATTGCTGATTTGTGAAATTAGAATTTCAACTAGTAAGAAATTCATTTTAGATATCAGTAATTGTATTTTGGTTGACAGATCATTGTGAAATTCTACTTGTGAAAATGTTACAGATATAAAAAAGCAGTTTTAGCTAGTTGATTTATTATCAAAAATGTTTTTACAAGTGCAAATGAAATTACTGATATCAAAAATGAACACTGTCACTGGTAGTAAGTACATTCCTGATATCAAGAATTAGCATTTTAACTATAGTGAAAATGGAATAGTTGATATCAACATATCCTGCATGTGATTAAATGTCAATTCGACTTGCGATAGGTTTTGGCTGAATTTCATCCCTGTAGAAAAGCAAAGTAAATCCACACATGCACATGCATACACACAGCACTATCTCATTTCTCTAATATCTAGGACTCACTTTAAGGGTCAAAGATCCCTTTCCATTCTTCTGTCTTTCATTTTTGCACCATATGCCATCACATTCTCAGAAGGGGAGAATGGTAACTTAATAGTTGGGGATCTGGTATGTTAACACAAAGATTAAATGTTCAACAGAAATCCCAATCCTGCTCTTGAGCAAGGCACTGAACCTCATTGTGTTGGAGTCTTGAATGAGTCTTATGCAAGTGGTTAAAATGCATTCTCTAAGTACTGATGTAAACTCACAATCTGTAAGATTTGGACTTGGCTTTGAACAAACAGTCACGCCAATAAAGCACAATTGAATGGAATTTAGAATGAGAGAAACAGAGAAAGAGGGGTTTAGTCTTGAATTCCAAATCCTGATCCAAAAGAGCTCTCTACAGCAGTGCAGAACACCAGGCATATTCCACAACAGCTCCAAGTGCTTTTCCTGCTGTTTTAGATTGAAGAACAGCTTTTTGCGTGTCCTCTTTCTGTGCTTTATCACTGTCCTAAACATTTTATCTCTCTTAAAGCCAGTCTTCTTTGATAGAGAGAGAAAGATTTACTATAAACTTTCTGTTGAAATGTGGTTTTGGTTATCAGGTCATTCATAATTCATATTTGTCTCACTATATATCTGTTTCTCTATCTCTCTTCGTTTCCCACAGATCTGCTGGCCACAAACCGTACCTCTATCTTCAGCGGTTTCCACGGTGATCTGCACTTGTCAGCTGTATATTTGGATGAATATCATGACAGGCTTTTCCTGGGAGGGAAGGATGTTTTGTACTCACTGAGACTGGATCACACACATGATGCTAAAGAGGTAGCTGGCACACACAAACACTGTGATAAGCATAGGAAAACTGTCCCAAGAAAAACACATGTGAGAGCAGAGAAAATGTGCAAGTGATGGTATTGGTAATGTATGTGAGTGTCCGTTATTTGTAAGGTGTTATGTTATTCAGTCTGCTCTGCTGGAGACAAATTCAGCAGACAAAAATACTGACACACTTTAGACATAATTACAAGGAGTGAATGTGAGTAAGTGAGAGAAAGACAAAGGGAAAGAGAGAGTCAGGGGTGACATACAACTTTATTTTTTTTAAAGAGGACCAATATCAATTGATAACATGGTGCCGTAGTTAACATAAAACACTTTTCAGCAACTTAGGGGGCTTTCACACTGGCAGTTTTGTCTAAAACAGAGCACGTTTCATATGAAATGTGGGTCATGTGAAAGCTGTTTTACGGACCGTGTACCGAACCCGAGACTCTCCTCAACCACCACCGGTGTGCAGCATACACCTGGACGATGCAACGGTAGCCACAGTGTGCCAGTAGGCTCATCACACACCAGCTATTGGTGGAGAGGTGAGAGTTGTGTTATTGAGCCAATTAATAGATGGGGATTATTAGGAAGCCATGATTGATAAGGGCCAATGGGGGGAATTTGGCCAGGACAATCCTTCTCTTTTTCGAGAAGTGTCCTGGGATTTTTAATGACCACAGAGAGTCAGGATCTTGGTTTATTGTCTCATCCAAAGGATGGAAATGACAGGGGAATGTTGTGGGACACAGAATAGGTGCATTGCCTTTTATATAAGGTGTGTGAGTAAGTGTGCAACCAGCGTTTTCCTTAAAAAACGTTGTTTGTGAGCATCTGATATATGTTTAACTGCTGAATTATGGCATGCGACACACAAAGATGCAAGTTTCGTTTACTCTGGTGCAACCTGTGTTGTGTTTCCCATCATGTGAACGTTTGTGATGATGCAAATTGATGACGGAAAAGCACCGGTGTTCGACAGAATCACATGTGAGTCTGAAACCAGACCAAGGCTGCGAATCTCACATGGATTTGGACCGCAGCAAGCATCGTCCACTATTAGTTTTACTATAATCCTACAGAAAATTATAATCTTAATGTAACACACATATCACAGAACTCTTAGTTCTTGTTTGTCTTCCATGTTTTGTTTTCGCTGGAAGTCAGTCAGTCCATGAGTCAGAATTCTCACATAAACAACTGTCCACAAACAACACATTAAACTCCTATAAACTGGCCACACTTGTGACAAAGACGTGTTTAGGTCACACAGACATTTAAAAACATAAATTGATTTTACTTTGGCACCCCTTAAGTTTTATTGGTGTAGTTTATAACATAAAATTGTCAGCCATCATTGGTGTATAAATAGATACTGATCTAAATGGGCTGAAAAAGCAGAATTGCTTTGGTACTACTTGTCTTTAGGTTTTTGGCAGTTTTTTGTAATTATCTTTGTGTGTATATATGTGTGTGTGTGTATGTGTGTGTGTGTGTGCGTGTGCACTGCTGAGCTAAATTAAAGCCTCTGTTCATTTTAATGTGTTTTGACCCAAGCGACTGGAGCCTCAAAATGTGTGGTTATTTTTGTTATATGTGCATGTTTGTTTTACAGATCATGCCCTATGTCCCCATAGACCTTATCATTGTGTGTGGCCTTGTTAGAAGATATGAACAGGAATAGGAAGTGTATTGCCATGGTGACAGACATGTGGGAGTGGCTGCCACCTCTGGGGTTATGACCCCTTGACCTTCGGTTCAAAGACAAAGGTTTTCTGTCTGGTCAGATCTTCATGCACTCTGTAAGGCCTTCATACCAATACTGGCAAGAGTGTGATTTCATATATTAGTTTCTATTATGAGATTTCAATTAAAAAAAAAAATTATGAATGTTATTACATTGTTATTACAATGGAGTTGCAATCATAAGGCTCACTATATGCTACACTACAACTGATCTTGTTTTAGAAGCAATGTCATAAAATGCTTTTAGCCTTTTGAGTACAGCACAAAACTAGAGTCGTTTAATGTGCAATTACTAGGATGTGTGTGAATACGTGCACATTTCTTTGCAGATTTTATCTGTAATGATTCCCGATCAAAGTGATGGGTGCCACAGGAATCAAAGCAGTGACTCATGATGTTTTTCTTTAAGTGGAAAAATCACCCTGCCTTTATCAGACTTCCTTCTTCCTTCTTGGGGATGTATTCACTGTTAATCCCCATCACTTCAGCCTTTATCTCAACTGATCTTAGTTCAGTTTGGGGAATCATGCCCACCCATTTATTTCAGATGACTGGCAGGATGCAATGGTCTAAGATCAGCCTTAGACTCTTTAAAGCCCAGCTGCTGTGTTTCTCCCATGATTAATGGAGAATGATTAATCTTAAACGCAGTGTATCCAGAACAAATAGAAAGGGTAAATAAGTGAGGCTGCTTTAGTGAATCCAGAGAACCCTTGCCCTCATAATATGGTTTACATTACAAAGCTTTTTCATTAATGATGAACTTTGAAAGACAAATATGAAAAATATGATGCTACATTACACGTTACATTAGACCAGTAAGTGTTTTGGAAAAGTATGATGACTAATTAAGGAAACAGGAAATACCTTTAAGCACAGGAAGGATATTGGGTAATGTAGTTGATTGCAGGTTCCAGATTTAGACAATGTCAAGATGTGTAAGAGCTCAACAAGGTAAAGAAAACCCTGTGTCTCAGTCATTGTTTAATCATATGAGGCCTGAAACAGACATTTCTGTGATGATCTAATATTTTGGGCAGGATGAATCTCTTTGTAACCACCATATGACCCAAACAGTTCTGATAATCAACAAATCCCACAAGTGTTGAACAGATATTTTCTGTCAAAAACTGACACACTCATTTATGTGTTTCTGTAACGTATTTCAATGGAAAGGAGGAGGCGAGAACCGGCTTGTCAATATAAATAATATTTTAGTTATAAACTTAAACAAAAGACAAACACACACACATGACGGACATGTCCGTAAATAATCTCTCTCTCGTCGCACTACCGTCTGCCATCGGCCTTTATCCCTCTCAGAGGCTTAATTAGCCTGATAAGGGACCGGGTGTGTATAATCACAACACGGCCCTGCCCTCCGCCCTGCCACAGCTTCCCACTAGTTGATTTATTTTTGGCTAGTTAACATTCTTAACATGTTTGTAGTTTACTCATAATTATTTAATCTGTCTAGCAGACTGCTATCTCTGATATATCTGATCTCTAATGCTAATGTGGACCAACTAATATGAGGAAGTTGCAGATCTGCATAAACAATCCCATTAGTCTCAATGTGGTCTGAATGTGACAGTGGTTCTGTGCCAGACTGATCTATGACACATATGAAATTAATGTGACGGACAAGGATGTACAATCTTATTATATACTTTGATAGAGGGGGTCCTCCATCTGTGGCAGAATTATGTGAAAAATGAAGGAATTCTGATGGGTTTTGACATTTATTTCTCAATTAATCATAATATGAGATTAGGTTTTGCTGACTTTGACACTCTCAGATTTATTGCTTTCATAAATCTGTTGTTTCATAAATCTCTGGTTTTATTGATGAAATTTGTGGGAGCAGCAAACACTCACAAGTCTCTCTTTGTGTTACACAGCCATCCTTATATACTGAATCTGACAGTCTGTTTAACAGCGAGTGTCTAATTATATTGTGGTCATGGACCACTGAAACCTTAGACCACTGAAACATACACTTTGCACAGCCTTGTCACACCCAGACAAATTTTCTTGTTAGTCAGGGTGTGACAAGGCTGTGCAAAGTGTATGTTTTAATTTATGATGAGACAATAAAATGTCATGTATTCTTCCACTTTTTCTCCAGATCCATTGGCCTTCGTTGCCTGGTAACCATGAGGAATGTATTCTCAAAGGAAAGGATCCTGAGGTGAGTGACTAACTGGTTTTGAATTCACCAAAGCATTTTTCAGACCATCAAAAATCCACCATTTAGTGAAGTATCTAACTGAAATTTTTGCTCTGAACAGCAAAAATTTTCTAATAACAAATACAAAACAAATTGCATTAACTACATGAAGTTGGATATTTGGAAATGCGTTTCATTTCACGTCCACACTAATACGATTTTGGTTGAAAACACTTTGATTTTGCTTCATTAATGCCTCTCATCCTGTCACAGTTAGTCACTGTTATGTTCATAAGGACTCTTATTTTGATATGGTTTTTGTCTTCTGTCAGTAGTTTTCCCCAAACTACATTTCCCATGTTGCACTGCCCTCATCACAGCCATCTATCTGTTCCCCATCTTCCTCACCTGTTCCCTATTTCCACATCAAGCACCAGTTTGTATATATACCCTCTAGTTTTGCTCACCTTTGCCAATTCTTGAGTTACCTAGTATATCACCTTGTATGTTCCTTAGAGCATAATCAATGCGTTTATGATATTGTTTGGTTATTTGTATAACCTTTATCACCTTCCTGAGTGTTGATCCATCGTCTGACAAATCGTGACACATCTGAAACCGCGTTTTACTCAAGGCTTTTACTCTCTAGTACTGCATACTTTGGACAATTCTGACATCAGGAAATGGAAAATGAAGTTTTCAAATGTTCAAGTATTTAAACGCCATGTACAAAAGTGCAATAGTGTCTCCGGCTGTTTGAATTCACAATTGTGTGAATGAGCCAATGAGAGCAGTTTTGGAGAATGAATGCATGAATATGTAAATACAGTAATGCCTGCAATGCTTATGTTGTCTAGGGGTTTTTAAACTTTTAGATGCAAAGGATCCCAAATAAGATGATCTCCTTGCTTGGGACGCCTTTTCTGAAATATAAAAGAGCTCTATATTTTTATGTATAAAGATCCATTTATACTGTGTGAAATAAATATTATAAAGACAATATGTTGTTTACTAAATTAAATAATATGCTTTTATATTGTCATTTTACTTAAGCAAAAGCTGTTTCTTAAAATATTATCTGGGGAAGATGTAACAAAAATAAAAAGAATGTTTTGAAAGTATGGAGATATGACCTTTCAGAAATTAACATTTTTAATTTCTAAATTAAATACATTTTCCTTATAATTTATAAAACTATATGGCGATTTGGTTTATTTCTTGCTGTTAAAAACGTAAAGGAAAGATTTAATGACTGAGAGTTATTAATGTGATTTAGTTGTCTAAAATAATCATTCTATTAATCTCAGGATTTCAGAATGAAACAATAGTAATGGTAAATTCTGCAAATGTTGTTAAATTCTGTAATAACTTTTTTTATTCAATTTATTTTCTTTAAAATGTATTTACGCTTTATACTTCACTATTTTTCGTGGACCCCCTAGCACACTCTTGCTGTCCCCTGGGGGTGCCTGGACCCCAGTTTGAAACACCTCATGAGTTCAGCACTGTGACGAGATGTCATGACTGGCATCAGCAGATACAAAATTTCCAGTTCTCCATTGTCTCTTTCCACACTGACTGCTACTCTCTAATGTATCTTGTCATTGCGCTGACATTTAGAGTAGGTAATTACAATGGCAATTTATGCAGATAGACTAAATTGGTTTGTAAAACTAATTAGATTTGTCTGTAGTGTGAATGAAGCCTAAATGCCCCCCGCCCCAAACACAGCTGGGTCAGTGTGTCACAGGTTCCAAACTTTTTCCTTGAAGCTTGCATATTTGAAATGTCATTGAGGTTTATTTCTCAATTTTTAGTTAGTATGATTCTCAAGAACATTGCATTAGATTTTTTACATTCTGCAGTTTCACATAAAAATATATATCCATCATCTGATTGTGCTGCAACTGGAGTGGTGAGTGGAGAGAGGAAGCCAAATGCTCATAAAGGAGATTTGATCCACTCACTTATTATTGTCTTGCTTCATCCATGTGTATGTGTGACTCACAAGTCTTTTAAATGTATTGACCATAGAAGGCTGTCGCAAACACACCCCAAAGTTAAGCTTTCGTTTATTTTCCCATTTGCTTTCTCTTTCTATTAATGTTTCTCATTCTGTTTCTCCTTTTTCAGCCTCTCCCTTTTTGTCTTTCACCGCCAAGAACATGTTAATTATGTTCTGAAGTCTTTCATGTCCCTTGTCCCTATTGGTGAACACTCTCTCTCTCTCTCTCTCTCTCTCTCTCTCTCTCTTTCTCTCTCTCTCTCTCTCTCTCTCTCTCTCTCTCTCACACACACACACACACACACACACACTTAGAGAAGTGCACTCTGCATCTGTTTGTGTTTAGTGTATTCGTATGTTTCGGTCGTAATTTGGAGATGTGAGATGTCTCCATGGGAACATGCTCTGTGGTAGCTGTCCCGACAGTATTGTTTGATGTGACAGGTGAGTGTGATTTCACAGCAGTGTTTTAATGACTCTGTTCATTGTGTGAGTATGTGTTGGGGAATTGAACAGGATATTTGTTTTTCTTTTAAGCTCTAGCTGGTTTTACACTGAAACAACACACAGTTATGAGCTCAGAAGAGTTTTATGTGCCCTAGAAGAGCAGTACTTCTTAACTGTTTTTTTCTTCAGGACCCAAATCTTTACGCTAGACATCAAGTGGAGACCCTACTCAGTCAGGGCTTGACATTAAAACTCACCCACCCACCCGCCAAATGCGGGTAGAATTCAGCAGTGCTGAGAAAATCTAGCCACTTTGGCAAGTGATTTAATTGTATTCATCCCCTCTTCAGTGATGCTTCTCAAATCTGACATGCACATCTCAGCTGGACGAATGAAGCATGCTTTCACCCGATCCACCACAGTGCACATAAACGTGTTCCAGAGATAACATCGGCAGAGCTCTGGGACAGCGCAGAGCAAAACTTACATGATTCAGTTGGGCTTCACTTGATATTGCGGCAGCTGACCACAAAACTTATGTGACCCATTTGTATTCTACTGAAAAAGGTACAATAAAAATGAATGGTGACTGAGTTTTATTTACTTAACATCTTGTTTTGTACTCCATTAAATTATTAACTGTGAAAATTGTAGTAGTAGTGCTTAGGCTATTCGTTGTTCATAACAGTATTTTGATTTTTGGGAAAGACTATCTTCATTAGCATAACCACAGTAATGTGGAGTAATCCATGGTCTGGCCTGTGGTTATGGCATTATTACAAATGTCACTGTTAAAAAAAAATAAACAACAATGGCAAATGAAGGCAAGTACATTTTAGAATGGTTTAAGTGTTTAAGAATCTGGGCTTCTGTGAACAAATGGACAAATTATTGACAAAGTTTTTCTCATATCTATCCTATTTCTGTGTTAACTGGCCATGTTTGCCTTTAGACATTCTAAGAGATTACTTAGTCTCTTCGACTGAGTGGCTAGTGACTTTGCAATACCATTAGTCACATTAACAAAAGTTCATGTCAAGCCCTGAACACAGTACCAATTATTTTTATCATTTAAAGGTAAAAAAACGAAACTAAAACAAAACTGTCTTTACATTCAAATCAGTGGACACTGGGTCAAAATGTAATTTTATTTTATTAAATAAAATTTTCCCCTGCTTTCTGTGATCCTATCAGAACAGACCTGTGCTATTTTGGGGTTGTGAACTAGAACACAGCTTAGACACTGTTGAATCCAAAAAACGACATTGTTGTGTTGGATTGCTCTCTCTGTCTGTCCTGCTGGGTAACCTCTGGTCGCAGTTTGAGCACCTGCCATCTTTTATGACCTTTGACCTTTCCTTAATTTATGTTTCAATGCTTTTGTCCCAAAACAGTCAATGAGGCTGCACACAGGTGGCCATAGTTAGAGTGTGCACATGTTGTGTGAGTGTTTTTACGTTTTCTTCCTCTTTCTGTACTCTTCTGTAATTAGAATATGAGAGCTTCTTTTGCATGTTCATAGCTATAATTGGTCTTCATTGATAAGTTTTAAGTGGGGATAATTTTCTTGCTATATGCTCACTCTTTTGCTCTGCTACAAAATGTTGCTGATTCATGTAACTCTCCCTCCAGACACTCAGGTAACACCAAACAGGGAACTATCAGCCATTCTCACAAAATCCATCTTGATCAGGAACTGCACTTAAAGAGTTTGGTGTTGTTGGCCAATGTACATGTGTGTTAGTATGTTTGTATGTGTGGGCTGTAATCATCAGTTGGGTCTGAAATCAAAGGCACCTGTCTTGCTGGATCACATCCCATTCAGTCAATCAGTACATTTACGTGCACATTAAAAGTTAGATTTTAGTCGGACTAAAACAATGAATTGTCCTTTTTTTGCAAAGTCAAACTAACAGATTTTGATAATGCGATTGTAGCTCGGCTTCGTATATACATATTAAATTACTTCACAGGCAGCACTTTTGAATGAAGAAACCTACAAAGAAAACTAGTTTCAGTCTGACTACACAAACAGGATTTTGAAATGTTATGATTGTGGAAGGATACATCTGTGCTGCTTTTAAAAAACAACCAGGTGACAAACAAGTGACAGGATGTTACTCATAATGGATTCAGATGTGCTTTGCCTTCCATCATCACTGTGCAGTATAGGGATGTTGGAAGGCAAAGCACATCTGAATCCATCCTGTGCTATTTTTTTTTTTCATCTTGTAAATACTGTCACTTAGATTGTACCCTCTATTTTTTTGTCTAATTTCTCAGATGGAGTGTGCTAACTTTGTACGACTGCTGCAGCCGTTTAACCGGACTCACCTACTGGCCTGTGGAACAGGAGCATTCCAACCTGTGTGTGCATATGTGTATGTCGGACACCGCGGAGAGGTAACACACACACACACACACACACACACATATATATATACGTTGGTGCGGCTATCCTTATAAGGACTCTCCACAGACAGGACAAAGTGATTTTTATACTGTACAAACTATAGATTCAATCCCCTAACCCTAACTTTATCCATAAACCTAACCCACACAAAAACTTTCAGCATTTTAAAATTTTAAAAGAAACATCGTTTAGTATGTTTTTTTTTCTTTTTTTTTTCTCCCTAATTTGAAATGCCCAATTCCCAATGAATTCTGGGTTCTCGTGGGTGCGTAGTGACTCGCCTCAATCCGGGTGGCAGAGTCTCTGAGACGGTCAATCCATGCATCTTATCATGTGGCTTGTTTAGCGTGTTACCGCGGAGACATAGCACGTGAGGAGGCTTCATGCTATTCTCTGCGGCATCCACGCACAACTCACCATGCGCCCCACCGAGAGCAAGAACCACATTATAGTGACCACGAGGAGGTTACCCCATATGACTCTACCCTCCCTAGCAACCGGGCCAACCAAACCGTAACCCACCAAACTCAGTTTTGTGTTTTGCCTTTGCAGGGCAGTAAGGTATGTCCCCATTCACATGTCTAAGTAATCATGTGTGTGTGTGTTATACAGTATGTCTAAGCTGGAATTAGATGGGAGGTCCTGCTTTCTTTGGTGTGTGTTTAACTGGTGTGTCACCCCATAGGGAGTCAGAGTGTCAGGGATGTCTGTCAAATACACAATACTACATTGTATGTAGTAGGAACTGGCATAGTTCACCAGGAGTTTAATCTGTCTTACACACCAGTGGACACACACCCACAAACAGTGTCTGACATCAATGACAGTATAATATTCTATTATACGATAGTGGAAATTTCTGATACTGTACAACCTAAAAGCTGAAAACCACATAAACACAATATACTTTTTGTGCATATTTGAAGGATCTATTATTTTAACCCCCATATTTTGTTTAAATTGACTGTCTTTAATTTTGGGCTTCTAGAGACCCCAATAATGCCCGTGTGAACATAACAATAGCCATTTTAAAAATTCTTAGTAAAAGCCTAGTTTACAGATATCATTGAAGCATTAACCCACTGTTTTATCACAAAGAAGGCATGCACTTTTCAGAAATTTCCTGTTATCCAATATAGTATCTTTGTTTTTGTGTAAATTTGACTTCAGCAAAAACACAATGTCTTGAAACATAACACAAATGTAAATAACTGGCAGAGATATAAACAGATAAGAATATTTTACAAAATTGCATTTAGCATTTCTTTTAACCTGGGATCTCTGAGACCCTAAACAGAAACTAAAGCATTTATTTTTAGCATGTTATCAATTTAAAATTGGTTTATAATCAGCTCTATCATCAGTTCCTAATAATATTAACAAATGTTTTAGGGTATGAACCTGATATGTTGCTCAGACCCCAAATAGAACATGAGTGTTAATAATACAGTACACTCTCATATAAATAATTAATATATTTAATGATAAACAACAGTAAAATCACTTGCGCTAGTTTATTGTTGAGTTGTGAAATAAAGGAGAATTTTCTGTCTTCTTGTTGACAGCATGTGTTCAGTTTGGATCGTACCACAGTGCAGAACGGGAGGGGCAAATGTCCCCATGACCCCAAACTACACTTTGCAAGCACCTTCACAGGTACTGTTGAATGTGTGGAGAAAACTATGAAAGTATGTGTGTGGGAGTTTGTGACTTTGAGTTATAAGTTACTGTGTTAAAGCTCCTGTCACTACATGTTTGTGTTGTGTGTTTATAAGTATGTCAGAGCAAGTTTGTAAAAGTTTTTGTGTGGGATTTTGTAAATGTGTGTACATTTTGGCTCTTGTGCATGCAGGGTGGAGGTTTCAGAGTTTATGGGCCACTGTAGATTGACTGCTCTGATGGGGTAAATTTGAGGTCCTCTTCAGGCCAGATTTTGTGTATGTGTGTGTGTTTGGTGGGGTGTGGGGGGATTGTCCTTTGTGTGTATGTTAGTGGGTGTGTTAAAGTCTTCTGGAGCACAGACACATCTCCCAATGTGAGTGTGTGTATAGTGTGTGTGTTAACACCACAATCTTGGCATTTCTTTTCTTGTCATTTGGCCAGATACAATGTATTATGGACAGAGATTTAGGATTGCATATTTGTGAACTTGGACATTAGTTCACACACTGATTGGACAGTGTGGACTTGGACACACATTATACACAGATATATGCACACCTTTCCTTAATTTATAGGGGGACAAAACTGTGCATGTGTTTAAAACAGAAGAGTGGTACGTCTTCCATTACCACGACCCCATATTATAAGATATGGGGGTGTGTCTTGGAAAGGCTGTCGACAGTATATCAAGTTTTGCCTGATTTTATACTGATCTCTGTCTAAGTGTGTGTTTTTAGGCTGAGAGTGTGTTGTAATAAAAAATATTGCAAGAAGGCATCCTGCAGAAAACTGTTTGTCTTTCCTTCCTCTCACCCCTTTCTTTCTCCCTCTATACAAATCTTTTTCTGTCTGTCTCTGCAGGCGGAGAGCTGTACACAGGTCTGACTGCAGATTTTCTGGGCAGAGACTCTGTGATTTTGAGGAGTTTAGGGACTCGTTTACCCACAAGAACAGAGACAGATCAGAGAATCCTACATGGTACAAAAACACATGATAACCTCCTACCAGCTCTACATACATGAGTATGGAGAAATATAATATGAACACATGGGTGAATTGACTAAGGATAAATGTGCTGCGCCTGGTAAAAGTGCTGGAATTACCAAGCACAAAAGTGTCACAACTGTTTTGTGAATTTGTCCCACCATCTTATCTAATCTTATATAGAGGATGGTTACTGATAAATATGTGAGAAACTTAATTGTAATTATACATTGTAAAATTAAAGCATTTTTTCTGTGTGTTTGCAGAGCCCAGGTTTGTTGCGGCCCACCTCATTCCTGACAGCGCAGATAGAGATGATGATAAAATTTATTTTTTCTTCACGGAAAGAGCAACTGAGACTGCAGAGGGAGACAACGAAGGAGCCATACACACACGCATTGGACGAGTGTGTGCGGTGAGACAAATCCTCATCACACCTCACCTCCTGAGTGTCTACCAACATTGTCAACTTTTCTCACAATTGCCACTGATACTGCCAAATCCCTTGAAATAATCTCTTATGAATTATGACCAAAGATATGGAAAAATTCACATGCGCTTGAAATTGCCCTTAAAACATCCAACGGCATCCTTTTTATTGTATGGAAATATCTGAAGACAATAAAAAACAAAAAATTATTTGTTCACGGCAATAATAATAATACTTAACAAATAGCAAACAGGCAGCAGTCCAGAACAGAACAGAGCACGAGATGCTACGAGAAGGAGAGTTTGGTGTCAAGGTAAACACATTATTCCTGTGTGTAACAACAAGCAAATAAGCTAAAACAGCATCAATGGCGGCACATTTCAAAACTTTTTGCTCTTATAGGTAGGTCGGTACAATCTGCAGTATGAATATCATCAAGGCTCGAACAAATTCCCTTTTACCACAGTGCCACCTATAGTCATCGAGGAGAGAAATGCAGAACACCAAACAAGAATTCTGTACAATGATTTTTTTAGAGCAAAAGCATGCAACAGCCTCGTACATCACATGCAAGCACAAGCAGGAAACCAAAGAAGGCCATCATAATGGAATCATCAGTACATTTTTTTTTTTCCAAACCCATACACACAGCTGTTGGATGGTTTGCATACCTCTGAATCACATACACACTTACCAATGACCCAGTAACTGTGTACACACACTCACACACTCATAGTCTCTAGTGTAAGAAGAGCTGCACAAATCTCTCCTTGTCATTTAGAGGTCAGTGTTCAAAGAGCCAGGGGTCAATCACACATCACTGTCACTTTTGACTGCTTTTCATAGTCCAACTATACTACATTCCCAATTGCACACACATTTACACTGCAGAGAGGGCGATTATCTCCACATATGGCGATTACACAGATTTAAGGTCATTTAAACCACTCCTGTGTGTTTGAGTTGTTAAAACCAGCTGTTATGATTCTTAGGCTCCGTGACGATCCTTCCCTTACAGTGTTGTAATTTCCATAACTGGGTGATGCTCTGAGTAATTATGGGATATTGAAATATTCTTGTTCCCACGGGAACAGATTTGAATGTTTATGGATAAATACACATTTACCAGGTGCTCGGTGATTCTCAAACACACACACACACACACACACACACACACACACACACACACACACACACACTCTCTCACTCACTCACTCACTCACTCACATATAACATTAATTCTATTTATCTTTTCCTTTCTCTCTCTATACAATCTGTTCAGCTTTGTTCTATCCATTTGTTCATTATGATTTAGAAGGTGAATGATTTTATGAGTTTATTTGTAGATTGTCAGCTCTTATTGTCTCTTAGAATATATATAAAATGCATTTTGTATGTACTAGTATGTAGTTTTCTATTGACTCTTTAAGTCTGCATGAAGCGTTAGCTTCTACATTTTTTTCTTTGATCCATTATTACGTTCATACCTGTAAAAACTGCTGATGCAGCTTCAACCTCACTTTCCTGGTAAATTTTCTTTAACTTGAATAGTCTAAAAAGAACCATCTTTTCCATTGTGCAAGTGGTTGTTGGCAATTTCAGCTGAAAAATCCTTTACGGATGCACACTTTCCACCAGAATGTATATCCAGGCAGCTTTAGCATACTATTTTCAATGTAACATGATTTGGGACACACTAATTCTAATTTTGCATATCATTTAGGATGGATAGTATGAGCATTGGGATGCAGGGATGGTCTCTTTTTTTCATTGAGGTTGGTCGAGATGTCTTACTGCAGATGTGCAGCACCAGCCATTTCAGGACAGAAGTGCTAGGACGCCTGTCTCAGGGCAGAAGTGAGGGCGGAACGATGACATATTATATTCAGATGAATATTTTATTCGATAGAAATCTAAAACAGTTTTTACTGAGATACCGTGTGCTTTGTTGATCATAAACCCTTTAATATCTCATTTACATTTATCTATATCTATATTAATTATATCTCGTTGATCAATTCATATAGGATTATTACAGTTATTTATCCACCACATATTAATGTAAAAAGCAGTCTCTACACAGGCTGTTCCCTCAAATTAGCCTAATTTTAAGAGGTGAGACACATGATTTTGGCCATGATTTGGCCAATATTTGAGTTTAATGGAAGACCTTTAATTATTTTTATATAATTTTTTTCTGCCTCACTGCCTCAATGCAAGTAAACATTGGTAAGATTAATATAGCATGCTACAATACAACTGTAAAATAAATGAATGACGATTCAATAATGATAGGGATGCAATAAACTTTTTTAAACACAATATACTGAGGATTAACAACAGTTATAAACAGTTTTCCAAATTGTTTCTTCTTAATCTTATAGTTTGTTTGGTAGTAAGGACATAATGGAAAGAATACAGACAGCTCAATCCACATTTAAATAGTAGACTAAAAACAATTAAAACTGTGCTACAGATACAAATTTGTATTTACAAACAACGTGAGATGAACAAACATTCAAAGGGGTATCATTTTAATATGTCCAGTCTATTTCAAAAGACTATCTGTGCTTTAAAAAAGTAATGGAGTAATGAGTGGTCTTTCTGATTCTGAATCTACTTGAAAACAAATAAATAAATATATATGAATATTGGTAAACCACCAAACAAACAGATAAAAATCTACCGTGATCTTCCGTCCTGATTACTGGCTGGAACCTGTGGTAACTACATAAAGCTGGCTCTACAATAGTTGATTTTTCCAATGATTTTCAGGTGTTAGCTTCATTAACATAACTGGCAGAGGGAGACAGAGAGTCCATTAGCACCTCTCAGCAGAAGGTGTTCTGACTCGAGTTATGTACGAGTTAATGCCTTCAAACACTGAAAATACACATCCGCCTTGCTTGAAACTGGCTGTGGGTGGTGTGGGAACACTTCATCAAGGCAGTGACCAATTAGTGCAGTTCATGTCTAAATAGTTTTTTTTTTTGCCAGAGGCTTTCTGCAGAAAAATCATGTCTTCAGGAAAGCACTCGTGGATGGTGCATTTGGAGAAGTTTATTGCTCTTTTGAGTCAGCATGTATATTTGCATGACATATCTCCATATGTTTTATCATGACAGACCATTAAAATAAACAGTGGCTTACTGACCAGGGGGGCAGGATTAGCAAAAACAGTTATTAAGTGTGACACTCCCACCCAATTTGAGTTGTTCTGAGCTGTTAGTGTAGAGCCAGCTTAAGTCTTTAGCCCAACTTCCTCAGACGACTACCATGCCCTGAAGTGGCTGGTGCTGCGGAACTGTAGTTTGATATTATGGAGTTGTTCTGAGTGTAAAAAAAACACTGTGATTTTAATTTTTGCAGATTCAAAAGAAAATTAAATGCATATGAGTGCCTCATCATTTATTGTGTTTGTGATGTTGCAGAATGACGTGGGTGGGCAAAGGGTTCTGGTGAATAAGTGGAGTACATTTATTAAAGCCCGACTGGTGTGTTCTGTTCCTGGACCTCACGGCATCCAAACACACTTTCATCAGCTGGGTGAGACTAAATTAATAAATTTATTTATGCATTAAGAATAAATTCACCCTTAATGGATAGTTCACCCAGAAAAGGAAATTGTCATAATTTACTCGCCTCAAGTTTTTCCAACCCCATATGACTTTCTATCTTTGTGGAAACCAAAAGAAAAGGTTAAGCAAAATATTAGTCTCAGTCACCATCCACGTTCATTGTACCTTTTTCCATACTATGAAAGTGAATGGTGACCAGGGCTGGATTGATACCACCCCCCTGCTCAACAACTTTTGGGCCAGTTCTATGTAAAATCCCAGGCTGATTTCTCTTCCCAGTCCACACCTGATGGTGATTAAGGCTATCATTATGCCTAACAACTCCTTTTGTGTTTAAAGAAGAAATAAAATCAAATGGGTTTGTAAAAACATGAGGGTGAGCCTTTCTATCTCTTTAACCCTTTATATCATTAGCTTGAGGCATAATTATTTTCTCTTGCATCCCATAAAACTCTACTGATTGTTTGTTTGTATGTGTGTTCATGCAGAGGATGTGTTCCTGTTGAGAACTAAAGATGAAACTAATCCAGAGATTTACGCAATATTCAGCACCATCAGGTTTGTGTGCTGTTGTCATTTTATAATCATTACATAAAGCCCTGATGTGTTTTGGTATTAAACATACATGTTCTCTCTCCAGTAATGTTTTTCAGGGATATGCAGTGTGTGTGTATAGTATGGCTGATATCCGTGAGGCCTTTAACGGGCCATTTGCTCATAAAGAGGGTCCGGACTATCAATGGGGACCTTATGAAGGACGAGTCCCTTATCCACGACCAGGAGTGGTGAGAAAATATGCACACACATACATCTTTGTGTACAGGTCATTTTCTACTAAGCAATGCAAGACCCTGTTTACACCTGTTAATAACATCCAATACAAATGCTTTTTGGAAATGTTATGATCTGATCACTCATCCTTAAGAGGTGGTTAGGAATGCATATGGCCACATCACAGTTGCATTTGCAAATTTGTTCTGTACAAAAACCACAGCTCTGCACAAGACTTCACCAAGTCAACTGATATCAACTGGTACCACACTATCCTAAAGTGATGGGTGTAGTCATTAGATGAAAATGATGTCATAATTTACTTACCCTCATGATGTTAGGCAAATTGTTCCTCACAGTCATCATTCACTGTCACTGTAAAAAAAAACATGAGAGTGAATGCTAAATGAGGCCTAACATTCTCCTTGTATAGTCCACAGAAGAATTAAGTGAAATGGGTTTGTAACTACCATATGGTGAGTAAATTATGACAGAATTTTGTCTTTTGGGTGAACTATCCCTTTAAAACTACGTGTTAACATCAGTCTGTCTTGGATGACAACTTGTGATTGGCTCACCCGAGACAGATGTTAATACCAGTCATAAACAGGGCCAAAGTAAAAAAAAATAAAAAATTTATATATATATATATTTATTATTGTAAACCCTATATCTGCAACACTTTTTCTTCAAATAATTTTCCCTCAGTGCCCGAGTAAGATCACAGCCCAGCCTGGCCATGCGTTTCGCAGTACGCTTGAGTTTCCAGATACAGTGCTGCAATTCGCAAGAACACACCCACTCATGTGGCGCCCCATTTACCCCTCACAGAGGCAACCATTGCTGCTCCGCACTGGAGCCCCCTACAGACTCACACATATTACTGTTGACCGCACTCAGGCTGAAGACGGAAACTATGATGTCATGTTCATTGGCACTGGTAAGAGGGAGTGTGTTTTAAAACCACTTAACGCATGTATTTTAAGCCTTGGTGACTGGTTAATTACCTGTGACCTTTGACATCTACAGACATCGGGACAGTGTTAAAGGTCATCGTACTAGGAAACGGCAACTCTCTCACCACTGAGGAGATCACACTGGAGGAACTGCATGTGTTTAAGGTCTGTTAACACAAGTGTATGTAATTGTGTTTATCTTTCAGAGTATGTTGTTGGCTGATTTATGATGGTTAGTGCTGGTTTGATGCATTTCTAGCTGGCAAAACCTAGTTAGCAAAACTGGTCAATTAGCATGGTTTTATAGTAATACTGGTTGACCAAGGAAGTCTTGCTGAGTCGAAGCCTTGTGGGAACACTAGCACACCAACATCCAAAATACAACATATTTGAGCAGGATAGGCTAAAAAGATGTGTTATGTGTTGTGTGACTTTTTTGATGTTCATATAATGTGTTCCTTTTAGTTCTGTTTCTCATGGTGTATTTACCTCTGCAGGAACCCACTCCCATAACCTCTATGGACATATCTGCGAAGAGGGTGAGTTTACAGTCATGCAATCTTTCACTTCTGTTCCAGTAAATTAACATAAACAGCACAAAAACGTAATAATATTCCATGGAATGGGATATAAGGGACCCTGCTTTGTGCGTACATGCTGTTGGCTCCAAAGCAATTAAACATGAATCAACAAGTTGCATGTAGCAGGTGCTTTAAATCTGACCAACAGAACACTTACCTCATAAGCAGGCCTGGAGCCATCACCTCAAGATACGCTGCACTAAGTTTAACATCAGCCCCGGCATTACTTCTTGTGTGTCTTATGACCAATTTTGATATCACATGTTTCAGTGTTTTAGATTGAATGCAATTGTGAATGAAATCTGAGAGCTATGGCAGAGGGAAAGATTTAAATAACGTGGTCTGTTTCTTACCGTATAGCTTCAGATAATTCGGAATAAAGCATATGAGTCATAACAACAACTTTCAAAGTTCCTATTTGAATCTTGACAACCCCAGTCCTATTCACTTTCATTGAATAGAAAAGAGCAGCCAGGGCATCTGCTAAATATTTCAGTTTGCATTCCATGGAAGAAAGAAAGCAATTTTGAATTATGCAACAACATGAGGGTGAGAAATTGCTGAAAGAATTTTCATTTTTGGGTGAACCATTCCATTAAGTTCAAGGATACAATAGAATTATGATACGATTCATCTTTATCTGCTTTTTCTCTCTCTCTTTCCAGCAAACTCTGTTCGTGGGCTCACAGACAGGTGTTGTCCAGGTGCCCCTGCACCGCTGCAGTATGTACGGTAAAGCGTGTGCCGAGTGCTGCCTGGCTCGAGATCCCTACTGTGCCTGGGATGGACACACATGCACACACTACCTGCCAAACACGAAGCGACGCTACCGGAGACAAGACATCAAACATGGAAACCCTGCGGTGCAATGCATGGACCAAAACCTCAGCGGTGAGAGAGAGATGTCATCATGTACTCACCCTCACATTGTTCCAAACCTGTATGACTTTCTTTCCTTCTTGAAACACAAAATGATTTTTTTCCCCTATCTCTTTAAACGAGAGCAGCCATGCAGTGTGAATATCAATGCAACAGTCTCCTCTGATCACTTCAATTCTATTTACGTACATGTCAAAGAGCTCATTGATGTGACCGTGATGCAGAAGTGCAATTCTTTTAGAAATCTGAAGTTAAATTATTTAATATTTAAGTTAAACTTCAATACACCTTTTGCTCTTTTATTAGCCCAAGATTAATCCTCTTACCCACTGGCTCTTAAAGGGATACTTCACCCAAAAATAAAAATTCTCTCATTATTTACTCACCCTCATGTCATCCCAGATGTGTATGACTTTATTTTTCTGCTGAACACAAAGATCCTTTGAAGAATATTTCAGCTCTGTAGGTCCTCACAATAAGAGTGAATGAGTACCAACATTTTGAAGGTCCAAAATGCACATAAAGGCAGCATAAAATTAATCCTTAAGATGCCAGTAGTTAAATCTTCAGAAGCAATATGATAGTTGAGGGTGAGAAACAGATGGTGGCGATATGTACGAAGAATGTGAATAGCCAAAAACAAAATGAAAAGGAATGTGAAAGTTGAAGATTGATTGCAAAAAAGGACTTGATCGGTTTGTCACCCACACCTATCATATCGCTTCAGAATATATAGATTTACCACTGTTTTAAGGATTACTTTTATGCTGCCTTTATGTGCATTTTGGAGCGTCATAATGTTGGCACCCATTCTTAATTGGTGTTCTGTGGAAGAAAGAAAGTCAAAAAAAAGGATGAAACAATTTTCATTTTTGGTAGAACTGTCCCTTTAAATATGTCAAACCCTCAAACTATGTTCAGCATGAAACACAGGAACTGATAGTGAGAGGTGAATACATTAATCACTCAAGATCTTTCATTATAAAGGAGAGAGAATGAGAGAAATGAACAAAAGAGGTGCGAGTGAAGAATGCTTGAGTGTTTGCACACCTAAGAGTGACGATGATGGTGATGGAAAGGGATTATATGTGTATGCACACACACATTGCAAATTCAATGAAAAATTCTTCACTGACCTTTAAGTCAAGTCAATTTTATTTGTCCCCTTTAACTGAGGACGTTTGTAATAATCTGTGTTCTCTCTGCAGTGGAGGATCTGGATTTGACAGAAGAACAGGTAGTTTATGGCACTGAGAACAACAGTACCTTCCTGGAGTGTGTCCCCCGATCGCCACAGGCCACCGTCACCTGGCACATTCAAAGAGATGACTACTTACAGGAGGTAAGAGACAAAACATAAGGACAGGATCCAGAATTAACACTCTTCAAGTGCCAAATGTGTGTTAATAAAATGGATTTATGATCGCAGTTAACATAGTGACCCAGTTATGCCCAGCCATATAGAAGTTATGCATGTTTTCTTATAGACATGTTAACAGCCTTCAAATAAAGTGAGTATTAATTCAAAGATTAATCTCTCATATTAACACTCATGTTTTGTTTTGTCATAAACTGACAAAATTAAGTTACTTTAATTGCAAACATGAAAAGTGTGGAGTGGGCAGTAAGGAGCATGTGTGACATTTAAGCCAACATGTGTTCTTAATAAGCCCGCTATGTTTCAAAATGATTGTTTTTAATAATGATAATGCAAGATACATTTTCTTATGTAAAATAAATATTTATGGCTGGTAAATTTTCTGAAATCACTGACTATTGACTGGTGTCGTGAAAAGTACATTTTAGAATTTGCATTTCTTTTGACAAGGCATTTCTTGTGAAAATTATAAAGTGAATCTCACTTTATCATAAGATTATTTCCCCATTTAAATTTTACTCTCTGTTTAGGTGGTATTAGATGAACGTATCATTAATACGGATGATGGTTTGTTATTCCGCCGTGTGCTACGTCAGGATGAAGGTATCTATGTGTGTCGTTCTCGGGAACATGGATTTACACAAACCCTCTCTCGGTTCTGGTTGGACGTCTTAAATGCCGAAACCCTTTCAGATCTCCTGTCACGTGACAGCAAAAATAAGGTGTGGTCACCATGCCCTGCCAACATAGGCCCGGCCAATCGTGGTCCAGCAAGGGCATGGTTTAAGGACGTCTTTCAGCTGATTGGTCCTTCAAACCTACCACAGGTGGAGCAGTACTGCGAGCGTGTTTGGTGTAATAAGAAGCTAAGGAGGAAACATAAAAGCATGATGGACAAATATCGGCAAGTGCAGGACTCTGTGGGGAGAGCACAGATCCAAAAGAGCACAGGAGAGCGAATCCGCTCTCCAAGGGACCTCCATACGGTTGAGTAAAATGCACACCTCAAGCAGGATGGAGAACGTAGGACTTCGATGGAAAGTGGACTTTTAGTCCTATGCTCTTACACACAAATGTAAACACAGATTGTGATGATGTAAAATATTGTAGGTATTGTTGTGTTTCTTACGGAGCAAATGTTATGTTCTTGTTAAGGCCTATTCATACCAAATGCGAAATGAATCACAGACGAAAGGTCTATTCACAGGTAGACTGAGATAAATATTCAGCAGGTGTTGCTGACTGATTAACACATTTTCTCCAGTATAACAGATTACACATGCACCTTTTAGTTTTTCTGCTGTTTTGAATGGGAAAAAAAAACAAAACAAAAAAAAAAAACATTTTTAAATAAATTAAACCAAGATGAGGCATTTGACAAAAGTAAAATCATTTGCAGATACTGCTTGTATTGATAATGGCATTCTTCAATGTCTCTCTTCATTCCTGTTACCATAGCCGCAAGCCCCCATCACCCCACAGTACACCATGGCTAATGTCTCACTTAAGTATTTAACAGCTGCAAAACTTTTTTTACTGGAACAAATGAGGGTAGACAGGATGGAACTTGTTGGCTTAGACTGGAGAGCTGCCACTGCTATAACAGGTGCCAAAAACATACATTCATTTAAGATGTGTCTGGCCATGATAAAACTGGGCACAATGCTCAAACAGAGACTTTTACTCAAGTGGCTGTGCTTAGCAACGCTTAGCTTGCCAGTGTATTAAGCTGTAAAGAAATCAAATGTGTGGACTAATTAAAGTATGTTTCTTGTAACCTAAATCATAGGTTGACAACTGTTGAGACTTTAACAGAATTGTTTTTATTATTATCTCTGAAACACTACATGTGCTACAGAACTGTACAGATTTTTTTCTCTTTTTGTTTTTGCATTGTAATGTTTTTGTTTTGTTTTTTTTACACCATATAGTGTATAAAGTTTTATAACTGATGCAGAGCTAGAGAGCTCCTCAAAATTGACTAGAATTTGACCATAGACTGTTAACTGATCCTAAAGCTGCATGCGCTTGTGGCTTCAGTATAGCCTTATGTGAAAAATACCCACACCCCACCCCCATACTCTCTATCCTCCAGTTTTCTTTTCTTTTTTTTTTCCTGCATCACTTGAACCATGTTTATTTATTTATAGTCAGAATCGACTGCATTCTCTGAAAAAATGACCTGTTTCTCTGAAAACATTGCTGCATGAGAGATCTAGCTCAGAGACTTTCCAGGTCATTTTAAAACTTCAGGGAAAAACCATCATTCCATTTCTTTTTTCAATGCCCTAACAGATATGACTGTATATATACTGGTGAAACTCGAAAAATTAGAATATCGTGCAAAAGTTCATTAATTTCAGTAATTCAACTTAAAAGGTGAAACTAATATATTATATAGACTCATTACAAGCAAAGTAAGATATTTCAAGCCTTTATTTGATATAATTTTTATGATTATGGCTTACAGCTTATGAAAACCCCAAATTCAGAATCTCAGAAAATTAGAATATTACATGAAATCAATAAAAAAAAAGGATTTTAAATATAGAAATGTCGGCCCTCTGAAAAGTATAATCATGCATATGTACTCAGTACTTGGTTTGGGCCCCTTTTGCATTAATTACTGCCTCAATGCGGCGTGGCATGGATGCTATCAGCCTGTGGCACTGCTGAGGTGTTATGGAAGACCAAGATGCTTCAATAGCGGCCTTCAGCTCTTCTGCATTGTTTGGTCTCATGTCTCTCATCTTTCTCTTGGCAATGCCCCATAGATTCTCTATGGGGTTCAGGTCAGGCGAGTTTGCTGGCCAATCAAGCACAGTAATACCATGGTCATTGAACCAGGTTTTGGTACTTTTGGCAGTGTGGGCAGGTGCCAAGTCCTGCTGGAAAATGAAGTCAGCATCTCCATAAAGCTTGTCTGCTGAAGGAAGCATGAAGTGCTCTAAAATGTCCCGGTAGACGGCTGCGTTGACTCTGGACTTAATAAAGCACAGTGGACCAACACCAGCCGATGACATGACTCCCCAAACCAACACAGACTGTGGAAACTTCACACTGGACTTCAAGCATCTTTGATTGTGTGCCTCTCCATTCTTCCTCCAGATTCTGGGACCTTGGTTTCCAAATGAGATGCAAAATTTGCTCTCATCAGAAAAGAGGACTTTGGACCACTGAGCAACAGACCAGTTCTTTTTTTCTTTAGCCCAGGTAAGACGCTTCTGACGTTGTTTGTTGTTCAGGAGCGGCTTGACAAGAGGAATACGACATTTGAAGCCCATGTCCAGGACCCGTCTGTGTGTGGTGGCTCTTGATGCAGTAACTCCAGCCTCAGTCCACTCCTTGTGAAACTCCCCCACACATTTGAATGGCCTTTTCCTGACAATCCTCTCCAGGCTACGGTCATCCCTGCTGCTTGTGCACCTTTTTCTTCCACACTTTTCCCTTCCACTTAACTTTCTATTAATGTGCTTTGATACAGCACTTTGAGAACATCCAACTTCTTTTGCAATTACCTTTTGAGGCTTTCCCTCCTTGTGGAGGGTGTCAATGATGGTTTTCTGCACAACTGTCAGGTCAGCAGTCTTCCCCATGATTGTGAATTCAACTGAACCAGACTGAGAGACCATTTAAAGGCTCAGGAACCCTTTGCAGGTGTTTTGGATTAATTAGCTGTTTAGAGTGTGACACTTTGAGCCTACAATACTGAACCTTTTCACAATATTCTAATTTTCTGAGATTCTGAATTTGGGGTTTTCATAAGCTGTAAGCCATAATCATAAAAATTATATCAAATAAAGGCTTGAAATATCTTACTTTACTTGTAATGAGTCTATATAATATATTAGTTTCACCTTTTAAGTTGAATTACTGAGATTAATGAACTTTTGCACGATATTCTAATTTTTCGAGTTTCACCTGTGTGTGTGTGTGTATATATATATATATATATATATATATATATATATATATATATATATAATAAAATAGTTGCACTGAAAATGAGCTTTTTGTGAACTTGTACCGCAGCACTGCTCCGATTTGAACTTATTTTTGCCTTCATATTCCTTCAGCTTTTTATTGGTAAAGCTTCGAAGATGATTTTAAATAACTGTGTTGAAGCATTAATTAAAGTGATAATTTGAAAGGAATATTGAACACTAATAACATGCACAGATTCATTTCCCACTAGTCTTAGCTCTCTAGTCATTTTCTTTGTAGATAAAATATACATAGCAAGAATTCAATGTTTTAACCGGGTTGTCTGATATATTTATGTGTTATTTAAAAGCGATTCCGTGCATGCAGAAAACTCTGACCTGTGTTTGGTTCAGTGATACATAAATAAAACATTTCACAGAGGATTTTATGGGTTTGTGCTTTATGAAGTTCACAGAGCGAGAGTTTAGGTCCGCTTTCATTGACCCACCCTTAGAGGAACCCAGGGGTTGGGTGTGGCCACTACAGATGTTCATTCCCCTGTGTGTGCGTAAATAGGCTTTTGTTTATCGTGTTGGACTGAAAAGTTTTTTTTCTTGAGAATCTCTTTGCCAATATAAATTGGTTGAGTGTGAGGTCATATGCTAGTGCCATTAGTCAGAATGCGGTTTGACATTACGATCAAGTGCCTCTGCTATAACTGCTGGTGAACAGACCATAGTAAAACAGCTATAAAAATCGTTCAAGACATTTTGCAACCAGATCTAGCCAGAACAGAAACACCACCAAACCTGTATTCTCTCTCGGAACTATAAAGTTAATTGTCTAGAGGTCCCGTGTGGGTGGAGTGTGAAGAGTTGAACCAAAATGAAACCTACAAATACAAACTATCCTATACACTAGATATACATTTATTATCTATCATTGCAAAAATAAAGATGGACATGAAGCTGTTTGCAAAAGATGTTTTACCTAAGATTAAGATCCATAATTTACAGGGGTCCTCATTGATTGCTTCATAATTTGTTGACATAAATAGTTTACTACAGGTGTGGAAAATGTACGTATTTATTTATTATTCATGCAACAATACGTCTTAAAAGTTTTATTAATAAACATAGCTGCATGAATAAGTAGAGGCGGGGGACTCAAGTTACATGACTTGACTCGAGTCACAAATGTAAGGACTTATGACTTGCTTGACTAAATGAAGAAAATGACTTGACTTTGACTTGAGAACCAGCGACTCGAGACATGACTTGAACTGCATGAGTCAACAATGACTTGAATGTTTTTATTATTATTATTTCCAATAACTTATTATAAACAGTAATGAAATGTGTTTAAAAAAATATTGCGACATCAATTAATTAATATGCAAAAATGTAAACCTGCCAGCACCACTGATCTGCATCTCCACCAAAATGACAGATGATTGTCGAGTTCCCAAAATAATCTCCTTTGGATATAAAGATTTCTAATTGGACCATGTAAATAAAAAAAGTATGAAAATATGCAACGCAAAAATATCCAAATCATACACCAGAAGCTCGAATTTCATCAGACATTTAAAAAACCACAAGGAAAGTGCTCTCAAAGTGACTATGACTCCTGAAGACATTAACTAAAAGCCCTTGAATGCAAAACCTTTATGACCGTTATCTCTGAAGGGAACTGACTGTATACAGAAACGTTTCAGTGGCATTTTCTTTGCATTGTACCTCCTTATAATGCAGGGGTCGGGAACCTTTTTTAACTTAGGAGCCAATTTTAAAAGTTTTCATTGATGCATTTTTTTCAAAAGAGCCTTACCACAAATTAATAATTTACTATTTCAAAAAACAACGGTTTATATTGGCTACTCAAAAACAAACAAACATGCAAACATTAATAGGTAACATGCTGCAATATGGAATTGAGTACACGTGTTTGTGCGGGCCACAATAAAATTATTACATTTTACAATAGTTCATGAAAAATGTAACCACTTTTGGGCTGGGTGATATGTAAAAAATATTTTCATGGAAATCGCATTTAAAATATTGCGATATCCGATTTTATGGTGAATATTTTTGCAAGATTGATTTTGCTTTTAAAATGTAATTAAATGATTGAAACAAAAAAAAATTAAACAAAAGACATTTCTAAATTCAAATGGCACTTTAATCGAAAGGAAAAAAGCAATTAAAATAATGAAGTGATTAAACAATCTTATATATAACCACCTCCCTAAATCCAAACATGTACTGTCTCCAACGACCCCATTTGCCATCATGCAAGTATCAGTCAACAACACCCGGTAAAAAATGACATGTAGGCATAAAAATTAAGAACTAAAGACAATTATAAATGTAAAGATTATTATAATAATAAGCATAATAAATGAGCTTGTGTTCCCAAAAAATGCTGCCAAATATGTGTCTTATTGAATGTGTTTGTACTGAGGAAGAAAATAGAACAACATTTTAGGTTCAAGGTGAACGTGTCTTGTATTACTTTATGATTTAATAATTTTCGTCTTTGTGTCTTTAATACAAAGATACCTGTATATATTACTGAACCTGCAGAGTTGCGTTCACAATGTGTAGGAGTGAACTAAACTCGCAGACCTCAAGAGATGATCGGTGATCATGTGCAGCATTCTCATAGACTACATTATACTTCTAAACAGTTTTCAGTTGAATGAAACAGAGAAAAAGGAGTGATAACTCTTTACATGTGCTTGTTTCACGAGACAGGGTCCCGTTGCACATCTCTGAACAAACAGAGAATCAGACACAAGCTTTGACGGCTTTTCTTTTGTCTGTTCTTAAAAATATAATAAAGTGTGTTTCTTCAATAGCGTCTTTTTGACTAACAGAATTTCTTGTCAAGTGTCACTCTGAGATGTCTTATAGATCATCCACCTGTTGTGGGTAGATGAGCAAAATTACTCACGTAATTTTTGTGTATGATTTATTGTAATATATCACTCCAAGAAATCTTGCAGGTCACCTTCCACAGTGGCCGGTACATCAGCAAAATAATCTGAATGAAAAATCTGCATTTGGCGGGTGTTCATTTCAAACCTTATTCTCCAGGAATAGCTATATGACAAATTCTGAAGAAAGGAAATCAAAAATGGAATTGACTTCAAGCTTTGCAATCGCACCCATACTTTCTGTTTGAAAATTATATCTAGAAAGTTTTAAATGATCATGTGTTTGTGAATGTTGAGACACCCAGTGAGTCACTTGATTTTTAACAAAGAGCTACTTGTGGCTCATGTGCCATAGGTTCCTGACCCCTGGTATAATGCCTAATAAAGTATTGTTTATAAGCACAGGGCTGCTTTGTGTATAGGCGTTTCCAGGGTAACAGCTATATTTCTGCTGCATAAGTGCCACCTACTGACAGAGAGCGAATTTGCAGTTTCATTCAGCCTGCCAGCCATTTTTGTTAGATCAATGTGAAAATCTGACTGCATTTTTACACAGTTTTATTTCACAGTGTTGTATATTTTTACCAGTTAATTCTAAAAATCTAAACAATTCTGATAATAAGGTATCTAGTAGTATTCACAGTATTTTTAAGTGACCACGATAAGAATACTGTGCATGTTCATTAACACAATTTACTAATATATATATTATATTATTACTGTTATATAATTCATATAAAAAAAATATGTAAAGTTATGTATTTAAGTTAATCTTTTCAGAGCAAAAATACATATTTATTAAAAAAATTAACCTCTATTTATTTTAGTACTGTGGCTTGACTCGACTTGAATTGAAACTCATCAGGACTCAACTTGACTTGCTTGAGGTGAGTCACTGACTTGACTTGTCTACACTGCACTTAAGACTTGACTCGAGACTTGATGGTTAAGACATGAGACTTGCTTGTGACTTGAACATGTGTGACTTGCTCCCACCTCTGTGAATAAGTAATAAGAATGTCTAGAGGATCAAAATCTATACCGTATAGGCCAACTTAAGCCTAGGTTTAACATTTGGTCAAATATAATTGCATTACATTACAGTTGTTTATGCCTAGTCTTTCACATTATTTTTGTTTGATAATTTATTTTATTTTTAATACAGCAGTCCTGAAAGTAGATGCTGTGTCACCATTATAGAGGATGAGAGAGAGAGAGAGCAAGAGAGAGAGAGAGAGCGAGAGAGAGAGAGAGAGAGAGAGAGAGCTACTGATTCACTGCCGTGCTTCTTTGTGTTTTCTGTAGTAAGCCCATTTATCTACTACGTATTACCTTTTGGTTTCATTTCATCAGTTTATACTGTGTAAAATAAAAGCATTTTTATTAACATGTGTTTAAATGTTATTGGAGTTTATACAAATATTTTAAATATCTTGACTATCAATAAAATATAAAACACCAGTATAATAACTATAAATGTAAGTGCTTGAGTTTAGGCAGTATCAATAGCTTACTACTGATTCTTAAGTTTTTTTGGTAACACTTTACAATACGGTCCCATTTGTTAACATTAGTAAACAACATTAGTTAACATGAACTAACAATGAACAATACTTATTAAGCATTTATTCATCTTAAAATTAAAAGCTGTATTAGTTAACATTAGTTAATGTACTATGAACTAGCATGCACTAAAAATGAATTTTGTTTTTTATTAACTAACATTAACAAGGATGGCTAAATTCTGTAATAAATATATTGTTCATTGTTAGTTCATGATACCTAATGCATTAACTAATGTTAACGAATGGAACCTTATTGTACATTGTTACCAGTTTTCTTTCTTTTTTTTTCCACCTCTTGCACATGACCAGAAAATATGAACTATTTGTTATACATGGCTAGGTAAACAAAGTTCAGCAAAGCACTTCTTCGCTCCTGTTTCTGGCTGGATTATCTGATATTTCCTCTGCACTGCCTTCTATCAATCTCTACAAGAATAAACAATGATACTTTAAAAATCTAATTTAAAAAGAAAGTGGTTATAAGGATTTTGTATAAAATAAAATTAAAGAAACTTTATGGAATTATTGGATACATTTTGTGGAGCTATAGCATTGTCCTTGGAGGTCCCTTCCACATGTAGACTGAGACTGCACCCCCTGGGACTCTGGATCTCAAGTGCTGAATCAAAGTCCCAGGGGACCTTCCTTGACTGCCTCCCTGACTTTGGAGTTCCCTTACCCACTTAGGCTGGGACAGTGGACCCTCCTGCCCTGGAGCTCTATGGATCGTTTTCCAAGAAGTGCATCTGTAATTTAAAGAAATGTATCCCAGATATCAGATACACTCCTTGGAATGATAGATACACTTTCTGGAATATGAGATACACTTTATAGGATATCAGATACACTTCTTGAAATGCAGACACACTTTCTGGAATATTGGATACAGTTTCTGAAAATAGTGGATACACTTTCTGATATGTAGATACACTTTCTGGAATATCGGTTACACTATGTGTGAAGTACATGCAGATACACATGGATTTGTCCAGCGCTGCCAATGGCAGAGGGAGGAGGGATACATCTGACAGAGGAGGGGGTGTGCAGGCTGTTGTTTGTACGCTGCCAGTGGAGCGAGCCCAGCCATTTCACAATCATAGTCTGAGTAAGGCCATGTGTCCACTAATGCATTTTTTTGCCAGCTGAAAATGCCAGGTGCTCTTCTGAAAACGCCCAGCTTTAGTTTCAATGATACAGAATATCTGTGGAAGTAATGCAAGTTGCAAGTACCTAATTTCGGAAGAGTACTTGCTCTGACCCTTGCTCTGGATGAAGGGAAGGCTGAAGCATTATTTTTCATATTTATATTATGGTAGTCCAGGAATATCATTGTACAAGTAGGATGTGATGGTAGGTCAGTGTGGTAGTTGTCCCGCCCCTTCTCCACTGTGACTGGATGACTGGGTAAAACGTGACAGTGATGAGCGCTACATTTTACCCAAAGTTGAAAATGTTTCAACCCTCGGTGACCAGAAAAAAATGGCAAGCACGCAGCACTCAACGTGGAATAGACGCTCAGTGCCTCGTCACGCTGCAAACAATTGAAGAAATACTCTGGCCTCAAGAAAAAAATGCTTTGGTGGACACAAGGCCTAAGAGTCCAATTCTTTTTATGAGTCAGATTCCCAGTAAGGGGGCACATCAAGCAATGAATACATTCACATGTAAGACATTTCTGTGAAAAACAAACACAAAAAGTGCATGCTTAGATGAGAAGAGAGAGAAAGCAATAAAATAAGCATGCATTGGTGTGCCCAGCCTTATGTCTCGGTATATTGCATACATGCATTAATCCCACTGTCCAGCTTTCGACAGAACTCATGCTCAACGTGTGTATGGGGGAACAAACAATGTTGAGTTTGAATGAAACAGATGAGCAGAACAACTGCTGTTTGGCCTTGTCCCTCTGTGATCTGGGGTGGAATGGAAATGTTCATGGGGGTGGAAAAATTCATGGGCATGGAGAATGTGGCCCATGAGTTCGAGAGAAGGGTGAGGTCTAATTTGGAGATCAGCTCCGATCTTTCACACGACCTCCTCTGATTCCTCAGCTCTTTGAGAATAGCTTTCCTCTTCACTTGCCTGACTTGCAAATTCCTCTGGAACACAAAAAGAACTGCATTAAGGTCAAGACAATAAACAGTGCAGCTCTATCTTTTGCTCTTTCTCTATATATTTTGAAAAGATGCTGTGTGTTTGCTCCAGGTGTTTGTCGAGACGTACCCGATTGTGGGCTTGCAAATTCTTAACTCCAGCTTCCCACGATGTCTGAGAGGATTAAACATACTTACAGCAAAATGTCAAAACGTCTGCATTACATGAGAAAAACCATTGGAGGGCACATGAAATGAGTCGGCCACACCATGGAGAAGAGCAGGTTGGTGCCTGGCTCAGGCAAGAACATTTGATAGTCACACACTTCGCCACCAAGATCACGCCAGAGTGCAACTGGGGAGGGTAATCACCGCCAGGCCATTGGGAGTCTGCCGAGCCAGAAGAGACACAAATTGTTGGGAATTAGCACATATTCTAAAAAATTAACTATAATCCAGGTTGCAATTCTATATTATTTTCAAAGAGATATCATGAGTAGTTTGAACAACCTTACAGCAGATATCAAACAACATACACAACAATACACTTTTTGGAATTACGAGATAGCTTTCATGTAAAAAAATTTGGTTTCAACCAATTACTAGATTTTATGGAATACAGACAGAATGCACAAAACAACAGGATAGCTTTTGTGCAACAAGGCAAGCCATCTAAAAAGTTCATTAATAATTCCAACAATTCCTTAAACATTTTTTAAAATGGCTTTTCAAAAAATGCATTTCAGTATCTACATCTCTTCATGGAAAGCAAAAATAACTCATTTGTGACGAGTTTGCAAAAAAACAGCATTCAAGGATCCACTGACAAAAGCCACATCAATAGCAGAAAAAAACAGGTACAAAAGCAAACAAAAAACAAAACAAAATTAACCGATCACAAACATACATCAGAGACTTAAAACATTTTACATCTGACCCTAGGTGTTGTTGGATTCGACGTACAGTACAAAAGCTAAATTCCCTTGAAAATGTTTATTTGAGGAACACACCAGCCACCTGCTACATGCTAACTGCAATGTGCACTGCTACCTGCAATGTGCTCTTGCAGTGATGGGGGTGAAAAACAAAAAAACAACAACTCAGTTACATGAAACGTAACCCTGGTTCCCTGACGGGGAACGAAACGCTGTGTAAATGCATTGGGAAACACCCTGAGTGTCACGTGGTCTGAATCCTTTGTACAATCACATCAATTTATTGGCTGGTGGTGCTTAATTGAAGCCCCTAGGGAGCTATGTCACAGGCTCCATAAAAGTACTTGCTTTGGTGCCATCGAGTCAGATTTCCTGCAGAAATGCACAAGCCTATGCAGCTGCTAGAGAGTATGGCCAGTTTAGGCAGAATCTTGTTCCCACTTTGGGAACCAGTATTATGTTTCATGTAACCGAGACTGAACTCAAACTGAATAATAGCATTGGGAACAATATACATTCACGCCATGTGAACAGTATCTGCCAAATGTCTACTCCCATGTGGCAAGCATATAGTGGCACACAAGTGAGCTAAAGTGTCTGAATAAAATTGAGAAAATTACGAGTTTACTCCTGTTCCAACAGAGAGAACCTGGGAAGTAGTCAAACTCTCAACCAGATTATCAAATCTAACAAATGTATGTGGAGAGGACCACCCTGCCCCAATACAAATGATCTCCAAGGACGCACCTCTAGCCATAAGGATGCCATGCTCCTCGTAGAATGGGCTTGAATACCCTAAGGCGAATGTAAACCGTGCTATTCGTAAGCACTTGAAATTGCATCAGTAAGCTAATGAGATCACCCCTGTTATGGCCACCAAAGCACAGAAACAACTGCTCTGACTTACGCCGCTGACTAGTATGATTAATATAAACTCGCAGCGCCCGAACTGGGAAAAGCATGTGCAATATTTCATGGTCCTCTGACTCAAGTGGGGGAGGATAGAAATCCTGAAAATGAATAATCTGCAATCAAAATGATGTAGAAACGACATGGGCAAATAGCCCAAATTAAGTCTTTACAACACTTTTGAACACCCTGGTGCAAAATCCATACAAAAGGGATTGATCGACAGGGCATGCAATCGCCAACTCTTTTAAATGATGCCAATGCTACTAGTAGGGCCATTTTAAGAGTCAGAAACATATCAGCGACTGTTGCCAAGGTCTCACACAGAGCACCCAAGATCGCCTATAAACTACAGATAAATCCCATAAGGGAACGCAGATGGGACGAAAAGGTCTAAGCCTGCATATCCTGTGCATAAAATGAGACAAGAGAATGTCTACTGACAGAGACTCCAGTGATAAGCAATTGCTCAGTCGCTGTAGTGGCAGTGTAGACCACATAGGATTTTCACCTTGTGCTGTACACCAAGAAGCAAAATTACACCAACGAATAAACGAATAAAGCTTCCTAGCTGTTGGAGCTCTAGCACTCAGAATGGTATCAACCACAGCAGGGGATAACCCATCATTCAAAAGAGTGCCCAGTTGAGGGGCCAGTCCCATAACTTCCACAAGTTTGGCCAGGGGTGCCAAATGCTATCCAACATGTATATTCTGACTGGAATCTCCAGAGACATTTCCTCCAGGAGATAGACCAGTGTTGAAAACCATACCTAAGATGGCCAAAACCGCACCAATAACAGAAGCCAACCCTGATCCTCCTGAACTCTCTGCAGAACTTTGTGCAGAAGACAAATTTGTGGGAATGCTTAAAGACGTGCTGTCGGCCACTGAAGCACAGAGGGAAAACCAGAGGGCACAGTGTGACGTGAACAAGTCCACTTCCACTCTGCCGAACCTTCCCTAGATTCATTCCATAATCTGAGGATGTAATGTCCACTCTTCAGACGCCCTGTTTGGACAGGAAATCTGTCCCTGAATTCAACCTGCCCAGGACATACATAGCTTGTTGAGACAGCACATTGTCCCGTGCCCACAGAAGCATGAGAATGCACTCCTCCCTGGCGATTTATGCAATGTGCCATGAGAATGCACTCCTCCCTGGAAATTTATGTAGGGCACCGCCATTCTGTCATTCGACCGGATGGGGACATGGCTACCTGCAGTTGTTGAAGTTCCTTTGTGGAGTTCATCCACACTGAAAATGTCTAGTATGTAACATGCCCAGGGGAATGACAGTGGAAGCCTCAAGCCCAAAAGCCTGTGAAATGTTCTCGCAAGGAGAACGCTTCCCACTCTGAACATTGTGGAATGACACCAGCAGAATGACAGAACACAAACTGGAGACAGACATGCCTGCATCACCAACAAATCCAGCTCCACCCCTAGAAAAAGAGTCTTTTGCCTTGGAAACAGGACTCTCTTGTCTAGGTTTACACACAGCCCTAGATTGCTCAAATGGCTGAGAATGACATCTCAGTGTTAGGCAGCCTCAGTCATCGAGATAATTAAAAACGTGGATGCCCTGAAGCCTTGAGGGCATCAACGCTGTATCCATGCATTTTGTGAAAGTGCTTGGTGCAAGTCCAAACGGAAGGGTGCAAAATTGATAAGCTTTGCCCCTGAAAGCGAATCTGAGAAAGCACCTGTGCGTCTGCGCAATCTGAATATGGAAATAAGCATTTTTCAAATCTACTGTCATAAACCAGTCTCCCAGCTAAACTTGTAACATTATTTGATCTGTATCAGCATTCTGAATTGACATTTTACTAGAGTGGAATTCAAATGTCTCAAATATGGGATGCAAGCCGCCGTCTTTTTCAGAACCAGAAAATAGTTGCCCCTTTGTCTAAGATCGAATGAATTTCTCGAATCAATAACGGGACTTCACGAACACAAATATCTGTCGGAACAACCCCTCTGAACACTGGTGGAGTTCGCCTGAATTGAATTACATAACCATATTTTATCTTTCGAAGTACCCAGTTTGAAATGCCCTACAGCTGCTGCCAAGCCGACAGACAGAGGGATTAATGCATGGCTCTTACCTGCAGCGTGAGCTGTAACCACTAGATGGTGTGCTTTGGCGGCTGCCCCAGAACCAGTGGCACAGCGGAGGGAAGCCTTTGCTCCTCCAAAACTGTGGCTGGTTGAAGGGAATTTGATAATGGTTTTGCCTTTATTGTATCTAGGCATAAAAGATGATCACTCTGGAATGTATCTACAGCAGAAATACATTCTTCACGTAATAATGTGAAACTTTTTCCTGGAATTTTGAACAGAGAAAATATTTTAAAAATTAGGGAGAGTAATATTTATTTGAGAAAACTGGTTTGCCACAACGTCCCTAGCATTCTCTATAAGATCCTCAGAATCCGATGGCACCATAGATATGGCATCCTCATCCTCAGCATAGAAGGAAACTGCTGTGAGGACCTCAGGGCTAGGATGCAAATGTGTACGTGCAAACTCCATGGGAGAACGTCTAGCCGAATCCGGGGAGAGTGACAGAGAAAACTGAAGGTCAAACTGCTGCTCAGCTCCCATTTCCTCGGGTCCCATGAGTCACATGGCTGTGTGGTGCTGGCAGACATGTGGCCTGCACCAGCAAGAGGCTTGACCGAATTTTCGAAGGAGGCAAGCCTTTCACGGGATATTCATTAAATCGCACTGTGGGCAATCTGAACCCTCCAACGTGGCATCCGCATGGTGAAACCCCAGACAGGTGAAATACATGTCATGGGAATCTTCACCGACAATGAACCATGTGCATGGAGGTAAGCACTTCATAAATTACATCCTTTGTTGCCACTCAAAAGGGAGAATAATAATGATCCTCGCTTCGATGTGAGTCATAGGTACAATTTGGGTCAGACGAGATTGTGCACTGAAGAACAGAAAATCTGACTCAACTTTTATGATGTAATGCTTTTATGGTGCCCGTGATTTAGCTCCCAAGGGACGTCACTTAAGCGCCACCAGCCAATAAATTGGCATGACTGTACAAGGGCAACAGACCACGTGACACTCAGGGCATATCCCAATGCGATTACACAGCTCAAGTTCTTAGGAAAGGGAACATTGCACACCCAGTGTCTGGGAATAATTTCTGGGAGGCAATAGTGTGGATTACAAAAAAAAAATATTCATAATTCCAAATTGCAATTCCATACACAAAAATTATTTAAGTAAATCACAAAAATCTAAATGTGTCACTTCCAGGTAATGCTGTGTTCTAAATTATACATGTCCACATGTATATCAGTAAATAAAAAAAGTGTGAATACTAGTGTGAATTCCATGAAGTTCATATAATTCCAAAAAGTATTTTATGCAAAAACTATTTTTGTCTAGTCTAGTCCATCTCAAATCAGGAGGGAACTGAGAAATCTTCCTAGAATCGTAACTGTAATTACATAAAGTATGTTCCCAGGTGGGTCAGACTGACTACCCTAACTTTGGAGCTCCCTTTACTGTGTAGGCTGACACCATGGACGATCTTGACACAAAACCCTGACACAAGTTTTGTTCATGTACGATCAATAGTCAGTGCAGGAAAATTCATCAAATTTTTACAAGCAATCCCACCAGTGACCTGCGAACTGTTGCTCCACTCTTGAATATACTTTTTGTACCGTAAAGTAATTTTCATTAATTTTGTAATGAACTCATTGTGATTGACATACAGTATTTAGATTTTGGATAAACTTCTTGGAATTATAGGGGATTATATTTGGATTTGACATTTGGAATTTTGTAGAGACTTCTTGCAATCATTGGGATAGACTTTTTGGAATTTCAGATAGACTTTGGGAGAGTTTATGCTCAAGTAATCCAGGGAGAACTCTCACGGACCTTACCCAGGTAAGGGAGCTCCAAAGACAGAGAGGGAGTCAAAGAAAATTCCATGTGACTTTAGCTGAAATCATGAGCACAGCTGTGTAGAGATAAATATTCACTCTCACACCGAAATTTTAAGGCTAACAGTGGACCCGGGCTACCATTGCATGAATGGAAATACAGAAGGGGAACATTATCTGTTCTTTTGCAGTCATATTGTCCATGGGCCTCATTACAGGCAATTTAGTACTCATTTAAATCCTTACACACATTGTCAAACACACTCTCTCTCTCTCTCTCTGGCCTGTTTCCCACAGTCTGTGTAATTAGATCCTCAAATATAATATTTTCTGAAGCTTAATTAACTCTTAATTAACTCATTTTCATTGTTTGGGTGGATGTGTTTTTCTTTGCCACTTGAACAAACTCATCTTTTTCTGTTCATCTTGTCTCCTGTCCTCCAATATCATTGTTTATTTTTTCAGCCTCCTCTCAGAAACTCTCCCACTCTGCATGGTTTGGTCTGAGAGAGACAGAGAGAGGGAGTGACTCTTACATGGTAAACATAGCTGCAGCTTAAATAACAGTTACTACAATTGCCACCACTGTCATCATAAAAAAAACTAAACAAAAAAACAAACGCCCATGTGCAGTTATACCTCTGGGTGTAACAAAAGTATGTGCATGTGTTGTCACGCTGGAGATCTGGGTTTGAATCCCAGCCCTTGATATACTTTTTCCCATGTGTCTATTCATAACATTTCCTATAATAATACTGATTGTAATAAATAAAAGAGATTCCTCACAATGATTTGGGATAACCATGGTTTTACTGTAGTTATATTGTAGTAAACATCTGTTTTGGTGGAAACTATATAGTTCTGATGTACTATGTTGTAACATGTTGTTACTAGAAAAACACCATGCTGTTACAATGGTTTCTGTAGTCACCCTTTTATATATAAAAATACATATAAAATATCTCTATTTTAGTTTTCTTTATTTTAGGGGCCACAAGAGCTGCTTAACTTAAAAAAACAGGACCTTTTAAAATGGGTAACCATAACAAGGATAATCTATGAAATACACAAGTAGAACAGCAATTTACCATAAAGACCCACTCCACGTTTAGAATTTAATTTAAGCTTGGCCAGTGTTGGTGTGCATGGCTGCCTTGCATGCAGTTTACCCAGGTTTGATTCTTGGCCAATGCATTGCTTTTGGATCAAGTGGCCATTTTAATAAAAACACAGCTGGGGGGCACACTTCTTCAGAAGCAAAGGGTAGTTTTTGAGTCATGTTATAGTTGCCATGGTTATATTTTTAAAGGGAAAAGGAACAAATGAAAGAATTGATGTGAGTGCAAGAAACCATTGATGAAGAAAGGACAGAGGTGAGAAAGAGAAATATATTGACACTGAGACCCTGTTTTCTTAAGTCAACACCTCTAATGAGAGCATTAGGTAAAAGTGCCTAATGGAGGGTTAATTAAACCTAATTAGCATCATTACAGCTGTCACAGTGTGTGTATTCAGGGGAGAGGAGGGAACTACCAGTCAGCAGACAGAACACAGGGGAAATATAATCAAACTTGTTTAAAAGTCAGTAGGAAATTAATGTGTTAAAAGAATGTGTGAATTAAAATGGTTGGTATAATGTCATAGGCAGAACATTGAAAAACTACATTGGAGATGTTTTAGCCTTTTTAGCATAAAATATCTTTGACATGTAAACAGTTGTTACCCTTAGCAATTAAATGTATAACTTGATCAAGTTGGATACAACTGAACTAAAAGTTCACAAAGGCAGATGTTACATTTATAACAGTAAATGAAATAGCTCCATAATGTTAACTAATGTATTTTTTACTATTACAATCTAATGTTGAATTAATTTAATTAAATTGTAATATTTTTTTTTTTTATCATATAAGATTATCGTGTGTTAAGTGAACTGTATCTTTTCTCTTGGAATAATAGTGGATGTTCAACGCATACATAAATTGACAAAATGCATCAGCTATACAACAGCATACTCGAGTGGTGATCTTGCACTACTGCAAACATGGCAAATCACAAATGGCTAATCTCACACTCTGCCTATTAATCTCAAATAAAACAGGGTGAAGAGTGATTGCTGTAGCACTATTTTGAAGTAACTGAATGTTTTATTGTGTTAATCAATTACAGTCTGATGCAACAATCCACAGAGAAAAAAACTCAGGGAGTAATACAGTGTTCATGTCAACTTTGGCCTATAACCTTTGACCAGTCCACAAAATGAAGTCCTAATATTTAATGACACACAGAGTCTCTCACAAACACACACAGTCTCTCACAAAGAGACATTTACACTTGCTGTTTTCTGACACTCTCAAAATCTGAGAAGTGTCACAAGGTAAATAGGGAATCAGATGAGTTGGAAATGCTATTTGGAAAGTCTTTTGAATTAGTCTTCAGAGAAAAAAACTATTTGGCAAAAAGTGACTTTCAAATGGAGTGTCAGGTTAGGTAGGGAAAAGTAGGAAAAGAATTTCAAAATATACACACATGCATGATCATATTCTCCTCTATCAAAATGGACATTAAACATGTAGGTCAATTGGGCACAAACCACCACAACACATTAGCTTATCAAGTCTTATAAATATACCATGAAAACACCAGATAACCTCGTAGGACAGTTTAAAAAACATATTTTTTCAATAAAAAAAAGAACGCTCATCAAGCCGCCATGCAAAAAATGGAATAATAAAAAAAAACTGGTATAACCATAAGTACAACTTATCAGATATAAATACTACCACATGCGAATCAACCAGTTCCTTTCAAAGCATTCTTCTTGTTTAAAAAAGATGAAAAAATAAAAAAAGTTTCATCTGTTTATAAAATGAATCAAAATTGATTATTTAACAGAGCCGAATTATTCTCTTTTCAACACAGCAGAAACAACAAATACCCACAATAACCAGACGAGGGCGCACTTCACAAAGCTCAAGAGCACCACCACACCAGTGTCCTGTACACCTGTGACCTCTCCATGTGCCTTCAGTGCTCAATCCCAAAAAATGACCATGGTAATCACAGTGACATAAAACGCCATGATTACTACAGGCATTGCTACTAACTGTACAATCATGATAAATTAATATATGATCACTTTAAACATTTTAAAATCTTTATTAATTTTTCAATCATTTTTTTTGTTTGTTTGTTTGTTTTGTTTTTGATAACAATGGTACCAGAGTTTTAATGGATTAGAAATGAATGTAGTAACTATGGGATTTGTTGTAGAGTGTAGTAACTACAGTAAATTGGTAGAATTTCATTTTTGGACTATCGGAATCACTTCCATATCCGCATTTGCAACTGGAAAATAAAATAATAATTTGGCATCAAATAATTTTTGAAAACATGCCCTTAGTAACAAATTCAACAGTTTTTTTTTTTTTTTTTTTTTGAACAATAAAAACAAAACAAAACTTAAATGGACCATTGGTCTGCCTAGACATAAAATGAGTTATTATATGTTAAATATTTGTCTGAATTGTCATATTGAGAGCTAGAAAGTGGAGATGTTTAATGAACAAAAGTTAGCGATGATCTAATATAAATAAACCAAATATAAGATGGGGTTTTATAAGATGTTCACAGAATGGTCATTTGTTTAAAACAGAGAATATATCTATAGAATTATAATAATTTATTTGAACATGATAGAGCTGACTAAAAAGCTGTGATACATACAAATACCACTATTTTGCAGTTTTTGAGAACAGCACTGTAGAGTTTAGACCTGAATGCTTCTAAAAATGTTTCTCTGTAGATTTCCTCCTTTGGTCTCCATATTTCCTATAATGCCAATGTACATTTTTCCACATCAGTCTCATATAACACATATCATTACAATTAAAAAAACGACTGGAACAAAACTATTCAATAAAATGGAATTCGAAATCAAAATTCACTTTGACAGAAATTTAAAGCGCACTGACCTCTTAATGTTTTCAAGGTATATAACAACTATGGAATGAAAAACATTCACTTAAAAACACTCATATATACAAATCTACCAGTTCACATCTACCATGTTCTTTTCTTTCTGTTTTGCTTTTTAAGGATGAAAGTTTTCATGCAGTGTAAAAAAAAAAGATGATGTTTATCTGGTGCTGGTGAGTCAGAGGTCTGTGTGGTCTCTGCTTCAGGGCCAAAGTGAGAGAGGAATCTAGTCGATCACACATTGCACAAACAGCCAAACAAAAACAAAGTATGCACAAATTTACAGAATGTGCGATTACAACAGACTGTGTTTACCAATTTAGGCAGCGCATGCATGTGTTTGTGTCTTCATTTTTCAGTTATAGTTTTTCCAGTTAAAATCCAAAGGGATTTATTTCCCCCGGAATTCAGGAGTGTGATCCGCCGTCTTCTCTGTTAGTATTTAGATGAACTTGAGGAGAATCATCAGGAGTAGACCGCAGCAAACTGACGAGGTAACTGATGGGGCTATAGGCAGAGGCTCGAGTGGGATTGGGGTCGTAGGGGCACAAGATTGGGTCTTTAGACAAGAGATGAGGGGAATACATCGAGAATGATAACAAGCAGTGGCTTCGGGAGCATGAATGATATCAGAAGGGGTAATAAAAAGCAGAACAGGTGTGAAAAACCAGTCACTGAATGAGATGCTGTGTGAAAATCTGTCCACATCCAGTGATCTCTCATTTTTGCTTTCTCTGTGTTTCTCAGTCTCTCTTTCACTTAATCTCTCATCCTTTGCTACTCTCCTGCACTCCGAGGGGCTCTTGGGGCAGGTCTTCCATCATGTGTTCTGCGATTTCGTCCCTTTCTCACTTCCTTCAGGTGCTTCCACTTTTTAAGATTCGAGTGCAGTGGATCGAGATCCGGGGCCTCAATGGTTGGATTGGGAGCGTTCTTTCCTGATTGGCTGTGCTTACGTGACCAAACTTGTTCGCAGATCTGATCAACCGTGCTCAAGTTTGGGTGATCCACCAACTGCATAAAGTCCCTGTACCATAGTTTTTGATTGGTGGGCTGCCCGTGGGTGTGTGTGGGGCTGCGAGGGTTAGGAGCGGAAGGGGCGGGGCCAGTCGAAGGCAAAATCTCCAGTGTGATGGCAAGGAGGGTTTGGGAGAATCCATGTTCCATTGCGTGACACTGATACACACCGCTGTCTCTACGCACAACACGTCTTAACAACAGGCCTCGTTCTGTCTGCAAAACACGGTCATCCAGACGAACCTATAAACACAAGCACATACACAAAGACACAATGAATGCATCAAGTATCAGTAGTGATTGCACTGATAAGGGACAGAATGAACTCATTAATATAAACAAAGACACACAATCATTCCTAATCATGCTGTCTCCATCCTCCATCTTTCTCATAATTACCACACATACCTGCAGCACCCCACCTCTCTCTCCCTGTTCTCAATCTCTGTCTAATCTCTCTCACCTCCTCCCGAGGGTTTTCAGAATGCCTCTGATAGGTCCATGTTATCTCGGCCAGTAGTGATTTGGGTACACATTCCAGGAAAGAGCTGCTTCCATCTACTGCATATAACTTCTTCTCTAGGACACGCTGTTTCTGATGGTCTGCAGGACACATGGAGAACATTGTTCAAAAATCATTTTTTCATAATAAAACATTTAGACAATCTAATAGCTCAGATTAAAAATCAAGAGTTCTTGTTCCTTTAAAAGTGTACTCAGTAACTTTTTGCTTTTGTCATCTTGGACTCACAGTGACACCAAGAGGTGTGTATTCAGCATCATTCAAAATCAATAGTTTTCAGTTATAGATGCCATTATAGAAATTCCCTATTCACAGTCAGCCATGCTTAATTTAATCCAGGAGTGAATCATTGCTCATGATTTTAAACATATGTTACAAATACAACTAATTTCTTTAGGAGTAAAACTTTTTTAATGTGGAAAAATTACTGACTGCACCTTTAAGGTGCTGTGCAATTGTGTAATGTCTGTGCCAATAGTGTTACCAAACAAAATAATAATTTTAAAATGTAAATGAACAAACTTAGATTATGCAAATGTTGCTTGGCTTCGTCCAGCATGTATACATGTTAATCTGACCACAATTGGCCTTGGCGTTGTGCACATGCTCCGAAAGACAGAGGTGATGCGCAAAGTGTAGTTAACAGTTCCTTAGCTGATGTCCTTCCTTCAAATATTCCATTACACATTGTGTTATGTTTACTTTGACAGCCAAAGAAGACTGTAGGTTGACGATGCAAAAACCTGCTGTAGTTTGATTATAACTGCACATGATCTCAGACATTTTTTTTGTGTTTTTTTGTGAATTAGCCTACTAATAGTTTACATGTTTATATTTACATTAACCAACATCTTATGGATTTTTGGGTTCCTTGCCACAGTCGCCTTCACCTTGCTCACAGGGGTTCTAAATTAAATTATTATTTCATTATTATTTTATTTGTTTATTTATTTTATTTGGAATGCCCAATTCCCACTACTTTTAGTAGGTCCTGGTGGTGGCGCAGTTACTCAACTCAATCCGGGTGGCTTTTGGATTGGTTGCTTAGGAGACCTGGCTGGAGTCACTCAGCACCCCCTGGATTCAAACTTGCTTCTCCAGGAGTGGTAGTCAGCGTCAATACTCGCTGAGCTACCCAGGCCCCCTTATTATTTAATTATTACATTTTTAATACACCATTTACAATCATATTTAATCAACCTACACAATGATCACTCTAAGACTTTATAGATATTACAGCATAATTTTCTGTTACAGTTTAATTCTCTGTAAAGATGCTTTGAAATGATGTGTGTTGTGAAAAGCCCTATACAAATAAATATGACTTGACAAGTATCAGTATGTAAAGATGGAATAGGAGAATAGGACTCTTGCTAGAGTTTGACAGCGGTATTGCAGTATTACCTCCTGAGCAGAGTGCATTAGGATCACCATTCCTCACATCCTGACGACGAAACCTTCTACAAACACACACAAATACACAGAGTACACAAACAAATGTTATGGTAAGAATAATACAAATAATTTATGTTCAAGTTTGCCTGTGAAATAGATCGTACATGAATAAAACCATGTAATGCCAAGTTTGACTGAAGTTAGTATACCTTTTTGTGTTTGGCAGGTAGCGTGTGCATGTGTGTCCGTCCCAGGCACAGTAGGGATCTCTAGCCAGGCAGCACTCGGCACACGCTTTACCGTACATACTGCAGCGGTGCAGGGGCACCTGGACAACACCTGTATCTGAGCCAACATACAGCTGTTGCTGTAGAGTTAGAGTGTGAAAATCACATGATTTAGTCATTTGCTTCTTTCATATGCTTCTGTAGTTTTGTTGAAAACAACTGATACTTTAAAGAAAATAGATTCATTCTCACCCGTTTAGAAGAAATCTGCATACTAATGATAGATGAGGAATCCTGCAGAGAAACGAGAGATGCGAGTTTGTCTTACACTAATGATGTGAACTTTCTCTTAACCCTACCCCAAACCCTGAACCTAACCCTCATACAAATCTGTACATTTATATTTTAATAAAGACATTATTTAGTATGTTCATTAAGCAGCTTTCCTCGTGGGAACTGTTGGCTGGTCCCCACATTGTAGGTGATTTCAGGTTCTAATATTTATTGGGGACATTTGGTAACCACAATGACCATTATAACATGCACTTAACACAATGGTTTATTCCTGGTGTTTTTGCAGAAATCTGTGTTCTGAAATGTCACATATTTGAGAATGCCAATTTCCTTATGCCATTTAAGGGATTAAGAGAAAGAAGTTTAACACACCAAAGGCTTATGTGGTCATGCAAACCACATGAAAAAAATAAGCAGCATACTTAAAGTTTTTTGAGGAGTGTGTATGTGCGTGAACAGACCAGATAACAAATGTCATAGGCTGGAGCCCAACAACATGTCAACACAGTGGAAAGTATTAAACATTTCTGGGAGTACAGTGGGAAAAATTACATATCAGAATCAGAAAGAGCATTATTGCCATGCGTTCTCACATACACAAGTAATTTTTTTGGGTTTGATAGGAGAAACAAGTGCAAACAGAACCTTTACAGGGAGACACAGAATATAAAACAAGGTAAGAGTATAAATAGACATAAATAATGGGACACATAACATAGAATGGCATATGTACATGTGCAAGTGGTTATTTATGTGCAAGGTAGGGAGTATGTACAGTTATTGAAATAAATATGAGTGAATTTGCATGTGTACATGAGATATTTATTTACATTATTGCACTATGGGGAGTCCTGAGGCAGTTTAATTGTTCATATGGAAAATGGCCTGAGGGTGAAAACTGTTCTTGTGCCTGGATGTCCTGGCCCTCAGTGCTCAGTAGCGCCGGCCAGAGGCAAATAGTTCAAAAGAGGGATTGGGCAGGGTGTGTAGGGTCCAGAGTGATTCTACCTTCACGTTTCCTCACTCTGGAGATGTACAGATTTGGATGCAGGGTAGGGGGGCACCAATAATCCTCTCAGCAGTCCTGACTGTCCGTTATAGTTTTCTTCTGTCTGATTCGGTGGCCTAACTAAACCAGAGTGTTATAGATGTAAACAGGATGCTGTCCAATATGGCTTAATTCAGCCAGGTTTCCATGAAACACAGAGCAGCATAGTTAGAAAAGTCCTTATTTGTTTGAGTGAGCGGAAGCAATTAATAAGTTTTATTTGTGAGGGAGCAGATATTCGCTAGATGAATACTTGGCAGTGAAGTCCTAAATCTGCATTGACGGAGCTGGTGCGATTCCCTTGCTTGCGTCTCTTGGAACGCATGTAGAGCACTGCTACGCCTCCATTTAATATGTCTAACAAAACGTCAGAATAATACAACACCGGCAAAAAATTATCAGGCATGCTCTGCCAAATATTCAGCAATTCTTCCCTGGTGAAACTGATCGGGAATGAGTGACAAAAGACATAACAAACAAGCAAAAGTACCAAAAACGCAAGAGAGCTCCACACTGAAGCAGCCATCCACGGCACTATCTTGCTTAACCAATATACTGTATACTATAAACTATGCCCATTTTTACACACAAATGTTAAATATTGACTGTCATTCATGTTCATGTATATGTGCTTGTAAATTGGGGGAATCCCTGAATATTATGTAAAAGAGAATATATATATATATATATATATATATATATATATATATATATATATATATATATATATATATATATATATATATATATATATATATTTAAGCAATATCACATGAGCAAGAGTGTGATATGGCCCTACATCAGCACTGCTGGGATTCGGCTGCAGGCACGAGGCCGCAGTTCGAGTGCAATAGGTAATCACAGCAGTGCTGATTTAGGACCATATAGCACACTTGCTCATGTGATATTGCTTATATACAACAGTTAAATGAACAAGTACATTTTAAAAAATTAGGAAAAACTGAGTACATCATAAAAAATTAATTTGTGCATGGAACTACTTTCTTATGCAACAGATCAGAATCTGCCGATGCTAGTTCAAACCAAATGATGCATCCAAGAAAACATAATTTTAGAACTAGTATCATGGCTTGTGCTGTTTCTGCCAAGTTATTGGATAAACAAGGATGTGTGTGTGTGTGTGTGTGTGAGAGAGAGAGAGAGAGAGAGAAAGAGAGAGCATGTACAACTCCCAAGCAGAGATGCTGTCAGCTTTCTGAAGATCAGCTTTCTCAGAGGAACAATAGCCACACAAGCAGAGGTATTTCTCCCCTGTTTCACTGTACCAGTGTGCAGGAGTCATTCAATATAGAAACCGCAATCTTATCCGTCATTTTAAACAGTATGTCCTCTCCAATGTGGAAAATACAGTAAAAAAAGTACAGTAAAAGGTAAGCGCCTTGAGTTTGTGTAATTAACCAGTCTGTTGTGTCTCTCAGCTGTGATGAGCCATAATATTGACGTTGTCGTTTAAAGCCGTTTAAAGCTATTTCCTAGCTTTAGTAGTGTAATAGTAATACAAGCGATCATGTAGTGCTGTTGTATGTAAACACTGACTGATGCTGTCTTCACATCACCTAACTGTCTCATATTACACACAAAAATTATCTTTTGCCACCAACAGCTGGCTAACACATGTAAACACATGTACAGTAGCTCTTAGCACATCTGCACTGCTCTTAAACTTTAGTTTAGAATAGCACGAACACAAGCAGAGTGATACACACAGTGAAGCATCCAAGTGATGATGGTGTGAGACCATCAGTACTCATGGAATGTCTCTTGTCCAATCAGATTCAAGGACAGGAACGAACTGTTTATAAATATGGTGGTATTATCAGATGCAGCTAAACTTTGGGGACAAATTTGTCTCCATATAGCTAACCTCACCTTAAAGACCTGCAGTTCCTCCAGCAGAAGCTCTGTGTTACTCCAGCTTCCCTTGGGCACTGAGATCACCTTCAGAACAGAGCCAACATCTGCAGAGAGACACAAAGAGGAGTTATCAAAACTAATTTATCCAAACACACACACACACACACACACACACACACACACACACACACACAGCAATTTTATCTGCCTTACCCGTGCCAATGAACATGACATCATAGTGTCCATCAGCTGCACTGACGCGGTCTACAGTAATCTGAGTGAAGCTGTACTGTGTTCCAGTACGCAGAAACACAGGCCGGCCTCCAAGTGGAGTGACTGGATTAAACATTAAAGGATGATGTCTTGCAAACTGGATCACGTTATCAGGGAAACCTTTAGTGGACTCAAAACTACCAAAGGTCTTACTAGGACACTGAAAAAGAGGGAGAGATTCTAGATATAAAATCCCGAATCCCAATATGTTCACATGATATAAACAGTCTAAACATGTCAGAATGTCTAAATCTTCCAGCAAATAGTAAGGAATTATTTCAAATCTAAATCTATTTTTGTAACATTCACAAAATAGTTTTATGTTACATACTCTTTGTTTTGAAACAGCACTGATGTATCTATTTCTATATGTTATAGGAAATAGAGGATCTATTCCTACCATGCCAGGCCGTGGATATGGCACTTTACCCTGGAATGGAACCCACTGGTAATTAGGTCCCTCTTTATGGGCAAAGGGCCCTAAAAATGCCCGCCGAATGTCATTCATGGTGTAGAGACACACTGCAGAACCTTGAAATACACTACTGTAAGACAGGAAAAACATACATATAAACTGTTAACACATTAAAACTCTACAGCAATGAAGAAATAGACACACATTGGGTGAATTCCAAAAACTGGGCTATTTTTGTCATTGTAATGAATGGCAAAAGTGGCCCAACTGACCTAAATTCAACCTAAATGTTTATAAATGTTTTAATTGAAATATTGTGATGCAGCAAATTGAAATCTTAAAAACCCTCTAATGAACTCTGACCTGGAAGTGGTAAAGATGGTGTAGATCAGCGGGTTCTTTCTGTCACGGGTCTGCAGCAGGAACACATCCCCTAAAGGTCAGGACAAAGTTCAAAAGGCAATAAAGTGCAATTGCTAGTTATCTCAGCATAAACTAACCCTTGGAAAAGTGTCTGTGAGACTGTGAGTATGATGTTCTTACTAAGTTCATCAAAGTGTGTTTCAGTGCCATCATGGCCTGGTACAGAACACACAAGACGGGCCTTCAGAAATGTTGTCCACTTATTTACTAGACTGCGCTGTCCTCCCATATCATTCTGTTATCAACGAAAGTAAACAGACACAGTCATTGAAATCAAAATGATAATCAAACACTAGTCAGTGGCCATTAGGCTTAGTAAGAGGTTACAAAGCACTGCTGATAAATTATTGGCTCCTAACCCTGCAGAGCTGACCAATCCGAGCATAGGTAACCTTTCCGAATCCCTGAGCTTCCACAGCAGTTTCTCTGAAGAAGAAGAAGACTTTATCATCATCAGGATTCTCACTCTCAGGAACACCAAATGCGGCTATGAACTTCGGCTCTGAAACACACAGCATCGTCATAGGGATAGAAAATCAAACATGTGACTAAATAAACACATACTAAATTTGTCTAAGATACACTCTCATAGACAAACACACACCATTGAGCCAGCGAGAATCATGCTGTTCTGTTCGTATGGAGGGTCTTTGTCCCATACTGCGGAAGATTGTAAAGTCCCGCCCCATCAGATCAGTGGCCACACCTGCATAAAGCTCATCACCTATGTGATGAAATAAAGATGGGTTACTAATTGGTCATGATGGTCGACAGTTTTTTTTTTTTAGAAGGGATGTATAAAGCTAAAGAGTGGCAGACAGCAAAGCTAACCAATCAGAACAGATGCAGATGTGTGACGTGGGTCGTATGGACTCCTTCCTTTTCCATCTTCTACCAGAGAGGGATTAATTCTAAACACATGATCCTACAGAGAGTGGAAGAGACAGAAAATAATTAAGATGTGAATGTTTTTTTTTTTTTTTTTTAATCAGCATTTTAAAATGTAAAATAAGACAAACATACTGATTAAGAAAATCATTGTTTGCAATGTAGAAGCCATTTTACACACTCATTTAAGTTCATCCACACACACACACACACACACACACGCGCGCACACGCGCACACACACACACACACACACACACACACACACACACACACACTCTCTCTCTCTCTTACCTCCAACTTCTGTCCCACTTCCACATAAGCACAGGTGGGGTGGAATGCCCCAGTCCCACAGGCATACAAGTGAGTTCGATTATAGTGGTGTAGCACTTTTACATAGTTAACACAGTCCATCTGCAATACACATACAAAAACATTTTATGATGGACATATTTCACATATTTCAGTTAATCTGTCAGACACAAAGACTGTCACCATCTGGAGTGACTGTCAGTAGCCCAGAGTAAAGGACAGACACGAAAACTCAAACAGATTTTTTTTGGTTCGACTCCTAAGAGACCTCTTATCGTGTGGAACAAAAATGAAACGTCATTGTATTACGTATCCCTGACGACAGTCTGACTCTTCTGCTGACCTTTCACTGCTCGCTGTGATCCCGGAACTCTCTGTAATCTCTCGCACACTCTCTTTCACACACAGAAACAAAGACACACCAACTGTTAGAGTGACAAATACACACATGGACACATATAGCCTCACTGTCTCTCTCTTCCATTGTGAGTGTGCTCGCTGCGGCATGCCACATTTTCCAGAGCGCCAGGAATCGCTATGACAACATGAGGGAGTTGGAACGTCCGGATTCCAGGGGGAGAGAGGGAATGCAGGGATGGAAAGAGGGGAATTTGAAAAAGAGAGACATGAAGAGAAGAACGGAGGAGAGAAATACAAGATCAGAAGAGACAAGATGAGAACAGACATGGAGAAAAAAGACAAGATGAGATGTATTGAGAGACAAAACATGACGAGAAGAGACAAAACTTGAGAAGAGAAATGACAAGATGAGACATGATGAAAAGAGAAAAAGAGGAGAAGAGATGAGAAGAGAAGAGAAAAAGAGGAGAAGAGAAGAGAAAAAGAGGAGAAAAAGAGAAGATAAGAGAAGAGAAAAAGAGAAGAGAAGAGATGAGAAGAGAAAAAGAGGAGAAAAAGAGAAGATAAGAGAAGGGAAAAAGAGAAGAGAAGAGAAGAGATGAGAAGAGAAAAAGAGGAGAAAAAGAGAAGATAAGAGAAGAGAAAAAGAGGAGAAGAGAAGAGATGAGAAGAGAAAAAGAGAAGAAAAGAAGAGAAGAGATGAGAAGAGAAAAAGAGGAGAAAAGAAGAGAAGAGATGAGAAAAAGAGGAGAAGAGAAGAGAAAAAGAGAAGAGAAGAGATGAGAAGAGAAAAAGGAGAAGAGAAGAGAAAAAGAAGAGAACAGAAAACGAGGAGAAGAGAAGAGAAGAGAAGCCCTCTCAGGGTCTCTTCAGTTTCAGTAGCAGATGTTCCTGCTGCTTGAACATCAATGCCTCACTCTCTCTTCTCTCTCTGGGTAACGTGTGCTCTCAACAGCAGAATGAACCCTGAACTGAACATCTGTTTAAATGTGGTCAAAACACACACACACACACACACACACACACACACACACACACACACACAGTGAACTTCAAATATTATCCAGCTCTCCTCTGTTTTCCAGAAGACAGTGAGATACTGACCAGCTGTCCCAAGGAGAAATTACACAAAGCGTGAGTATAAAAATAAGATTCTATTAGATCTGCACACAATGTATCTGTCCCTGATGTGTGTACTAAGCATAAATTTACCGTACAATATTACACACACATTTGGGGAAAATAAGTAAATTTCAATGATATTGCTATTTCTTTGATCAGTACTGTGTTTTTATTAAAAATAAGTATATTTATAGTCAGCATGTATAGTTTCTATATAGTCAGCCATCTTTGATTGTGGAATTGTCTTTTCCATGAAGGATGCTACATGCAATGATGCTTTGAATCTGGTCAAAATCTTAGATGGAAGCATTGTGATGCTTCTACAGTACCTGCCTACTTTTTGGAAAAGACCTGATGCTGTCTAGGTAGGCAGCTCACAAGCTTTTGAACAGAGCTATTCAGAAACAATGGAAGTCAGAGGAGTGTGTGCTTTTTGTAACCCACTACCTCTAAAAGAAAGATCTGATTGACATTTCTTGGTGCCCAATAAACTGGTCCTCCTGCCATGCTTAAACCATGCGCGAACACACACACACACACACACACACACACACACACACACACACACACACACACGCAGGCAGGCAGGCACATAAAGGCTTGTGGAGAACAAAGACCTCTCTATGAGCTTAATATACCCTGTGAAGGGAGTGCATGTGTGTTTGTGTGTGTGTGTGTGTGTGTGTGCGTATGAGTTGTATGTTGGGGGTGGCGGAATACAATCATCGAACACCAATTAAGTTGCTGACAAACTGTGTTCATACAGGAAGGGGTCTCTCCCTTTCTTTCACCCTCTCGTACACACACTGGAGCTTCTGTTTCGAGAGCTTTATAGCCCTCAATAAGGGAAGGACGTGTCAGGGATGCATGTGTGTGTGTGTGTGTGTGTGTGAGTGAGTGTGTGTGCGTGTGATGATGAGCTCTTTGAAGTGAGCCCACGAGACAAAGAAAAAGAGAGAAAGGAGAAAGAAAGAAAGACAGAGTGAGAGAGAGAGTCTAGAACAAAAGAAAAAAAGAGCATTGAAATGAACAATGTGTCTCAGGAGGAATAAGCTACATGTGTGTGAATGTCCTGCTGAGAGGCATGCAATGAACTTTAAACTTTGACCTTTTATTAGCCTGATCATTGAATCTCTGTGTGATTATCACATGTAGTCAGAGCACATTTATCCATACACGCTGAATAAAGCTCTGTGTGTGGGTCAAGATTTGACTACATTGTTGGGACCTAATATCCCAAACAAAGACAGTAAGACCTCAAATCACCTACATTGTGCAAAGAGTCCAATGAACAATCTGCAAAAGCAAAATGGCTTAATTAACATACCAAGTAATGTTTTTAAAATTAAAATGATTTCATTCACAAAAATAATGTGGCGTTTTTGGCAGTAAACTATGCAAAATCTCACGTGGACATGCAAGCCATTGTGAACGCGCGTCTCGTGCACTCATGAACACGCAATTGACATTAAGAATTTCACTGAAAAATTACCACAACCTATTATATGCCTTCAGAAGTCTTGGAATATGACACAAGGGTAGCATGGATTACTTTTTATACTTTTGGGTCCTTTTTTAAAGCTTTTAAGTAAGCTAATATCAACTGCCATTGTATTGAAAAAAAAAAACAGACTACGATATTCATTAAAATATCACCTTAAGAAATAAAGTCATACGGGTTTGAAAAAACAGTAAATTATGCCAGAATCTTCATTTTTGGGTGAACTGTCACTGTAATAAACTGCAGAATGGGTTGTGTGAGGACAGCTGTTGAACTACTCTGTCAAAAAAAGGGGAAAATCTGTTCACAAGTTCACATTTTTATATAATCATTGATAAAGGTATTTGACTTTTAGTCTGTTAGAGTGCTTGATTTCAAAACTCGACTTGAGCTCTAAAATCACCCCGGAATACTTAATTAATCATCAAGATTACATAATAATTAATGCATACTTTGAAAATGAAAAGATATAAAGATGGAGTTTGGGATATGGAGGTAAGCAGAAGTTTATATACCCTGTCTTTGTGACTGAAAGAGATTAGATGAACATGCCTCTTTCAAAAGTACATTTAAAAGTCCATATAGAAAAAATAAGGCCCTTAATGAGATAATGTATTACAACTTCTCTTCTTTGTTTTAAAAAAAAGAAATGACAAAAGAAAGATCTGAAAGACTTGGCGTGAGAGATTATTTAGACAGTAAACTGATGATAGACAGTGTGTGAGAAGCAGGGAATGAAACAGATGAAATCGGGAGTTAAGATGGAAAGACTGAACAAAAGTGAGAGAGAGGAGAGAGAGACAGAGAGAGAGGTCAGGAGGAGAGTCTTAGGGAAAATCCTAAATTCTTTATTCATGGAGGTCTGGTTCTGTCCCTACCATCCTGTACACACCTACATGTAATGAGGGTCAACTCACAGGTCACTGCACTGAACAAAGTCTGAGTGACTGTGTGTGTGGCAGATCTCATTGTCAGCTGACCTCAGTCAATTACCCACCACAGGATAGACCCCTGAAACACACACACACACACACACACACACACACACACACACACACACACACACACACACACACATCACTCATTCTGAAGTTTCACAACCTTACGGTGCTTTTCCACTGCACGGTACAACTCGACTCGACTCTACTCGCTTTTTTGGGGTTTTCCTCTGTGGATAGTACCTGGTACCTGGTACTTTTTTTAGTACCACCTCGGTCGAGGTTCCAAGCATGCCGAGCCGATACTAAATGTGACATCAAAACCTTGCATATCGCTGACTGATCAGAGAGAATATTCACTGAATTTTCGACACGGGACATCAACCCGCTAGTTTTAAAGTTAGCTACAGTGATAGCAGTATCATTTGTGCACACAACTTTCGAATTGTAAAAAGAAATGGTCAATAAACGAGGTGCAGACGTTCCTCTCATTAGCGAAGAGTGAAACAAAAAAGTCTTTCAGGAAGTGTCACAACTGTTGGCCGCCCAGTTGAGACACGACTACCACCGAACCTACCAACAGTGTAGGGAAAAGTAAAAAAAATATTAAAAGTGACTATAGAACAATCAAGGAGATGTGGAAGTGGTTCAAACTGGTGAGCAATGGGAGGGAGAGTGCCCTGGACTCAGCCACGGCTGGAGTCCACGATGGAGAATGGTACATTAACTCTATACTCTTCTTGAAAGCTTCACTTTATTTAGTTGACCAGCTACTGGGCAGCTTGCTTCTAAAACAACCAGGCCAATGGTCAAAACCGATCCCACACATATCCACTTAACACACCAGATAAAACATACACACTTAAAAAAACAAAACAATGAAACAATCATGACCTTTTAACAAACATGCTCAGCATGTTACACAAGTATTAAAGCCATACTGTGAGCAGTTCACAGTACACCACTTACAAAGGGTCCCATGTAATAACCATGTTTTTAGACATACCATAATAATACCAAATTGTTTGGACATATATCATCAGAATTCCATGTTTCTGGATATACTGTATATACCATAGTAAAACCAAATTTTGACATATTTGTCATTACTTGTTTTATTTGGACATATACAATGGTAATACCATGATTTTTTGAATATTAATATGCTGATACAATAAATATGATAATCATATAGTGCCATAGTATTACCATCACTGTACAATTGTCCCACCACTTTAGTTTGTTCTAAGGGACCAGACAGACCATTCGCAGTAAGAAACACTGCTTGCAACACATTTAAAAAGTACACGTCAATAATAAACATAGCTCCCACATAACTCAAATGTCCCAGTGCAACAATAAACAGTGATTCCTCTAATGTAACATAGTGGTTGTGATCTAAATCACTCTACACTGATTTATGTCTGTAATCCACAGACCCATTTAGGAGAGCTTAATTTATAGAATAGCAGTGCTGTCTCTGTGTGTTTTTTGTGTAAATAGCTCATTTGGGAGATTGTAAACCAGGTGTGCTGTGACCACAAGATCTGATTATTGCAACACTTACATTGATGTCTTTCCCTGCCCAGTTGCACTCTTCCCTCCAATCCACAGGTGCTGGCCAGTAAATCTGACAGAAGAGTGAGGAAAAGTTTTGAGTTAAAGTTGCAGAGTTATACATGTTTAGTAGCTTGAGGGACATTCTCGTTGAACCATAACAGGGACACGACCAGGTGCAACGCACACACACATGCAAACACATCCAAACATAGCCCCTTTTTAAAAGCACCTGCATGTGCTTGTGTGAGACTAGCTAGCACACAGGTGCCGACAACTCTCACTCATCATTCCTTGGTTTTCCTTCCTGAAGAAATAATGATCCATCATTCTGTCGATGATATGTTGATCAGGAGCACCATATATCATCAGGCATGAGCTTAAAGGCTGAGTACCTTTACACATGATAAATGCTAAAGCTTTCTTAACTTAACTGACAGTACAAGTATTATTAACATTCATTTGTGGTGATGATCAATGGACAGCTCTGAACACAGGTGTAAATGGGGTCCGGGTTTTTTTACGTTCGATCACTCAAACCACACTCTGAATCAGACACACATGTGGCCTCATCACATTTGTAGTGTAAATGCTAATCTTTGCTGTTGTGTCCTAGATGACATTGAAGGATCACCTACTCATCAACAAACATTTCAAAAGTTTTAAACGTTGCCAGATATATGTGGCTTTAAAAGAAAACAACATACAACAAACAAAAAGCACATACATGCTGTATATACAGTAGATGTTTCTTCAACTTTTGGCAATTTCATGTTCCAGGGATGGATCTTTATTAAAAATAAAAGATTTCAACTTTTTTCTTTTGGTTATATGAATTTCAAATTAATACAGACTTGAAAACATTTTACTATGCCTTCATCATTTATGTTTGGTACTTTTCAAATGCCTTTTATGTATAGATTTGACTGTTTTGCCTTTTCCCAGAACCAAAAATCACAAATTATTACATGTTTAAAACTATGATAATCTAAACAAAGAATAAAGTGAACATAAACCATTTATAAATGTATTGTGTGAAAATGATTTCTATCAATATAAAAACAATACGATTGTCCCACAGTTGTGCTGTCAAATTTACTCATAATAAACTTTTTAAAAAGTTAAATTACTTGTTTACCAAGTCGACAAAAGTGTCAGTGAGTGATGCTTATTTTTTTTAAAGATAAATATCACTAGTGAGCAGAATATTTTAAGGGGTATCATTCTCAATCAAACTGTAATTTTGCAAAAATATGAAAAAGTGTGAAAATAATATTTAATTGTGTGTATTTAGCATACATAAAATATTAGCTATAAAATTTTACATAGCAAGACAAGGGAGTCATTTAATTACATTTAATTACATAAAAAATGTAATTTATATCGCCGTCATTTCCACCACAGCATTCCCACACATTTTACACCATATAAAACACAATATGGAGTTTGAGATGTGGTGAAAATGAAAATGTGGTGGGAATTTTCATGATTTTCAGAAAAAAAATGACAAAAATGACAGAAATATCATGTGATGCAGTATGTGGGTAATGTAGTATATTGTGAAGCATCACTCGAGACAGTTGTTAGTACCTGTTGTTAACAAGCCATTTGGACTATGTAGTCAATTTAAGTAATTATAATAATATATAATATTACACACACTACATGATCGTAAAGTACAGTATAATAGAGATTGAGAAAGAGAGGTGGAGCTGCAGTGGTGGAGATATGCCAGATGATTTGTCACTACAGTAAGATAAGCAGCTGCTTATATATCCTTGTTTTTATGAATGTTTGTATTCGATAAACAAGCTCCTCCAAAACTGTGGTATATAGAACTTCATTAGATGGTTAAACATAGACGGGACGATTGTTCCTTTCACTCTTAAAGTATGGATGAAGGAATTGATGAGTGAGAGAGGACAAATAGATACAGAGAGAGAGAAAGAGTTTGCTGTACCTTCTGTTCCTGTTTGCCAATGTTGTCGAGACTGAGAGATAACAGAAAGTTACGTCCACCAACAAAAAGCCTTCCTCTCTCCTCGTCCAACAAGAGAGTTCCAAAACAACAGGAACGTTCCAACTCAAAACGCTTGACTCCATTGAACTGCTGAAGATCTATAGAACACACACACACACACACAACAAGAATTTAAAGCCAAACACATGTACATACAGACATGGATGTTACCAAATTTTCAAGATTGTTGGAAAAAGTTTAAAGAATCATCATTGAAAAATATAGATTGACAATGTAACCTTAACAATGTTGATGGTAATGGCACTGCATACAGTCACAACATTTCAGATGTAGGCCAGACCAATTACCTTTGTTAGAAAGTTTCATGCGTGGCAAGGAAACAAATGTTGAAGAACTTCCACTAGATGAAGCATTGATGCTGACCAGCCCGAGCAGGATCAGTAAACTGCCCATTATCAACACCATCATCATAGTCATCATCTTTTTGCTTCTTCTGAAGAGTACCAAGACTTTTTAGCAGTTAAGGGTAGACACAGACAGCTGTCATGCAGATGGTTGACTGGGATGCTGGTTGTCGTGGCAGCTGTTGCCGTGACCGCTCTCAGTTTTCCTGCTTGTCGTGACAGTGATGCTGTGGATGTGGAGTTTCCTCTCTATGCTCGAGGCCTGAACATCAGAACAAAAACAAAAAAACTAATGAAAAAGTTAATAATACATTTTCATCTCTCCCTTCTCTCTTTTGCCTCTATTCAATTCCTTTTATTCACTCCTAAAATCCCCAGTTTGATCATAGACATGATATTTAAGATATGTTGTCCTGGCTACACACACACACACACACACACACACACACACACACACACGCTTTTAATTTCAGAAACACTGGCAGATGGTTTTAAGCTAGTCCTACCTAAAATGAGAGAGAGGAATCTGATCTCATATCACACACACAAGCTCACACAGACTTGGATGTTGAAACATCTAAACGTTCAATCTTGTTAAGCCGGTCTTTCTGATTCTGATCCAGATTCACTGAATGCCCAACGAATGCCAAGATCCACTCTGTCAGAACAAAATCCAGATCTCATTTCAGAACAACAACACTAATTACTGCTGTGTGTGTGTGTGTGTGTGTGTGTGTGTGTGCTTCTGTAATATTAATGAACAAGTTCAAATGTTCATATTCAGCATATGGAGGGTAGAGAAAAGATACATAGATTTGCAATGGAGGAGCATGAGCTATGAAAGGAGAAGAGAGGAGAGACTGTATCATTTTAAAACATATCATTCATACTTCCATCCAGACAAAATGCTGAAATGATAGTTAAAAACAGGAAACTCACCCACTCTTAGTCAATACAATTATGTAACCTAACATACTTTGATGCATTTACACAATTTTGGGTTTTAATGTTCTTACTTTAGCTAATTTTTTGGGTAAAGAGTGAGCATTGTTTGTGTGTGTGTGTGTGTGTGTGTGTGCATGAGTTCAGTATGTCATTTTTATTTACACTTAAAATGTGAAGAGGTATCTGCATGTTTAATATCTACTTTTCTTTTGCTATTCAATCCCTAGTGTTATAAAACGATTATAAAAACAGAGAATAATAAATTGGATTTTGTTTTTTATCTCCACAAGCCCTTAGTAACACACACACGCACACACACATACTTCATATATCCATTTGCTACAGTGTTAAATTTTAATAAGTGTTAGTGAGAAACACCAGTAAGATGAGAGGAGACCTTCTGACTCCACTGAATATAGATCTTATACATACACACAAATGTACACACACACAAACACACATACAGCACTTGCTGAAATTTGCCGGATTCTTAAAAAAAAGAAAATAAATATGAATGTGTGTCCACCAGTCTCAGACTGATTTTTGTGTGTGTGTGTGTGTGTGTGTGTGTGCATAATGTTTAATTTTTTTTAAATGAAATTTAGAGAGTAACAAATACAGCTGCATGCCAAACTAAATATAAGCTTTATTCTGTTTTTCTCTCTCTTTCTATATTTCTCACTGTGAATAATGGAACTATTCACACAAGCAGACAGCAGAATTCTGATAATGACACACACACACACACACACACACACACACACACACACACACACTGCTGCTCTGTCTATAGTGCTTTCACACTGATTAGCTGTGCTAATTTACTATAAACACAGATAATATGAGCAACTGAAGACCTGTGTGTGTGTGTGTGTATCAGACACACATTTTTAAGTGTGTTCAACAAGGGTCTCTCCCCCCATCCTGAGAGATTATACAGGAATAGAGCAAAAAGTTGCATCCCTGTGCCCTTCACGTTTCTTTAAGCAAAGAGGCCATGCAGCAAATCGTACATCATCATTAGGACTACACACCTTGCTTGTATGAAAACACTCTCACACACACACACACTCACACACAAACACACACACACACACACACACACACACACACACACACACACACACACACACACACACACACACACACACAGCGGAAGAGTCTTTTGCAGGTACCATGTCTCAAAACCAGACTAAATGGTCCAAAGCCCAAAATAAACAAACAATAATTAACCTTAAGACCTCAATGCCACAAATACAACACCCAACAAAACAAGTGAAAAGAGAGAGATGGAGGAAGAGAAGAGAGGAGATGAGGCAATTACTGTGTCATAAGCCTCTCAGTTCATGAGCGAGACCCTGAAAAGAGAGAAAGAGGGAGAGAGAGTGAAAGAGAGGAGGAGAAAGGAGTCGATTGTTCTGCTGAAAGGTTCCTCTTGACTGCGACCAACTGTCAGAACCTTCAATACGGGGATGAAAGAGAAAAGAAAGAATGAGAGGATAAGAAAGGGTAAGGAAAGGCCTACGCTTACATGCAGAGGAAAAGAAAGATGAACAGTGGGAGAATCTGCAGGTAACCAAAAGTTACGTTTTTCTTCCAAGAGAGAGAGAGAGAGAGAGAGAGACAAATAGACAGACATACTAACAGAGAAATAGTATTCAACTGCCAAGTAAATAAAAAAACAGTATTTCAGTCTGTATCCATCTGAAAAGAAAGCACCCACCTTGCTGACATTTCTTCTTTTTTTGGTCTTTGAAGGTCCAACAAGGCACATTGGCACACAAACATGCATTACTATCCCCTCCTCGCACTTCCCCAAAGTTCTCCCTCGCTCTGTCTCTCTGAGAATGTGAGTCAGGGTGTGCATGTGTGTATATACATCTCTCTCTCTTTCTCTCTCTCAGGCAAATAGACATCAAACTGCTCAAAACTCTCTTTCTTTAGATCAAATGCAACACTGTTTGAGATAATACTGTGTATACACACAACAAACAGAGACACACTCACACACAAATCCTTTCAAATGCAGTCCAGAGAATGAATGTGGCGGCTCTTAGCCCTGTTGGAAGTGAAACAGCAAGTTTCAGCATGTGTGTGTGTATGAGACTGCAGTGATCTCCCAGGTCAGAAGCCCCTCAGTCCATTTAGAATAATACACACAAGTATAATACTCTCTCACACGACACACTGACAGACACACTCTGGCAGAAATAAAGCAGACAGAAAGAATGAACAATTGGACAGAGAACTAAAAAGAGAGGAGAAAAATAAGCCACCTTTAATCTTTACACAGTGTAAACACATAAACAGCATCTAAAGTGGCATTTAGGTGTATTTTCACTGAATGTTTAGTGCTGCTCAGTGGATGCATAAATGCATTTTCTCAGCAAAGCAATTGCATAAAAAATGTCGGGAGATAATTGTTAGAAATATAAAATTTGTAATATTGGAATTAAATGTAAATATGTAAAATTTCACTTTTTAATATGAAACCAGAACTGATTTAGATTCTATGGGCTGAGGTGGGACAGAATAGGAACAATTTAGTCTGGCTTTTATGAGGCATTGTATCTTTACACAGAATTTCAAGCAGGCACAAAGCAGGCTTACTTTAGCTTTGTAAAGGTACCTTAAAGAAGACTATAGGGAGAGATCGATAATTTATGAGAGAAAGGGGATCAGATGGTAAAATGTGTGCGACAAATTGGCAAAAATTCAAAAGACTTACATTGAGGAAGTGCATAGAAATGCATAGCACGCCTTGCGCGGTGTTGAGGCAAGCACAATTCACATTTTCTTTCAAATTAAAATTAAAAATCTAGTTAGTATTTCTGTTAACAGTTTACTTTACTCACACAAATTGGGATATTTGTCATTTATAATGTGTGTGCTGATGTTTGGCAAAGATCCAGAGTTGCCAGGCACTATGCAAACACCTCTGAAGGGATGAGGAGTTAAAGAACAAACCAGACGGGTGCTCTCTTTTTCCTCACCCTCTTTCTCTGTCCCAGATAAAAGCGCTCCATAACCCCAGTCTGATTACCATGGTAACGCTGAGTATTTGATGTGTATATTGCCGTATAATCTTTAAAGTCTATTAAACACTTTAAACCTCTTGAGTTCAAGAGGTACTCTGATACTGTACTCAAACACAACAGCTATGTGTGTTAGTGTAGGTGTGTGTGTACACATATAACACACGGTCAATGTATTGTTACTGATACAGAATTAGATCTGTAGAGTGGCAATACAGGGTGCTTTTGTGTGGTTTAATCAGAAAGTACCCCTATAAAACAAAGGAAGAGTAATTCCAATAGGTTTCAAAATAAATGAATGGTTTAACACTTATAAATTTAGAATAGAGTGCACATACTGTACACACACCCTGGAATTCAGAGTTATAAACTGTTGACCCACACCACAACATCCCACGACTTAAATGAGTATTACATCAGCATGACCAGCTGACATCAATAACAGCTGATTCATCAAAGACACACACACACACACACACACACACACACACGCACACACGTGCGCACACGCACATAAAATAAGCATCACAATTTTGCTGAGATTTGCTTCTTGTTAAAGTGATTCACTTTCACCATTTACTTGAAACTGAGGGCAAGATTCTGCCTAACATCTCCTTTTGTGTTTCAAGGAAGAAAGAAAGTCATATGGGTTAGAACCAACAAAATGGGTGAAAAAAAATGATGTCAAAATATTTACTATCCCTTTAAGGGGCTAGTTCATTCTACAAGTATCTTATGTAAGGCAGAAGGCCATCTAATGTCAGCTCTGATATACTAAAGTACCATATTAACTGTGTGTTTGAATGGGTTGCAAAAAGAGCATCACTGGAATAGTTTCCCCGTCTCTGGACAGCAAATGTGTGAGCTCGGGTTGGCATAGTGTGTGTCTGGCACTGGAACACCAGTCCATCTTAATCCGTGTTTGATTCTGGGTCAATGTTGCTTGAGTTGTAACACCCACAGCTAATCACCATGACTGTGGTTGACACGACAACATGATATAAAATAAATTCCAGAACGAAGTGGGTGATTATCACCACAGCAACGTCACCGTGTCACCCACTTGGATCTGACCATAATACCTACTGTATATCTGATTGGACAGAAGGAATGACCCACTGCAATTGGTTGAAACTGATGGGACGGAGGACGTCATAACTCAGCCAGCTGACAGTTACATGTACTAATTTTGGCTTAAGGCACACCAGCATTCAAGAGGTGAAAATTACACGCTCCATGTCTCAGCCCTCATTGAAGAGTTTTGTTTCTCAAGGTTTTTATTTTCACATGCTCTCTTCTGAAATTCACGAAACTTCCCCTCTGAACCTATGATTAGGGACTGCACACATTCCACATGGTTCTCAAATGGAATATTAGCTATATGTTCTCTATTTCACACTCTCTCTCTCTCTCTCTCTCTCTCTCTCTCTCTCTCTCTCTCTCTCTCTCTCTCTCTCTCTCTCTCTCTCTCTCTCTCTCTCTCTCTTTTGCTCTCCCCCTTTATCTCTCCCCCAGGGTCAAACCATCATGAAGTTAAACCCTTTCACCCATAATCCTCCCTGTCTTTGAAGTGGCCAAAATGGTATTGCAGTCCACACACACACACACACATTTTGACACTTTTGACACACATAAAAGTGGCAATATCAAACTAAGTTGTATTTGTTTTAAAGCAATGTAAAAAACACACTTTTCTTGCAAACTATTTCACAATTTTTACACATTGTAATATTATCGTTATACTGTTCAAAATTCCGACAAAGTATTTGGACACTTTCTGACTGTCAAACATCAATGTAACATGTCCATATTTGATGTAATAAAATACATATATGGTTACTCTGCTAAGACACCTGTGTGAACTGAACTGTACATGCACTAAAAGTACCAGCTTTTTACAAGTAATTGAAATATGTGTAGAGATATATTGTGTCTAATGCATTTAGACATTTTTAAGCATGATTTATTTGTCCAAAATATTCCAAATACATTATGGAACCATTGTATCTGATCCATTCTAGCTCTTTGTCACCACATACACAGCATTTACTCAGGATAGTGATTTAACATTAGTCCCTGACCATTTCCACCAGGCCTCTTCCAACATTGTGGAACCAGTGTGAAATCCAACAAAAACCACACACACACATGCAAAACATGGGGTCAATCCTTGGCCCCATCCCCAAGTAGGATTATAGTTGATTGACAGCTTTATAAGTAAAATGACACTAATGAATATGATTTGATCCTTTTCTTTTTGTTCCTTTTCTCTCTCTTCATTTGATTTTTTCTGGAAAGAGGACATTTAACCCTAACTTTTTTTTATCTTCAACAACATCTTTGCCTCCAAATTATAGCCATGTACAAAGACAAAATGTAATTATCTATTTAAATTGGGACATACAGACTTTTTCAACTAACTATAATTAATATTGGCTAAAAGCCCATGTATACTTAGTTTTTGCGTGTTCCGGATTGGTTTGCATGTGGTTGACCGTGCTGCTATTGTGAGTTTACTCTTCTGAGCACAAGCAAATTCAAAAGTGGTTGATGCATGCCCACTACAACTTCTTTTTGATACTCTTTTCGTAGAGTCAATGGCCGGTGCATGTGCCGTCGATGCACACAGACAATGAGTGTGTGCTTGAGTCAAGAAAATCTGGCTGGATGGGATTATGACGAAATTCACGTCACACATACAGTGCGCGGAGCGATCAGCAATGTGGACGCACCAAGTATACTTTGGCCTTAACCTTACTCCAGCAAGAACACTTTTGTTAAACCTTTCTTAAAAAGTTTTTAGCTTTGAAGCACTGATTTATGATTTAATAATTTATTAAATCACATTTCCCAACATCCCCATGATAAATCCACAACTTTTGTCCCCACACTGCAGCCAAATACCAAACACACACGAACGAACTCACGCACACACACACTGTCCTATGGTGATTACTCCCTGAAGAGACTGTAGATCTGTTCCCAGTAAGAGCTGTCAGAAGAGATTCTGGAGAATGGATAAAGAGACATTGTGTGTGTGTGTGTGTCACAGCATTCCGTCGGGAAGCTGTCAGGGCCTCTGGTATAATACTAATGATGTATCCTCACACACACACACAGCGGTAATGTTATTCGCCAGTAGTGACAGGGATGGTGAGAGATTACCAGCGATTTGATTGGTTCTACAGGGAATGTGATGGGATGAGAGTGGCACATCACTGCTGGAGTTTGAGCCTTTCGACCTACAAGCCTCTGGGTTTCAGTTCCATATAACTCAATGGAACCATCAAAACCATGATACACACACTGTGGCATCACTGTATAATATCCAGGACAGAAAATGCTTTTATCACTCTACGTTTAATCCAATGTCAGATTTATTGCATTTTTGCAAAAAGTTTAAATTAGATTTTCTCCCTCTCACTTACACACACGCAAGCACGCACGCACGCACGCACGCACGCACACACGCACGCACACACACACACACACACTCACACACACACACACACACACACACACACATCCTTTGGATGAGCGTCTCTGAAGTGGCAGAAATCCCCTCTATTAGAGTGTAATTGAAAGGCAGGGACACCAGTAAAGGATAATACATGGCTTTAACACACACACAACTTTTTTCTCAGGTGTCAGTTAAAACTGTGATTGGGCCATGCAGGTGGGCCATTTATGGTTTCAAACCACCTGGGAAATCACCCGCATGAAGAAAGAGAGGATGATATATTTAACAGGTCAAGGGAAAAATATCACAGTAACACACACACACACACACACACACACAGAGTATAACTGCATTGTGAAAAAGGGCAGTAAAAACTCTACTGCAATTGACTTTGATTCTAACCAAAGACACATTTCTCCTCATCTGAAGCCAAAATAGGCAAACCACATTTATTATGAGTGAGACAGAAAGACTTAGACAGACACAAAGTAAGGGACGAATACCGTATAACTTTTAAATCTACTTTACATAAAGCCTCAGTAACCTAAATTGGTTATATGCATGCCCAAACTTTTATTAAAAATTTTTGTGCTAATTTTGGGTGGAAATATGATGATTTCTGTGGAATAGAGTTAAGCGTGGAAAATGTTATAAACAGAGGTGAGAGAACTACTTATCTTATTGATCTTACTACATTTTTGCCTCTAGTTCTGCAGATCTTTGCAGAGACTTCAGAGACTTTGTGGACTGCTATTTGTATTGCAAATCAAGCAACAGTACATTTAATGTCCTGCAAGCAGTAAATGTTTTATAAAGAATACTGTTCATTCTAGATAAGCTCTTTATTATTATATTCACAGATGCAGGATCCATAGTGAAACAAAAGATGTACATTTACATCTTTTATGAGACACAAATAGTGAACAACCGAACCAGAGACACATGGCATGCCAAATGCTGAGTAACCGAACATGGATAACCCAATCTGCACAGGCAGTGTCTGGGAGCAGACACAAAATATCCCGCCAGACCAACTCCTTCAGCACACACGGCAGCCTTGTGTGTGTACACTTTAGACTTTGTTTAGTTTAGTGAATGTTTAATTAAAACCAGTAATGAGCACAGCTGCAGGATAACTGAACAAGCATACACTGAATTCACACACAACAACCTTCCTATGGATACAGTGATTGAAAAAGAAAGCATTAAATTCTGACCCTTACTGTTGTAAACCTAGTAAAGAAAACACCCTCTCACACAGGGCAAGAACTAGGATGTGATCTTTGGGATGTGGGGGGTAGGGGGGGGTTCTCTTGATTGATAGGCCACCCTCCTCAGACACCCATTAGACTGAGGGTCTCTAACTATTTCTGTGAAACATCTCTGTGAAACAATTTTCTATCTAGGATACTGAATGTTTTTGTTTTTCCTTCCAGAACTCCGTGTAGTGACACATGAGAAATATACCTTGCATTAAGCCATCAAAACAATATTAGATATATCTCTATATACAGTTGTGAATTTTTTACGAGAAATAAAAAAGGCAGTTTCTATGAGAAACTGGCTCATATGATGCTGTGACTTAATGGCCCCCACTGTTTGTCAAAAAATAGGTTCTGCAGGGAAAAAAAGGCAAAAAAAATCACTTTGTCATAACGGACAGAATGATGTTGTAGATTAATAACAGCTGCACATTAATATGCAAGCTCATTAACCTGTCACAGGTGATTGAGTCATATGTGTCTTTAGTGGATGAACACCCTTGCCAGAGCTGATTGAGACACAGGTGCTGCATCCGAATATCCATACTACTCTACTATATAGTGTGCCAAAAACAGTATGCCAATGGTGTAGTATGTCCGAATCCACAGTTTTCATGAAGCAGTAAATGAGAAGTACCCAGATGAGATTCTGAAGTACAGATCGACTGGACACTTTACGTTCCCATGATCCCTCAGGCGCTGGGGCGACGACACATTCAAAACGCTGGATTTAAATGAATGATGGTGAATCGTGAGTCGGATGGCTCTACTCAAATGTAAGTGATATATATATATACACACACCAAGATAATTGTTCCCTGTACTTAAATTGTGCTTGTTTAACCAAACCTGAGTGTATAGTTTTCACGGTTGTTGTTCTTATGCCATATATTCAGGTCACGAGACAATGCCCACATCCCCGGATGAAGTATGTCCAAAATCTATTCATACTACTCGCATGCATACCTAAAAAAAAACATACTGATTTGCCGGCAGATAAGTGCGTCCTTCATCAAATACAGTACATAGTGTGACAGTACGCGGTTTCGGATGCAGTAAGGGTTTGCTTTCAAAAGCACAGATGCCATGATATATTCTTCTTTCATGTTTCATCCAACACCTTGACGACACACAACCACAGCACCCCATAGTGGACTTAATTGTAACAGCAAGATTTGGAGAGAGATTCAAAGGGAATGTGCTGTGTAATACAGCATTGCTCGTGGCAGGCAAAGGCATAAAGTAAATAATTGTGTGATTTTCGAGTAGTGGTTTTAATGTTTGACTAGCCAGCGCAGAGCAATTACTCGATTAGTCAAGTATACGTGCAAATCCCTATTTCAAATGTGCATTCGCCTGCTAATACAGGCAAAACACAGAACTAAAATACTCTTGACAGTGTTTCCTGTGGTACCAAACAGCAGAACTGCAACACCACTACTCAATCAGCAGCAAGAAAAATACATTGCAACCGATGAAGTCCAATTCCCAAACAAATGACTCTTATGAGTCAGATCTTCTGAATCTACAGCACTACCTCCCAAATAAATGACTCTCAAAAGTCGTATCTTTTAAGTGAACAACTTATTGACCCATAATTCCTTCATTTCGTCATGTCCAACTTGAAATTAACCAAGTAGTGTGACTGTGTTGTCCTTAAAAGAATCTCCAGTGAAGACTCAAGTGGATTAATCCATGTTTTCTGAAGCAATCCTATAGGTTTTGGGTTACTATTTTTGCACTTTCAATCTTAACATCAGCAGTCTCCTTGGTGATCATGATTTCAAGTTCGATTACACTTCCTAGCATGCATCAAGCAAGGAAGTGTAATTGAGCTTGAAATAATGACCGTGCCTAGAGACTGAAATGGGAAGGTGTGTAGTGAAAAAGGTCTTAATTAGATCACTTCAGGAAAGAAGACATGGATTAAACTATGAATCAGATAAATCAAGAGTAAGAGACAACTATTCAGCACAGATAGATATTATGCATTTAGTTGTAATTAGTGTTTTTTATATAAATAATGATTAAAATATCATTTTGGCAAACACCTTTTGCAAGAACCTGTTATGTTAAAATATGAATCTATTCATTTTGTAACAGGCTGCTGTAAATCCAAGAACAGTAAATCCCACTTTAAAGGTGCTTTATGTAAGATTGACAACAAGTGTTTTAAATTGGTGCTGCAGTCCAAATTCTAAATATTGGAGAGTTGTCTGCCCAGTCCAAGACTCGAAGCTCATGCGGGTTGCCAGAATGTTGACATGCAAATTAGCCAACTCAGCATCCGTTTTAAAGAATTTCTGGGCTTAAAGCTGTCTCCATTTTCCAAAGGCATCTCCAATATTTATCCTTGTTTTACTACAACTTTGATCATGGTGGTTTTTAGATAGATAGTGAATCTTTTTAGGTAGGGTGGAATCTGTTATCACTGATCCAGTTCATTTGCTGGGTATTCCGTCCCCTATTACAACCTGCTTGTGTTTAATAAGTTCCTAGAGCATGATGGGTTGCTGGGTTTTACGGCTGCAGCACACAGTGTTGTTTGCCTGCAAACTTGTTCAAATCTGGCAACCCGGCGGTGTCAAAATACTATTGGTGAGTGGGCATTGGGCGGGATCTCACAGGCCAAAACAGAAACAGAAATTCCGGGCCGAAATGGAAATTTGAAAGTACTGGCTGTAGTATTGTTATCGGAGAACCCAGTATTTCAACATAGCATGTCTCCTAATTCTCTAATGATATATTATGGTCATTTTATAATTTAGTACAATAAAAATGATACAAATAGCAACTTTAATAGAAAAAATTATAATTTCCAAATATTTCTCCCTCAAAAGAACTTATAGAATCATTTATTAAACCATTAAGGTACTTGAATCGTTAAGAGGAATCTGAATCAGAACTGGAATCGTTCAATTCCTTAAGTTTCCCATTCCTAATGACAATATAAAATAAGGTTTCATTGCTGGAATATTAGAATAGAATCATTTTTGGTACATTTTCTTAACTCAACTGGGGCGGCTGTGGCTCAGCAGGTTGTCCACTAATCGCAGGGTTGACGGTTCGAAAAATGGCTCCACATGCTGAAGTGTCCTTGGACACTGAACACCAAGTTGCCCCCAATGGCAGGCTAGTGCCTTGCATGGTAGCTTTACATCATTGGTGTGTGTGTGTGTGAATTTGAAAACTTCACTTCGGCTTTGAAAACCGCTAAGATAAAAAAAGCGCAATATAAGTGTCGACCATTTACATTTTAACTCACCCGCCATTGACAGGTGTGGCAAAAAGTTAATCATACGCACACATTTTTAATCCTTAGACAGACATTTGGGGCACTTTGGTTGTGGATCCAGTTAACAAGATTAATCTGTTCATTTATCCGATGTGATTAAAGTTACATTGACTCTCTCTTTCTCTCTCTGTCTCTTTTTCTCAAGCACACACTCAAACACACATGTAAAAACCTCACCATTCACCTGGACTAAATAAACTAATTGAGAATACATTCATGTTCTTTTACGTTAACTATTGTGGGCTACAACTACATTATAAAGAAAAGTTAATGTGATAGCAATATACAATATACATGTACAGTGTTTAAGCATACTGAGCAATGTGTGAGTGTGTGCGTATAGGTTGCAGAGGAATGTGGGCAGGAATTCACTTCATTGTCTCCACTCAGCTCTTGTCTCTCCCACACACACACACACACACACGTTCATACACACAGTTCGCTGTATGTCCAGGAAAGGTCAATATTAACTGAAACCCAGCATACAAGGTGTCAGTGTGGATGGCGAAGTGAGGGAATGCTAATATATGTATATATGTTAATTACTAACTGATCAATTACATAAACAAGCTGACTGCTAATGAACCCCAAAGGAATAAGAAAACTAAAGGATTCACCATTTATCTCTTTCTCATATACACACACAAAACTGCCCCACTCTTTGCTCTGAGGTGCCCTGGGGCAAATAACCATTGAGAGTGTGTACAGCAGCCAGGTGAGCATGTATGTGTGTGTATAAGATTGACAGGTATTGATTTACTAGTGTAGAGAGTGCTAGTGGGAGAGGACATCCAACACTACACGCATACATTTTCCTCTTTTTCTCTCACATAAAGAGCATCTGCAATATGTAAATATGCCCACTGTGGAGATAAGTGTCATAACACTAAGAAATCAAATAAGTTTGCTAAAAGAGGATTATAAATCTCCCCCACTCTCTCTCTCCCTCACACACAAACGCATACTCTCACACACACACACACGCACACACGCACACACGTTGGTGCGGCTATCATTATGAGGAGTCTCCATAGACATAATGATTTGTATACTGTATGAACTATAGATTCTATCCCCTAACCCTACCCCTAAACCTAACCCTCATAAAAAAACTTTCAGCATTTTTAAATTTTCCAAAAAAATTTTTTTTAGTATGTTTAAGCGATTTGAATTATAGGAACACTAGAAATGTCCTCATAAACCACATTTATAGCACAATACCCTTTTAATCACCAGTTTGTAACCTAAAAAAATGTTCCTCGTAAACCAGCCGAACACACACACACACACACACACACACACACACACACACACACACACACACACACACACACACACACACACACACAGGTAGCTTGTTAGAGGTTTGTGGGCACCGAATCAGAGGCTGCAACCAGACCCATCTCCCAAAATCCATTTTTCAAACACACAAATACACACACACACTCACACACTTTTCTCCATGCATGTCCGATCGCTTCGATCTTCTTTTATTATTTAAAGGCTGCTGCTGAACACATACTTTAGTCGACCACTACAGCGTAATGAGCTACACACACACACACACACACACACACACACACACACACACACTTTTAGCAGCATACTATTGAGGGGTGTATGTAGGGATGCACCTACACCCCCCACACCCCCCTCCCCTCCTTATGCACACATTTCTACACACACACTCTTCTTACTCTCTGATGAGCATTAGCTAATCCACACTGACGGCCTGCTCCATTACCCATAATCCTTAATGCCTTATTAATGTATCTTTCTTTTTCTTTCGAACTGTCTCTCTCTTTCTACAATATATATATATATATATATATATATATATATATATATATGTACTGTATACATATACAGTATATATACAGTAGTTATATCTTTAGCCAATGAATTTGAACTTGTGTGTGAGTGTGTGTGTGTGCTATCACAGTCAGCACAATACTATTAAAAGGCAAATCAATCAGTCACACAGTCATTCCTACCTTTTAAAAATGTCACGCTGTATTCCGTCCCCTATTACAACCTGCTTGTGTTTAATAAGTTCCTAGAGCATGATCTCTGAGTGGGGCCCAAAGTGAATGACAAACAGTTTGGGAAAGAGAGAGAGAGAGAGTGAGAGAGAGAGAGAGAGAGAGAGAGAGAGAGAGAGAGAGAGAGGAATGTTACCTATTTAGACTGTCTCATCTCTCTTTCATTCACACATTATGTCCTTCTGCATCTACTTTCAGGTCAACATGATTTATCTGTTCTCGCTTTAATCATGGCCACACACAAAGACACAAACTACACAGACAATCACACTCCCTGTTAAAATCACTGGAAAGCATGTTTAGGAATGCCTCCCTCTTTTTAATCAACCAGCCGTGTTTCTGACCACATGTATTCTCACCCTCACACACCCACACACACACTTCTGCGGGCACTGCCTAATGAGATCATACCCCTATAGGCTCTAACATAAAATAAATAAACACACAACAACAAGAAACATACTGTAAATACTTCTGCCCTAAACAGAGACATGCACACAAGCCACTTTTTCACCTAAAAAGGGGTTTGTGAAGCTCATATGAATGCTACCAATCACATCTACAAAGAAAGCAGTGAGTGTGAGTGTGTGTGTGTGTGTGTGTGTGTGTGTGTATGCGTCTGGGTCAGGTTTGCCTACAACGTGGGTACAAATGTGAAGGACCAGCCATTGGTCAAATGAAATGGCTTAACAAACATACTAAACATTGTCTTAATGGAAATCTGAAAATGCAAAATGTGAGTTTGCTTGGTTATACTTTGGGGACAAAGTGTCCCTAATAGTTAGATAAATCTGACAATCTTCCCTTTGGAGAGGTAAAAAATTATTCATAATGTAAATAATATTTTTATTTGCTATTTTAGCAAATTAGAATTAGCTTAATTTAAAAGCATTAAAAGCATTGGAAAAGCACAGATCCAATGCTTCATTTAAAAGCATTGGATCTGTGTGCCAGTGTGCGTATGTGTGAAGTGAAATGTGGCAACAGCAGCACAAAAGACTGTCACAATGACCTTAATGAGCACATACACACACTTACGTCATAAAAACAACACACACACACTACTAACACACCTGTATACAAGTCTGCATGAAAACGCATACATCATTTGCTAGTATCATTACAAAAATCAACACCCTCCTTCTCTGGCCTCTAATCCTTCCTGATCATTCATTCTGTCCTTATCTGTTCATCTTTTCCTCTCCTTTATCTTTCTCTCTCTCCCTCCAGCATATTGTGCATGCTGTCCCTCCTTCGGTAAACTGACCTGTTCAACGTTTTTGCACTCATTGATTCAGTCCTGTTCTTTTTTCTCACTCTTTCTCTTGATGTTTTAAAAAACATTATAGTCACTCATAGGCATTATCCAGATATCAGATTATTTAGATATTGGGGCTTATTCCTGAAACACAGGAGCAAAATTAATTTGTGTAAATCATTCAGAAAAACATTCTTATGTAAATTGCTGCAACAATTTATATAAGAATGCTTTTACCAATTATTTAAGCAGAAATGTATTTGGCTCCTGTGTTTTCCTGTGTAAAAATGATTATAAATAAAGCTCTGTTACTGTATCAATTATTAACTTACCCAAGTTATCTACCAAACCGAAACTTTGTATCGATGTGTTCTTAGTCAGGATACTACATGAAAGATTAGATTTATTGCTATACTATTTGTTATTCAACACAGGGTGATGTTATGTAAAGAGTACACCATATCACAACTGAAAACATAAAGTATGATACAAAAAAAAAAAGATTCATTAAGTTGCAAATAAAATTATCCAACACAAAACATTATTTTTCAGTAGTTTCTAAAACCTCATGTTTACTAATTACTAGAACATTGTCTACTTTATGCAGTTATGGAGTAACTCCCTGACAGATGACAGAATTGCATATCTGAATCCTAAATCTACGGCTCACCAAGCCCAGGAGGAGACAAGAGGGACCATGTTAGATTTATATGTTTTGAATGTAGTTCTGCAAAGCTGGTGCAGTTATTTGTGCATGATGTTCTTTGCAAATGTTTGGGAGGGGGCGAGTTCACATAATCCCGCACATCTCAGGAACATTGGCAATTTAAAGTGTGGTTAACCTCACTCATGCATCCCTCCACCACCTCATGTCTCGCTTTTTACTTTTAGAGTTTATACTGTTTCTGGTTTTGAGGCACAAGCCACAGATTTTCACTCTTCCAATTGCATCCTTATGCAGTATCTGAACATGTGAGCTAGGATTTGAGAATCCGATTGGCCTTTGCATCTTCTTTTGTTCTGAAGACTTTGAACATCTCATTATACTGTGTTGCAAATTATTCAAACAGCTTTACCAATGGAGATGCTGTTGACACTAATCCAGTCTCTTTTTTAATTGTGTGTTCCTGTAACACTAATAACACAATAATGGACTTTGGAATAATGCATTCTTTAACAAAAAATGTTATGGAATATTCAGGGTTACTAACAAGTTAAATCCATTGCTTTGTGGCATGATGTCAATTAACACAGAACATATTTTTGGCTTGCACCTCAGTTTCAAAAAGTAGTCAAAAAATGTGTGTACAGAAATGCACTTACAGGAAGTCTACAGGGCAACCATTTTCCCCATTGACTTCCACTGTAAGTGCATAACTGTCAACACCTGTTTTGTTTGTTTACACAAACTGTGGTACAAATTATTATTTTCTGTGGTGCTTTCAATAGAGGTTTACCTGGGATATTCCAAAGACAGTGCAAACTTAAAGGAATAGTTCACCCAAAAAAAATAAAAATAGAGATTTTTGATAAACATTCACCCATACTAGTAATCCACACTATGGATGATTATCAGTGAATAATGATTTTCGGACTGTTCCTCACACAAAGCTATCCTATAGCTTCAGCAAACTTGGAATAAATGGCAAGAGTTATACAGACTACATTTATGGTTCTTTTCTGTTGGCGTTTTCATGTATTTATTTATTGTAATTTTTTAAAAACTACAGAAAATACATTATAACAACACAATGACAGAATTTGTATTTTTGGGTGAGCTATTCCTTTTAGTAACACTAACAAATATTCACAGTGATGAATACAATATTTTTTTTTGTTAAAAACAAAGCGATCTAATAAGTCTAAAGCCAACAAATCCCATCACTGTTAAGTAGTACTACCCTCCACAACACAATCGATAACTCTACCATAGAGACCCACACCCACCTGCAATCTCCAATCAGAATGGAAACTCCAGCAGTGACAGGGCATCTGACAACTGTGGTCTAATAGACGAATATAAAGAGCCCTAAAAGTGTGTGTGAGGGAGAAAGCATGTGTGTGAGAAGGGGGAGCCAAATTAATCTGGGGTCTGATACCCCCCCATGGGAGCAGCTCAATTAACGATCCACACCGGCTGAGGCACTGGGCTAAAAGCCATCTAACTCGCAATCTCTCCCACTTTCTCTCTTACTTTCTCTCTCTCTCTCTCTCTCTCTCTCTACCCACCCCCTAATCCTGAGAGCAAGAATGAAGGAGCCAGAGAGCAAAAGAGAAAGTCTCTTGGAGATTGCACATTAAAGCAGTGGTTCCCAACTGTTGGGACGCAACCCAAAAATGAGTTCTGATAGGGTGCGGGACAGCAAGGAAAAACATTGCTAAATTCAAATAATATAAATGCAGCTAATCATACAATCATGCAAAGATAAGCGAATCAACTTTTTAAACAGAGGAAAATGCTTCCCAAACTGGTATCTTTTGTTGCTGATTTCAAAGGATATGCATCCAATCGCGCTGTACAGTATTTTGGTGCAAATTCATCAAGTCACTCGGTAGAAGCCAAAATAGACGAGATACATGCAATCAATGTTGAAAACTTTAATATTATTACATTTCAATTTTGATTTTAAAGGAATAGTTCACCTAAAAATATAAATTTTCTCATCATGTATTCACCCTTATGCCATCCCAGATGTGTGTGACTTTCTTTCCGCAGCAGAACACAAATTAAGATTTTTAGAAGAATTTCTCAGCTCTTTTGGTCCATATAATGCCAGTGAATGGGTTCCAAACTTTTAAAGCTCCAAAAATAAAAAAAAAGTCATCATAAAAGTAATCCATATGACTCAAGATGTTAAATTAATGTCTCCAGAAGCAATTTGATAGGTGTGGGAGAGAAACAGTCAAATATTTGTCAATTTTTACTATCAATTCTCTTTTATTCTGCCTTAATATGATTTTTGGAGTGTCAAGATTTTGGCACCCGTTCACTTGTATTATATAGACCTACAGAGCTGAAATATTCTTCTATAAATCTTAATTTGTGTTCTGCAGAAGAAAGTCATACACATCTGGGATGGCATGAGGGTGAGTAAATGATGAACAATTCTGGTAATGGGTCACCCCTTAAAATCTGGGTCCTTAGACCAGTGAAGAACCACTGCATTAAAGGATCGTTTGGTTGTGTGTGAGTCCTTGCGTGTGATTTCAACACACACACACACACACACACACACACACACACACACACACACACACACACACACACACACACACACACACACAAAATGTTCTCTCAAAGTCACCACTAAAACAACATGACATTCTTCCCCTCACCAAAAACACAGCTGACCAAAAACACAGCATGATGTGTGCCTGTGTGAGTGCATGTGTGAAGTGTGAGAGTAGGTCTGTGAAGGGTATTTGTGTGGCTAATTACTATTTTGGGTAGTGCATGGTATGAATTGTGTGTGTACATACTTAGCTGGGACATTTGGGGACATCCACAATAGGAAAATTGATTCATACTTTTCCTTAAATGGTAAAATGACCTTTAAGGATTTTTTTTTTTTTTTATTATTATTCTAAAAAGGCAAAAAGTTTTCTTTTAGGGTTAGGGTGTGGGTAAGGCTAGTCTATAGTAATACTAATTAAATAATAGAAGTCTATGGTATGTCACCATTTAGATTCTGTAGCCAAGTGTGTGTGTGTGTGTGTGTGTGTGTGTGTGTGTGTGTGTGTGTGTGTGTGTGTGTGTTCACTCACATCTTTTCATTAATCTGTGATGGTCTTGGGTTGAAGATATAAAAATCATAAAATGTTAATGATGAAGTGATGATAACAGTCTTTTGCTCTTTGTGTAAACCAGAGAACATTGTCCCATGAGATGTCAAAGTTGCATAAGGGTAAATATTTCAGAAGAAATACACTCATCATTCTCTCTCTCTCTCTTTCACTTGCCCTCCCTCTTTCACAGATCATTTAATCTTTTAATATCATCCTATATTAAGAAAATAGTCCAGTTAGATCCACACTCCACACACACAGATAACAGTGTGCACACCAATAACCACCCATGATTTGTTCACACAAACACGCACACTGCACAATCTATCAAACTAAAATACATTAGTGTTCATACCTATAAAAAAAACACTGAGCCATGATTCATCCACACACTTGCTAACATGCACAAAGAGGTTGACTGGCTTGTCGCATAGGAGGGATCCCTACCCAGTATTACACACTCACTTTTTAAACTCTCTGTATGGACTTTAATCAAAAGGCATTTAACATATGAATTAAACATACTAAATATTGTGTGATACAGATGGTCTATAGCTAAACACATTACATAATGAGCACATTTTAATATACATTCAGAAACACAATGCAGTCAAGTAGCATAGTTCTAAACGAAAAGAAACTCACTCACCTTTTTTCTCTTTATATTTTTTCCTTTCTTTCTTCTAAGTCCTTTAAGCCTGAAGTTCATCCGTTTCTGACAGGTGCCATGGTCCTGTAGACTCCAGAGGAACGACAGGCTCACACACACACAAGCACACTCACTCCTCTGCCTCTCAAGAACACACACACTCTGTGGCAGGGAATAACAGATCACACCAACGGCAGAAGTAGCAGCAGTCCACGCATGAACGTGTTTCAAGTCCAAGAGTTCTTTTCATTTGTGTCTAGTCTATTCTCTCTCTCTCTCAGTCTCTTCTGTCCCGGGTTAAAGTGATTTTCCAGTCACTGTCTCTTAAACCACTTTTCTCTCTTTTATTTTATGTTAATCTCTCCTTTTTCTCATTTACTTCTTAGCCACTATTTCTACTATTCCTTTCTTTATCAACCTCTTTTTCTTTTTCTCTTTCTCTGCTCTGCCTTTCTCTGCTTTGGTTCTTGCGCTGACTGCTACCGCAGAGCGCTCCAGCTTTCCCTCTCTCTCTTTCCCCTCCCTCCATCAGCCACTCCCTCCTCAATGGCAGGCTATTATGGGTGGAGACTGGTCAGAGGTAGAAGTCTCTCTCTTGTAAACTGGGATGTACACTATCATATGTGTGTGAGATTTTTAATATTGGATATGAGTTTTTGGAATGTTTTAATTAGTTCTGGATGGGCTCCTATGGACCCACCTCAGGACTGTAATGAGGTTAATCATTATTCAGAATGAGCTTTTGCCAAGTGTTCTCACATACACAAGGAATTTTGTTTTTGGTGATAGGAGAAACAAGTGCCCACAGAACATTACAGTGAGAAACAGAGTATAAAACAAGGTAAGTGTATAAATAGACAGGGCCGTAGCAAGTGGAGTGAAAGGTGGTAAAGATTCTAGGGGCCCACAGTTCCAACCCCCCCCCCCCCCCCCCCCATACAAATATATAGGACATATAACAGAATGGCATATGTACATGTGCAAGTGGTAATGTACAGTACTGTGCAAAAGTCTTAAGATAAAAAACATAAGATTTTCACAAAAACATTTGTCTTAAGATGGTTATATATATTTTCAGCTTTAGTGTGTCAATAGAACATTTTAGACTCACAAACATTTATTTTGCAAATAGAAAAGATTAGAATAGAAGAACAGTGAGCCCTGCAACAGATGGCATGGTCCCCGCAGAGCCCCCCACTGAATACTGAATCAGTCTGGGTTTACAAGAAGAGACAGAAGCAATTGAGACAGCCTAAATAGATAGAAGAACTGTGACAAATTCTCCAAGAAGCTTGGAACATCCTATGAGCCAACAACCAAGAAAAACTGTATCCAGGTGTACCTAGGAGAATCGGTGCTGTTTTAAAGGCAAAGGTGGTCACACTGAATATTTATTTAGCTTTTTTTATGTTTACTGGACTTTGTATGATGTGAATTGAAATATTAAAACGATTTATGGCATTATTTTTGAAGACATCCTCATTCTGCAACATTTTGCTAAGTCCCTAAAACTTTTGCACAGTACTGTATGTGCAAGGTAGGGTATGTACAGTTATTGAATTAAATATGTTAAAATTAACTGTGTGTTTTAATAATTTATACTAAGAAATCAGGCTTTCAAATGGTGGAAAAGATCTGCGCTCATTACAAATACACAGTGCTGTTTGAGCAGCACTACCTACTTTGATCGGAGTGGCGTCATTACGGCACCGATGGGACACTCTAGACGGAAAGAGTAAGCAAAGATAATTTCAGCAAGGCCTTACACAATTATATTTTCCTAACTTTTTTTGTTTTAAATTCTTGTTCTGATCCTGTTTCTCAAAAATGCACCTGACTATCCATTTCTTGTTTTGTCAAAGCCTCCTTTGAGCTTCCAAAATGTCAATAATTAAAGTCACTGTAACAGATTTCACTGTGTGTGAGTGTGTGTGTCTGAAAAAGAAAGACAGAGATAAAGGGAGATAGAGAGCTCATCCATGTTATACGATACTTACCATAAGCTGTCATGGAGACCTGATGTCATCAGCAGCCTATAATGTAAATCTTTGTTTTCCATTAGCTTCACACGCACATCCACATCCACATCCACACACACACACACACACACACACACACACACACACACACACACACACACACACACACACACACACAAACGTATTGGTGTGGCTATGGACTAAAATAAATGTAGTGCAAATGTAGTAAAATGCTGACCTTGATTAATTTATTTTATAATCTAATGAAACTATTTAAAAGGATACTTCACCCAAAAATGTAAATTATTTCATTATTTACTAACCCTCAGACCTGGCTAACAGACCTGCAACTCATTTGTGGGTCGTATAGTATATTTCCATGGCTTTTAAGATTTTATGAATTACCATGACATTTCCAGGTCTGGATAAACCCATTTTTAAAATCCCTGATATTTCCAGATTTCCATGACCGTGACAACCTTAATTGCCCACTGTTGTTGGTGAACTACAGCTGAATGTTTAAAAGGGTGTGACAATAGTAGCTACGATTTTCACTTGCAACTATCACACTAATCTCACTGCAACTATCTTACTTTTCTTTTCTTTACTTTTCACGTCTCTTAGCTTAACGCAAATGTGTTCTCTACAGAGCAGGTAAAGCAAACCTGAACGGACCAGTTGGAGAAACAAATCAGGAAAGAGGACTGATCATGTGAGACCCGTAAAGGCCAGGACCACCCTAAAAGAACTTAACACAATCACAGAATTACACAATCACAAAAAGTGTGTTCTTTTAACCTGACTCATATCTGAGAGATGTCACCTTGCATTCAATTCCCCAAGTCAAGAATGGTTCCTTTTATCTTGCAAATACAATAATTACAGGCTCCTGTAATTGTTTAAGTATTTAGTTAAGTGTCCTGCTTAAGGGCACATTGCTAACAGAACATGATGGGCATCCTGGTGTTAACTCTTCATTTTGTGCATTTCCCCAACCTTGGATTAAACCTATGACCCCTGCAACCACATCTGTTACTCCAAACAACCATTAGTCCTCATCCCCACCTTCTTTTGTAGATACACATGTTTCACCAATATAAAATGTAATAAATACATAAATATAAAGAATTTATGTATAAAAATAAATGTAGTGCAAATGTAGTAAAATGCTGACCTTGATTAATTTATTTTATAATCTAATGAAACTATTTAAAAGGATACTTCACCCAAAAATTAAAATTATTTCATTATTTACTAACCCTCATGCTGTTCCAAACCTGTTTGACTTTCTCTCCTCTGTGGAACGTAAAAGATGTTGCATCAAACATCTTAAGTAACATGCTAGATACAGTGTCTTAGTCTCCGTCACTATTCACTTTACTTGCATTTCTTTTCCATACAATTAAAGTGAATGGTGACTGAGGCTGGCATTCTGCCTAATGTCTCCTTTTGTGTTCCATGGAAGAAATAAAGTCATATGGGGTTGGAAGGACATGAAGTTAAGTAAATGACAGAATTAACATTTTCTGATGACCTATCCCTTTAAATCTTTCACAAATAAAACAAGCGGTTGACTGATTTAATTAAGTCAGTAAATTAAATATGTATTCTACAATCATAAATGTAACACTCAAAACCATTATTTTTACCAGCACTGTAATTTGTGGCCTCTAAATAATATTTTATTTTAATTCAAGATAACTCCACCAAACATATATGAAATATATTTAATTATTTAAAAATAAAAAATAATAAAATAATTGTTTTAGATTTTTCCAGTGAGCATGTCATGTGTGGGACTTTCTAAAATAACTCTTTTGCAGTTTTTCTTTTTAGAATGAGTTCAGATGTGTGTGATTTGTAAGAGCAATGTGGAAAAGGTTAGAGAAGTTTGGCTAACTGCTCAAAATAGAAGGGTTTAAACATTGAGTCAAAACCCACCATTTATGTCAGTGATCTGTTAAAACAGAAGTGCATAGTCTTGAAACAGACATTTAATCCACTGAATTATATTTAAAGTTAAATTGATTTAAAAAATGACTCTAGCACAACTCACTGTAAAATTAGATTACACAGTACATTCATTGGCATTATAAAGCACTTCATGACCCTAATGGTTATGTATTAAATAGCCTTTGGAGTTCAAATAGCTTTTACTGTTGCATCTACATCATAATAACAGGCCTAATACTTCATTCTCCTAATGTAATTTAATGGAAACATAAACAACAATACCAAAGCTGAAGTGAAGGGAGGAGGCCATTGCTCACCAGAAATGTGCATACTGTAACAAATCTTACAGATCCAATGATGTTGATAATTAATAACATTTAATACCCAGAGTGTTGTCCTCTGGTCAGAGAAATGAATCAAATGAAAACGTTCCCCTTTTGATCCCACTGCCTCTCTCTGTTATTCACTTCAGCCAGCATTCCTTACGGACTGAGCGGAATTCAGGCATTCTGGCCAAAGTCTTCCACTCACACAAAGCGGAATGGAATTCTGATGTTGTTTCAAAATGCAAAGCAGGGCCACCTCTCTTTTAAAGCTGAAGTGTGTAATTTCTGCACCACTGGTGTCACCAAATGAAATTGCAAAAGTAATCACTGCGTTCAAACTGATTCCAGAAAATACACTCTGGCTTCCATTAGCTGCACAAACACATAGCTCTGCCCCAAACTCACACCATTGGTTGAATAAATGTTGCTGTGTCGGGCTGGACAGTCAAAACTGTTCCCAAATGGGAGGGCCAGATGTCTCCACAAGGATATTAAAACATGATATCACCTGCATAGTGGGGACCTGCCAATGTTCCCCACAAGAAAAAGGGCTTAATAATAATAATACTAAAAAATGTCCTCATGAAAATCTAAAAATGCAAAAAGGTTTGAGTGATGGTTAGGTTTAGGGGTAAGGGATAGAGAGTTGAAAATATCATTGGCTCAGTATAAAACAAATCAAAACAAAACAATTGAAGTCAATGGAAAGTCCCCATCATGAAAGAACCGTGTTGATGGGTAAGAATATAAACACCGTTTGACTTGTTACCTGCCAACAAATTACAATACAATGTTCACACACGGACAGATGCACGCACATGACTCAAGGTCTTCGCAAGCGTTGAGCTACATTTGCTATCAGTGTGACAGAATCCTTGAAAACTGTTTATCAATCACTACTGGCTCATTTAGGATGAGAGAAAGAGAGAAAGAGAGAGAGAGAGAGAGAGAGAGAGAGAGAGAGACAGAGAGAGAGAGAGAGAGGGTTGTGGATGAAATAAAATGAAGGGATCGGAATATGAAAAAAAACAGTGGAAGAGGGACAGTGGTTTCAGGAAAGGTTCTGCTGTAGCTCATTTGTGTGTTTTGGATACAGTGTATCTATGAGCGTGTGTATGCATCACTATATCCTATCATATTCTATAATCTGTTGTTATTCATCATATCATGAGGTTAGTCCTCAGAGTTACCATCCACTACCACTGTCACCACAACAAATAGTTTGAAAGAACAGAACAATTAGACAAAAACAAACAAAAAAACACATGTTAACTATTAAACTGCAATGTTCAAGTAATTTACATATGTAGGCATTACAAATTTACAATTCAATGCTACCAGATTCTTTAAGATAAAGCTATCCTTATGAGGACTCTCCATAGACATAATTAATTTTAGACTGTACAAACTATAGATTCTATTCACTAACCCTACCCCTAAACCTAACCCTCCCAAAAAAAATTTAAATAATAATAATAAAAAAAAAAAAAAAACATAATTTAGTATGATTTTTAAGTGATTTGAATTATGGGGACACAAGGAATGTCCTCATAAACCACATTTTACTTCAACACCATTTTCAGCTTCACCCACAGGGGGCAGGGGTTTCGAATTTGGGTAACTACGGACCGATTTCTGCAGCAGAACATTCGACCTACTGCGGCCATATTGTGATCAGTCTGAACAATGACTTTTTGCCTTGATTTATAGGACAGTAGAATGTAGGGTTGAAAGAGTGGGTGTGGGACATGACCCAGGTTGGACTCAAACCTGAGCCCTTCCTCACTTCTCAGGAGCTCTGTGAGCATTTAATGTAATGGAAGAGAAACTTGAGGTGTTTAGCTAAAGTGAAACCTTAGATTAACCTTTAGATTAGCTTTCACTTTTCCTTTGGTTTTAAGTGAAAACAATACTGTTGAACTAACAATTTACTAACCATTTTAAAATGAAAAAGCTAAAAATAAAAATATACATGTAACTTTAGAAACGCTTACATCAGTATGTATAAGCCAACAAATACATACATATGAATAATTTGAATGCTAAATATATTGTGTTCCTTCTGTGAAAACTAGCGGAGTGTTTTTCATGAATAATGTATTAGCTGTGTTAGCTGTTATTGTGATTTGGTCACTCAAATGCACTTGGTTAAATTGATTTATATTGTTTAGTTCCAAGTTTGAGAATGTGTGTATTTTCAGTGTGTTTGAAACCCATTTTTTAATTTACCAGCCAGAGAACACATTAACACTACCCAATGGTTTATAACCTTAATTGTGTGTTGTAAACCACAGAGCTATTTCCTCTTACAGATGTGTGCCATGCTTTAAAGAGGCAAGCAGGGAAACTGGAGAAACAAAAAATAAATTACTACTGGTAAAAAGGTCAACTGTCAAAATGATGTGAAAATAGGAGGATGCAAGATCTGGAATAAAGACAGAGATGATAGCACAAATCAAATGGAAAGAGAAATATATTTTCAGGAAATAATTCAGTTTTATATTCATGCAAAATAATTATACAGTTGTCTGTCTTTGATTTCTCCTTTATTACAGTTATAAAGACATACACATTTGCAGATTTACAGAACTTTGCACCAAGATCGGGACTTCCCTCTGCATTTCAAACACTGTAATTCAGATACTTTAAAGTGTTCGGGCTTTCCCATAACACACATTGACTCACATTCAACAATGCTTTAGCTATGTGTGAGGGCTTTGGTAATTGCATCTAAACTCTATGTTAGTGCTTAAAATTATTTTTGAGAAGAAAAAATTATAATAATAATGTTCTTCAGCAGAACTTAAGAATATTATTACCATTTACTTATATACTGTATGTATACAGGTGCTGGTCATATAATTAGAATATCATCAAAAAGTTTATTTATTTCAGTAATTCCATTCAAAAAGTGAAACTTGGATATTATATTCATTCATTACACACAGACTGATATATTTAAAATGTTTATTCCTTTTAATTTTGATGATTATAACTGACAACTAATGAAAACCCCAAAATCAGTATCTCAGAAAATTAGAATATTGTGAAAAGGTTCAATATTGGAGACACCTGGTGCCACACTCTAATCAGCTAATTAACTCAAAACACCTGCAAAGGCCTTTAAATGGTCTCTCAGTCTAGTTCTGTAGACTACACAATCATGGGGAAGACTGCTGACTTGACAGCTGTCCAAAAGACGACCATTGACATCTTGCACAAGGAGGGCAAGACACAAAAGGTCATTGCTAAAGAGGCTGGCTGTTCACAGAGCTCTATGTCCAAGCACATTAATAGAGAGGCGAAGGGAAGAAAAAGATGTGGTAGAAAAAAGTGTACAAGCAATAGGGATAACCGCACCCTGGAGAGGATTGTGAAACAAAACCCATTCAAAAATGTGGGGGAGATTCACAAAGAGTGGACTGCAGCTGGAGTCAGTGCTTCAAGAACCACCACGCACAGACATATGCAAGACATGGGTTTCAGCTGTCGCATTCCTTGTGTCAAGCCACTCTTGAACAAGACACAGCGTCAGAAGCGTCTCACCTGGGCTAAAGACAAAAAGGACTGGACTGCTGCTGAATGGTCCAAAGTTATGTTCTCTGATGAAAGTAAATTTTGCATTTCCTGATTTGACTGATCGACTCGATGCCACGCCGCATTGCTGCAGTAATTCAGGCAAAAGGAGCCCCAACTTAGTATTGAGTGCTGTACATGCTCATACTTTTCATGTTCATACTTTTCAGTTGGCCAACATTTCTAAAAATCCTTTTTTTTGTATTGGTCTTAAGTAATATTCTAATTTTCTGAGATACTGATTTTTGGGTTTGTTTGTCATAGTTAGGGCTGTCACGATTCTGAAATTTGGCTGATGATTAATTGTCAAACATATAATGCAATAATGACGATTAATTGTCTGTTTCAGGGCTGTGACGATTAATTGTCATATAAATTGTCATATTTTGAAAGGTTTGCTTTTTTCTGCATGTGTGCTCATACACCTTAAGAAAAATAATTTTTACATATTTAACTTGAAATATATAAATGAAATATGATTTCCTTTTAAGGCTTTAAAACCTATGAATGACATGAAAAATAATATTTTAAATATTAAAATATTCCTGAATACTTAAAATATATCTCACGTTTTTGTCAACTTTAGTTTTGGTCAATTTAACATTTACATTTGATTTTTGAACTTTCAAAATAAAATTTTTTATATCATTTTTATTTATATTTTATTATATTTATATTATATTATGGAATAGTAAAACATTTCTTCCCAAATTACTTCACTTCCACACATTATTTTAATGCCATGGTTAAACCCACAAGCCCTTATTTACATGAAGCCAAACCTTTGAGATATTATTTCATAATTTTTTCACTCCACAGAAATAGAGTAAACGTGCGTCTCCTCTTCTTTGTCACTGTGTGTCATTAACAGTGTGTATGAACCAGGAACATTTGCCTTAAAACAGTAATTTAAAGTGAAACTGAATCGCTTTGCGTTCACTATCACAGTTTATATTTGTTTGTTTTATATTTTTGTGGGAGTTTGTAACGAGCCTCTGCTGACAGCATGCACATCAGAGCATTTCATGTTAGACTCTGAGTTCAACTGAATGACACACAAGCACACCATTTATGGCATTTATACAGAATATTTGCTTAAAATTCCCTTATTAAGGCATTCAAATGTGATTGGAATTTGAATTGCTAATAATCACGGTTGTCTCAAATAACCGCGATCAGATTAAATAACCGTGATCAGATGGATATTTAATAATCACCACAGGCCTAGTCATAGAGGCTCCTAAAAACTAGCCATTACAATGTAGGCAATGTAAGTTAGCTTCTCTTTCATCCATCTTTCACTGCATGTTAGGCAATGTAAGTTAGCTTCTCTTTCATCCATCTTTCACTGCATGTAAATTCCCCTCTGTCTTTGGATCTCTGTTAAATGCTAAATATTTCTTTTCCGTACCTTAACTTAATTTCCCTACTCTTTCTCTCTCAGATTTTCCTTCTCTTCATTGTTAAAACAGATGTTTGTCTGCCTGTTCCATTGGTATGTGCTGCTGCTGAGTGTGTGTGTGTGTGTGTGTGTGTGTGTGTGTGTGTGTGTGTGTGTGTGTGTGAGGATATACCATGACTGAGCATTTAATATTGAACACAATGGACAGCTATGAAGTCTGGGTAATGAAATAAGAAGTGGCATTGATTCAGACAGCAGGTAATGTTAAGTTGGCTATTAAAACATTTGTGTAATTAAGTTGTGAATTATTAGATTAAATATTGCAGCTTCAGGGAATGACTTTAGGGAGTTGTTCCCTCACCTTAAGTCATCACACCATTATTATAAGTTCAAAGGAATAGTTCAACCAGAAAATGATAATTATGTCTTTCTAAACCCATTTTACTTTTTTCCTTCTGCAGAACACAAAAGAGGCTTTAAAGAATGGTGTGATCTCTGATTTCCATACAACAGCACATGGAAAAAATGGCAACCTACAATTGTTACCTCAAGGATTTATTTCTGCTTGATATAACCTATAAAATTTACTTTTGTTGGTGCAACCTAATTTGTCAGGTTGATTTAGCCAAATTAAATATATTTTTTTATGGAATAAAACCAATTAATTTAGATGTAACTTCATGAAGCACAAGTTTTAGGTTACCTCACAAAACATTTTGCACACTGCATTTGATGATGACTCACTGTAAAACTTAAAAAAGCACCGAAAAGTGTCATAAAAGTTGTCCATGTAACTTGTGCATCATCTTCCAAGTCTTCTGAAGACATATGCCCACTTTGTATGATGAACAGATAGAAGTTAAAGTCATTATTCACTAACAAATCAAATCATTGATCAAGTAAACAGAGTGCCAAAATCAAATATGGCGACATGTGAAAACATTGAACCTCATCAGTTCATGACACCAGGACACGAAACGTACATGCGGCAATTTTAACAATCTTATTTTATACTTTTTAATTTATTTAATTTTACAAAGTCATAATGTATGATTAAATAAGTTACACACACCCAAATTCATAGAAGTTAAAGCATTAAACTACATATCTCAGTATTCAGAACACATATACAACTACACAGACTGAAGCATCAGGATATTACATTTCCTTCAAGTCCATGTGGCTAAAGTGTCAGTAAGCCTGAAGGGACTGTAGTTTCTCTTTCTCTTTCTCTTTCTCTCTCTCTCTCTCTCTCTCTCTCTCACACACACACACACACACACACACACACTGCCAAAAATCTAGTGTGCTTATGTGTTCATGACAATGTTATTTTGTGGCTTCAAGAGAATGGTACAGAGCTCTTGTATAGTTTCTTGGCCTCTCTCTTTATACTCCCTCTCTCTCACTTTCTCTACCTCAAAAACTGCTCATTTCAGAGGATCAGGGAATGGAACAACACTTACACACTGACACACACTTTCTGTGGCAACCAGCAGTGGTTACAGCTAATGAGGTGTGCAAGGAACCAAGTGGCCACACAGACAAAAACAAAGAGCTCCATCTGAACTGTCCTTGGCCACACATACTCATGTTGTGTCTCCAGGAGTGAACACAAAGGGACAGACTTAGTCACTGGAGAGAAAGTGCCATTGAAAGGGACGGAGAGGAAGAAAAGCAGTGTTGAGTGAATCTGGGGGAGTTCACAATGATGGATTGTCTGCTTAACCTGCCTTTGAACTGCATGACTCTGAATCAAGTTCGTTTGATTCATTATCAACTCGACACGTCTCTGATTTCCTCTAAATGCAATAATGCTTGAATTGTTTAACTGGACGACGTGGAGATGGGATATCACAATTAAATAGTTGAAACCAGTCAAAGCTGAGCAGTTAGTAGAAGAGGGTACTAGAAATATTTGCAAATGTGTTTAAATGTGAGTTTGTGAGAAACAATGCATACATGCATACATGCATACAGACTAAAGGAAGTTAAAATCTTTAAAAAATTACATAAATAGAGACTATTTATGTTTATGTTATAATTATAATATGTTTAATATAATTTGGGTCATTCCTTTGGTGCCTTTTAAGTCCCCAGAATAATTGTGGTATTTAAATTTTTAATTTAAAATTATTACAGTTTTAATAGGCTTGTTAAAAAAAAGATGTTATGTTGCACTATATGTTATGTTGCACACTGCTAAAATGTTATATAATTGATGTAAACTTCATATTTTGTACTAATGTCCCAAGAGCTGCATCTTACATCTCAAAATACAAAATAATTGCTAAATCGTTGAATTGAATGTTTTTCCATACAATTATGTGTTCAGTATTTTTACACTGACACCTTGTCCTAACCAGACGCAACACGATAAGATTCCAGCAACAAGCAATCTGCCTATCCACACCAGGTGCGATGTGACACCATGGTATTAATACACTAAAATAAGGGAAAATTGACAATAAAATGTAGAAAACAATTAATGACGGCAGAGTCTTTTATTGAACACAACTCGTTTTCTCACATAAGCCCGAGGGGATATGTGATTTATGTTGATGCGGTACTCCTGTTGTTATTTCGCCAATCTCTACATAACAGGGAAATGGAGAGAAAGTCAGAATGAGCCGAAATGTCTCCCTACTGCCATTCTGAACCGCTGTGTGTGTGACAGAGCTCCAGCTGAAGAAAGCGAGACCTCAAGCACAACATTTGGTAGGTGTGTGACACCCTCAGCCAAAATCAAGTTGGTGTGAACCAGCTTATGAGAAGTCAGCTTTAATATACTGTAATAAGTATAATTTTAGACTAATTTGTTGACTGCGCTGCCTGGCGCGACGTCGCAGAAATAGAAACCATTCCAAAAATAGAAAGCCCTGTCGCAGTATGCGTTTGTGTGTCATGGCTGGTCAGGACAAAAACTCTGATTAACATGGAAAAGATACCTTTTATCATGTGTCGCAACATTATGTCTCTTGACTTGACTGTGATCTTTTATTGAATATCTGTTATGAAATAATATCACACTATGGAGGTGGAAATCAGCCATTCAGCAAAACAATGAAGTTAGTTGAAGTGTGTACTGTAAATCTTTTGTTTTATTAAGTTTTCCTTTAATTTTGTAGTGTTAGTTAAATGTTGCCAAGCATAACATGTCAACCCTGTAATGCAAAGATGTAGGGAAAATTATAATTTAAATCACCACTATAAAAGTTTACAAATATGTGAGCTGAATATCTTTCACAGACCATGTTTTGGCTAATTTCACCCACTGAATATCCACCCTGTTATTCTACCTTGATCCTGCCCACCTACTCATTTAGCTTGACATGTAGGATTTATAAAATTATTAACACGTCCCTTTAACGATTAAACAAAGATACATAAAATATACTGTAAATGTATGTTTTATTTTTAAAAAGAGTCAAAGCCATAAAGACACCAAATTATAGGAGTGATCCATTTACAATTATAATATTCATAAATTTTTCATTCAAAAAATGACCAAAAATAAGCATAATATTTCCAATGTGTTTTGGACATGGTACAGTAGTAATACCATGTTTATCGGACTTGCACCATGGTATTCTTTAAAGTACCTTGCAATATGGTGACCATGATTTTGCCTAGTAGGCCATGTTCCTGAATCAACATCCTTGTTGGTTACGCATAGTAACAACACTCCAAACAATCAATAAGGAAGGTTTTTCCAGGTTATCGTGGTTTTGTAAAATCACAATCAGCCTGTAACTACTATGGTAAGTGAATATGGTAATATGAATATGGTTATGTATGTATGAACATGCTGTAGACATTAGCAAAAGACATTATAGGGTGAGAAGGGACACTCATATATGAATGGGAGAAATTGCAACATTATGTCGTCTGTAGGAATGGAAGTCCCACCTTACAGTTAAAAGAGCCAATTGCCTTTTGGAAAGGGGTCCTCAACTCGAGAACAAGCATGCGCATTAGCTGGACCAACATGAAAAATAGCACTTTTTGCATGATTTGAGCTGTTAATTTGAAAAGGTATTGATCGTAATCCTGACCAACTGTTTTGGAGATTTCTGTCTTTCCCCATTCAAGAAGAAAGGAGCTGTACTGTATCAACACAGAATAGCTGCACAGAGGTGGTACGAATAAGGCAGCTACACGAATATGCACTTTGCCAAAGTTAAATTGGCAGAGAATGGCACTTGCGAATCTGTGGTCATGAGTTTGATTCCAAGGGAACACACTGATAAATTGCATTCCTTGATTGCACTGTAAAACATTTGGAATCTGCCAAGTGAATAAAAAATGCAATCATTCAGTATCATGATATTTACTGAAGTACCAGCACTTTACCTTGGTGCCACCACAGTTATTTCTTGTAAAGAACACACAATCCTGTCATTCACAAATCATGTTTTTTCAGTCTAACACTCTGTGGCTTGTGCTTGCTATCTCGGAGCGGTGAACCACTGAGAACACACAATGTGCCAAATTAGTAAAGAGAGACGACACAAATACATACACCACACACATGGAGGCATACCCAGCCCTCACCACCACAACACACCAGTCAGCAACACAAAGAAAGACAGAGAACAAGAGATGGAAAATACCCTTCACGTTACATAGCCCTGAACCGAGTCAATGGCCCATCTCTCAAGCACTGAGAGTGTGTTGCATGTGAATATGTTTGGCACTGTATGCAGGTGTGCGTAAAACCCTGTGTGTGTGTGTGCGCGTGTGTGTGTTGCTCAACAGGGAGGAAATTAAAATGTGGCTTGTGATTAATCATAAGTTCACACACTCATCTATAGTGCACAGTTGGCATGGGGTGGGTTGAAGGTAACTTGGCAGATGTCCCTGCAGAAGGAGAAACCATTAAGGACAGTAAAAGTGAGAAAGAGAGATAGAACAAATACTAGGCATTAAAAAAGTTAATTGTTTTAAAAGTTAAAAGTTAAATATTAAGATTTGACCCTGTTCTGATCTGTCCTTATAAAAGAGCAGTGGTTCTTAAAGATGAAGTATGTAACTTTTTCGATGTTAAAATACTTTCGCTTATCCCTGCGTAATATGTAGAGATAATTCTAAGTATTATAAGTTGTTATCATTGAAAACAGTAAACACTCTCTGTCTCGGTAAAGTTTCTGTGCAGCTATAAAAATACTGCCCTGTTTGTAGCAACACTTACTTAACCAATGTTGAGTTTGGGGCAGGACTATCTGTTTGTTGGACCAATGGCAGATGGTGGGAGTGTTCAGGAAAGCTGTTTGAAAACAATGTTAATTTTAGCAATTGTGTTTGATTGTGCTAGTGCCACAAAAATTACGCACTTCAGCTTTAACTTGTTGGTCATGACCATAAAAACAGGATGGAAGTCTGTTCTGATATAGTCACAGACAATCATGCATGGTTAGGATAACAAAATAAATATGCTTATCACATGGGAGGACAAAAAAAAAAAAAAGCTTTCCATATATTTTGTGGTTGACGTCAAAGGCCGTGCACCCAATCAAACTCTACGGTATTTTTTTAGAAACTAGCCAAATTAGATGCCAGCATGGGCAAGGAGCTTAAAATCCCCATATCCCCTTAAAACTATACACAAGGTAAAAGCAATGAGGAAAACATGTGACCAATAAACCATCCTCAAGGGAAAGAAAGGGAGAAAAGAATGATGGAAATATTTGCTGCACATATGAAGGGCTGTGAAAAATATTAGCACATATATCAGCATAAACCTTTGCCTCTCCCTCTCCCTGCATTGACCTGGACAGGTGTGGGCTTGTTCTGAAGGACAGGCATTGGTAATGATGTTTACATGCTCTCACCCTGAGATGGTTCTGTCACACATAACTGAACAATGTTCTTTAGTGATGAGATATTTTCATTAGATTGTTCGAGGACACTTTGTCTGGCAAAGAGATTGAGATTGTAATTTTTTTAAAGTTAAAATCCCTTTTTTCTCTTTTTTTCTCTTAATATGCAGCATTTGTAGGTTAATTTTGTGGTGCTATCAAAACTTTGCTCTATTTCTTTGAACATCCTTATTCATGCTAGTGCGATCTTTGAATAACGAGGCTGCGAGGGATAAACTTACCATCTCTTCAATGGCCCGAACAGTATAAAGCTGTATAATGCTCCAAGATCACACTTGATTTTTCACAACTCATGTTGTCTGGAGTTCTTTGTATACTCAATGTTCTTGGACAGATATTTTATCAATGTTTTGTCTGTGGAATGATCCAAAAATACTGCAGTACAGCCCATTGAAGAGACTGCAAGTCTATCCCTCACAGCCTCATTGTCATTCCTGTTAGCTTTAAGTTATAAAATCTTTCTTTCTGAAGGTCTAATTGACTATCTACAATATCTATCTATCTTTTTAAAACATACAGACAATGGCTTTGTTAAGCCAATGTCAAAGTTTGTCTTGAGAAACTTTAACTGTCTAATTATTTTACAATTACGCATGGTGACACTGGTGGTGCAAAAAATACACACTTCAGCTTTATGGACACAAACACTAAACATGCAATTAAGTGGTCATCTTAAATGGCAAACAACACATTCTCAAACTTTCAGATACAATCATTCCTTCCCCACCTCACTCATCCATCTCCTGTCTGTAATATTTTGCTTCTCCATTCACAATCTATGACTCAAGAATATTAGTTAAAGAAAGACAGCAATAGGACAGAGAGGACGAGAAGAGAATTCACCCTCAGGGTGCCATGTTGTTTGGACCTGCCTTTCCAACTCTGACACACACACACACACACACACACACACACACACACACACACACACACACACACACACACAAACTATCCATAAAAAAGACATGTAAAAATAATTGTATATGACTATCCTAACTATACATGATTTTAGTTTTATCATGTATTGTTTTTCCCAGCTGTTCTCAACCCTTTCAGAAAAGACCGACATCCCATTATTGGGTTGCGTCGTACCAGTTCAGAACCACTGGCCAAACATGCTGTAAGATATCTTTCTGGTATATACAGAGGCATGTACCGTAAGAAATCAGAATTACTGTATATTTGAGCACTTATAAGTAACACTTTTGTTTAACAATCCTCAATTCTCTTGAGAGAGTGGAAATGGACAGAAGAGTGAGGGAGAAATAAAAGGGGACAAACTGATGGTAGAAATCTCACCAAAATGGGGTGACAAAAAAGGAGGAGAGAAAGATAGAGACAATAAGAGAGTAAGACAAACAAAGAGAAAGCTGAAAGGATAGAGCAGAATGTGACAAATGCTTGATAAGTCATCTGAATACTTAAGCCAATACTTAAAGAGTTTCATTGAATTAGATAACATAATACCAAACCAAGTGGCATTTATTTTAAAGAGAGATTGCTCAAGCCCACTTTTTAAAACAATTCAAAAAAATGTGTTTATTAGGTTTTAGATTTAAGATTAAAAAAAAATTTGGACACTTTCTGGTTGTCAAACATTAGTGAAACATGTAATGATGCTGTAGTTACTCTGCTAGGACACCTTTGTGAATTTGAAGCGATCTGACCAGATACATCCACTAAATGACCTCGGGAGCAGCTGTTTAAAAGGTACTGCAAAAATGGCTAATAATAGTGAATTTAGTTCTGAAAAAAGTTGAGTATCATTTATTTGCAGAACTCATTCAGTTTTATAGTTTGTTATCTAATGCAATGTAATTTCTTCACGTTTAAATGTGGATTAAGAGTCCAAAAACATATTGGGGCCATTGCAGATGAGTGTCAAACAATGAGAAAACTAGAAATTACAAGAAGGTTACATTACTTAACTTACTGAAGGGGTGCCGCTAGCATCAGCTGATCCAATAAGAGAAAGAGGGAGAAATTTATATCTATCTCATAATGGGATAATCAGCTTGCTTGGGAGCAGTATTGGGTATTATTGCATTTGGCTGTGTTAAATATCTGGTGATTTGAGCCTTTGTTGGACAAATGTTGCATATTTTTGCAGGCAAGTTTGAAGAGATTATCTTTAGGAATATTTTGCGCTTCATCACTGTATTCTAGACAGCCACTTTTGAAACTAGTTTTTTACATTTTTTTAAAGAGAATGTGATTGGTGCTTGCTGGGTTGTTACTACGCTGTTGCTTACTGGCCCAAGTCAAAAGAGTTTCTAGGATATTCTGGTGTCCAGATATGGCTTGGGTCTATGCAAGTCATGTAAGTCTAATAAGATTAATATTATTATTATTGCCTGTAAACGTACTCTGATCTGAAAAGTATTAGCCCACCTCCACTCAACAAGCCACACAATTTGAGATATTATCCATGTCTGTAGCACAAGTAGTCTGACATCTAAATAGAAGCAGTTTAATTAAAAAAAGAAGCTACCAAATAAAATGACCTAAAAAGACAAGCTCTTAAATTGCAGCTCAATATGGTAACTCAACAACTCCAAACAATATATTTCAATGGTGACTGTGTTATCGAAGTCCACTCTAAAGTTTACAAAACAAATTCCTATAGTTTCAGTGGTGTTTCTGATATTACTGACTTATCTGAATTATCTTTAAAAAAAAATAAATTTGCCTGATGTTATAAGTGACTTATAGGTGCCTTCAGGCAGGTAAAAATAAAGTTTTAAATGATCACAATACGCAAGTGCATTATGCCTTCTTAGGCATTATAAATGGGTGTCACTATATGTAGGAATAACTTTAACGTAAAGTGCTTGTTAAGCAAGTCGAGTGGTCAAAGGTTTTAAAAAAGGCACACTGCACTAAATATCTATGCACATGTATTTCACAGTAAGCACATTTATTGGCTTTCATCAATGGATACTCCACATGAAAATGTCCTTGAATGTCCCCAAAGGGAAGATTTGTCATTTTTTTGTCCTCACAATTTTGGATTTCAGAATGTTCCAGGAAATATTTGATCAAGTGAGCAGATCTGGGACAATTTTAAAAGTTCCCCATTGTTTTTGTTTCTCTATTCACTATTTATTTTGGAATTTGCTTTTGATCTCTTAGTGACATCCAAGAGAAAACTATTTGCAATGGCTTGCACACATACACAGGAAATAAGGTGTGCAAGATATGCAACAGGTACTGAACATAAATGCAGACAAAACAGCTATTAGCACGGCCTTCGGGTGTTCACACAACAGGTGTGAACGCAGCTGACAAAGAGATTATACACATGAGCACAAAGATAAACAAATAGCATACTTGAAACATCAATAAGTATCATAAACACATCCACAAACAGATTTAGGCATACTGCGTTTGTCATCGGGCCAGTGAGTGCAAAAACAGCTCCTGAGAGATGGAAAGACCAAACACAGTCTACCATACACTCACTCCACGTACACATATATTAGTATTTTGTAAATGCCAATGATGATTCACACAAGATACAGTGTATTCATAAAGTATTCAGACCCCTTCATTTTTTCACATTTTAAAATTTTAAGTGAAGCTGCTTTGAAACGATTGAAACGAATTGTGAAAAGCGCTATACAAATAAAAATGACTTGACATCAATCTGTACACTCCATATCCCATAATGACAAAGCAAAATCTAGATGTTTGATAACATTGCAAATTTATTAAAAAGAAAAAAATTCTGTTGCACAAAGGGGACATACACAATATTAGGCAGGGGGTTTTAATGTTGTGGCTGATCGTTATTCAGATCCTTTGCTATGACACTTCGTGCACTTAGCTCAAGTGTATCCCATTTCTCTGATTATCTTTGGGATGTTTGATTGGTGTCAACCTGGTTTGGAACAACCAGGACTCTTCCTAGAACTGGCCGCTTGGCCAAACTGAGCAATCGGGGGAGAAGGCCTTGGTAAGAGAGGTGACCAAGAACCCGATGGTCACACTGGTCAAGCTCCAGAGGTTGTGTGAGTAGATGGGAGAAACTTGCAGAAGGAAAACCATCACTGCAACACTCCACCAATCTGGGCTTTATGGCAGAGTGGCCAGACGGATGTCTCTCCTCAGTGCAAACACATAAAAACCTGCTTGGAATTTGTAAAAAAAAAGCACCTAAAGGACTCTCAGACTATCTGCCCTCAAATCCAAGTGTCATGTCAAGAGGAAACCAGGCATCGCTCATCACCTGCGCAATACCATCCCAACGGTGAAGCATGGTGGTGGAAGCATCATGTTGTGGGGGTGTTTTTCAGCGGCAGGGACTGGACTGGTCAGGATTGAATGAACGCAGCAAAATACAGAGATATCCTTAATGAAAACCTGGTCTAGAGTGCTCAGAACCTCACACTGGGCCGAAGGTTCACATTCCTTCCAACATGACAATGACCCTAACGACACAGCCAGAACAATTCACAAGTGGCTTAGGAACAACAATGTCCTTGAGTGGCGTAGCCAGAGCCCGAACTTGAACCCAATGGAACATCTCTGGAGAGACCTAAAAATGACTGTCCACTGAGAGTCCCCATCCAGCCTGGATTAGCAGGGAAGATGGCATAAATTCCCCAAATCCAGGTGTGCAAAGCTTGTCGCATCATACCCAAAAAGACTTAAGGCTGTAATCGCTGCCAAAGGTGCTTCAACTAAGTGCTGAGTTAATGGTCTGAATAATTATGTCAAAGTTATATTTAAGTTTTTTCTTTTTAATAAATTTGAAAAGTTACCAAAAATCAGTTTTTTGCTTTGTCATTATGGGGTATGGCATGTAGATTGATGTGAAAAAATAAATACAAAATTATTAAAGTATAAGCTTAAGGCTGCACTGCAACATTACAAAATGTGAAAAAATGAAGGGGTCTGAATACTTTATGAATGCACTGTATATGAGAACTACAATGTCAGGGTGAATTAAGAAATGAATTTAAGGGGAATGTCTTCATAAAATGTAACAGAGAGTGAGAGTAAAACTGAGACTGACGTTTTATTGGAAATTGAAAGAAAACAAGGGTGTTGGAATCCCTGCTGGAAAATCAGCTATTAGAGAAAAGGAAATTATTAAGAAAATCTTAAGCTAGTCTTCTGGCATTAGCTGGTTTAAATTGGTCTCCAAGCCCAGCGTTTAACTGGTTTAGCTAGTTGGACAGTTGGTCTGCCAGCCTGACCAGTGCCCAAAACCCATCCAAATCCAGCAAACCAGACTAGACAGACCAGTCGGGGCAACCAGAAAACAACCAATAGCTGTTTTAAGATGTTTTATCTTTTCAGCAGGGCTCTTGGCAACACTGTTCTCTATCAACTGTTGCAAGTTAGACAGAGGGACTGAAAGGAAGATAAATGTGTGTGTGTGTGTGTGTGTGTGTGTGTGTGTGTGTGTGTGTGTGTATGTCCAACCTTTTCTCATGGGACTTTGCCAAAGGCTCAAAGAAATGTTGCTAAAAGTAGCTAAAATCACGTGATGATGTAATCTATTACATAAGACGTCAAATGTACATATGTAAGTGAGCTGACATAAAGAGCTGTGGCAATTCTTTAAAGGTGTAGAACCATATATATATATATATATATATATATATATATATATATATATATATATATATATATATATATATATATATACACATATACATACACACACACACACACACACACACACACATACATAAATAGAATTTAATTGAACTAATGATTTAACAATTAGTATTTCAATACTAATCATATAGCTATCACTAATTAAACTTCTCAAACATTCAATTTTTTGGGGGGGACTAAAAAACTTTTTTTTTTTTTAGATTTTTGTTCTTTATTTTGTTTTGTATTTAAACTGCATTATTGAACAATGACCATGACAAAGTCAAAATTATCCCAGCAATAGCCACCAGGGTGTAGTGTTGACGATGTCTTATATTATTTATTTTTAAGCATAGATCTATATGCCTAATAATGCCTCACTTAGAGCTATTTTGGAGATAATATGTATATATGTATAATATATGTACCATTTTTAAAGAAAGCATGAGTGAGAAGGCAAAATGCATTTCTTTTATTTCTGGCACAATCTTTAAACAAAACATGGCAACAAAGAAAAAAATTTAATGACCCCTGTTCAAAAGTCTGCATACCCATAGTTCTTAATACTGTGCATTGCCCCCTTTAGCATCAATGACAGCATGCAGTCTTTTGTAATAGTTGTCTAAGAGGTCCCAAATTCTTGCAGGTGGTATAGCTGCCCATTAGTCTAGGCAAAATTCCTCCAGGTCATCTTGTATGAACTGCATGTTTGAGATCTCCAAAGAGTGGCTCGATGATATTAAGATAAGGAGACTGTGATGGCCACTCCAGAACCTTCACCATTTTCTGCTGTAACCACTGGAGGGTCAACTTGGCCTTGTGCTTAGGGTTATTGTCATGCTGGAAAGTCCAAGAGTGTCCCATGCGCAGCTTTTGTGCAGAAGAATGGAAATTGTCTGCCAGTATTTTCTGATAACATACTGCATTCATCTTGCTAACAATTTTCACAAGATTCCCGTGCCTTTAGAGCTCAAACACCCCCAAAACATCATTGAGCCACCGCCACGCTTTACATTGGGGATGGTATTCTTTTCACTATAGGCCTTGTTGACCCCTCTTCAAACATAGCGCTTATGGTTGTGATGATAAAGCTCTATTTTGGTCTTGTCACTCCAAATTACAGTGTGCCAGAAGCTGTGAGGCGTGTCAAGGTGTTGTCGGGCATATTGTAACCAGGCTTTTTTGTGGCATTGGTGCAGTAAAGGCTTCTTTCTGGAATCGTCGTATTTTGCTCCTTGAAACAACCACGCCGTCTTTTTCCAGAGCAGCCTGTATTTCTCCTGAGTTTACTTGTGGGTTTTTCTTTGTATCCCGAACAATTCTTCTGGCAGTTATACCTGAAATCTTTCTTGGTCTACCTGACCTTGGCTTGGTATCAAGAGATCCCACATAATTTTCGAGTTATATGGTTTGGCGTTGGCATGTCATGGCAATTAAGTTGTAATATTGGATATAACTTTACACAGAGAAGGTTAGTAAGTGATTTAAGTAAAAACTAATTTTGTGGTAATCAATATCATGACACAAATGTTATGGATTTAGCTTAATTTGTATAGAACTCTGAATATTCCTTTAAGATTCTCTCCATATCACAAAAGCATATTTCCAAACATTCATCGATTTATTGATTTTATAATTTGAGTTTAAGAATGTACAGAGAGTCTGTACGAGAGATTTAAGGATTTTGTATGTTAATGTTAAGCACCACAGCATAATAACTGATAACAATTTATTAAAATAATGCTTTTTGAAGAAAAACAAATGCACAAAGAGAAATAACCAACCTTAAGACCATAGATTTCGATAGTGACCACAACAATGTACAATTACAAAGCTTTATTTTAGACTCTACCTAAAGACCCAAAATTAAATCTAAGAAATTTAAGACTGTGATTACTTTGACAAACATTAAAAGTTCTATACATTTTTGTATTTATTAAAACAGACCCCTGATGTAGAGATTGTTAAATTGAATAATAAATTAACAGGGAAGTAAAGATGGTAAATAAATGTATAAGCTCAGCCTTTTCTCAGCTTTTTAATGCCTGATGTAAAAGTATCTACCTTTGTAGAGCAATACAATAATTTAGGAAATTGCAGAATAGTCCCATTAGTCACAGATAAACTACAGAAAATTGAAACTATTTCTTGGCTTAAAAGATACAAAAAACAAATCAATGCAGAACATTGTATCTCAAAAGGAATACAATGTGGCCCCCTATGCACTACTAAATGCCCGATGTGGCCCCTTTACCAAAATAGTTGCCCATCCCTGGTATAAATACTTCAAATTGTTTGAAAGGGATCCAAGTTCATCTAAGATCCATGGTGAAATGAAATTGCTCATGCCAAATATTGTTTCTTGTAAACTCAGCATAAGGTTATCCACACCTTAATGACCAACCTAAGGTCTTAGAAACACGTTTTGACCTGCATGCTTTGTGTATATGCATGCTTTACACTAAAACACATACTACTGTGTTTGGAGGATTTTAATGTCAGTGTATTAGAAATCTATGTTCACCATGGCTTCCGATATACTACATACTAAAAACTATTCATTAATAATTAATACATTTTTATAGACATTTACATTGAAGCAAAGAATTGTGGTTTGTGAGTGCCCATGAAGGATACACCCCATACAGGCCAAAGAGTGTGTCTCGTTTGGAAGCCTGCGTCCTCCGGAGGTCGCATTTGTCGGCCGCATACGTCATCGAGGCTGTCTCGTTTCATTTTTATTTTTTTTGGTCTGTCTTTTTCTTATTTATCTATTGTCAGTGCCTTTTATGTATATTCACTTACATTTATACAATTGTTAACATTTTTTGCATTCCCAATAAAAAAATTTAATAAAAAGAAATTCAACGAGACAGCCTCGATGACGAATGCGGCCGACAAATGTGACCTCCGGAGGACGCAGCTTTCCAAATGAGACACAGCCAAAGACAGACATGGAAGGATAATGCCATGGCCCTGTCAAACCAAAACCCAGACTGAGAGAGAGAGAGACAGGACCATGACATAAGTGCTGTGGGTTTAATAAAAGCATTAAAATAAAATGTGAAAGTGAAGAAATTAGGAAAAAGATATTTTACTTTTGCCAAATATAATAAAAATATAATAAATATTATATTAATATAATAAATATAAAAATTCGATATTTTTTATTATTTAAAAAAAGTATAAAATATGAGTTCAAAAAAACAAGTGTAAATGTAAAATTAACCAAAACTAATGTTGACCAAAAACATTCAGGCCAAATGAAGGCGTGCTAGTGCGTGCCAAGGCCAGTTGCATTCCACTGCACTTCCGAGGCTTAATCGTGCCTCCTCAGGTCTTATTCGGGGCTAATGGCCTTTGGCCTGCCGATTACCCTTGGGCCAAATATAATTTATATATATATATATATATATATATATATATATATATATATATATATATATATATATATATATATAAAATTGGAGTGGTGTGAACCTTAACTAAAGAAGTTTAAAGACATTTTAAGTAAATTTAAATAGTTATTAAAATAAAGTTTTAAAGAAGAAAAAAAAAACATGTTAAGAAAATGCAATCATTTATTTATTTTCATTTTGTAAGCTCTGAATTTATTTAATTCACGGAATAAGGCTTTCATATTGCTGAAGTGTTACGCTTTTCTCCCAGTATTTTCTAGTTATTTATTTATTAAAACTTTTTATATAAAATTAAACGATAAAACATTGAAAGAGCTTGAGTAGAGTGATAACTGGGCACAAATGTTCCTATGGTGGTGCAAACACAGAGCAAGTTTCTTTTCAAGTAAATGGTGGTGTGAGAGAGGAGCAGAATATCTCATCAGACAGTCCAAATAGCAGTCACATACGGCTGCAATGCAAATTTTCTAACATGGCCAGAACTTTGTCGGAGGCTTAAGATCATCGCAAAGTCTATTAATTGGCCATCAGTGAACATGTTACACTGAACGTTAGTTGTAAGATTGCCGATTTTGCACTACGACAACAGAAATCCTTTAGGATTCCCGAAATGTGTCCAAATCGTGGCCAAAATCAGGTTTGGGCTAATAAATTACAGACCCCCTTACATAAGAAACACAACCAAGTACATTGTTAAAGCTTTGTAATGAATCAATATAGCGCCACAGTGCTTGCAACCAAACCTTATTTGTTCATAGGTTTATTTTCTTAACCCTAAAAAGCAGATTTTTTATTGATAGCCTATAAAGTTTTAAAGGTGCATACTGAAAAAAAGGAGAGAACAAATGGACAGTGTTAGTACATAACAGAAAATAACACATGTTGGGACATGATAAATAATCATTTTAACACATTATTTTATAATTAATGACATTAAATTAACGTGTAAAAATTGATAGCCCTATATAAAAAAAAATTTACTCTTAAAGTTTGGTATCTTTTATAATAATGCTGTCGCAGCTCTACATTTTACAGTAATTTTACCATGGGTAAGGATGTTTTAGACGTACAGCCCAGAGAACATCCCTTACCAAAGGTAAAATCACTGTCTCTCAAGGCTTATGGCTCTATTATTAACTCAACACGAGTGGGGTCATAGTCTGAAAGGTCAATAATCCTGCACACATATTCGCACACTGTATGAAATTAAAACTGTTGTTGGTGCCAACCAGCACAATGACACAGCAGGCATGGTAACCACGGGCACAATCAAGACTAATTTAGTTTACTGCCAAATACATACCCTGAAACACATTCTCACAGTGAGAGAAGAGAGACATGAGTATACGAAAGGAATAAAAACACCATATCAAATTGGCAGAAAGTGACAAGCGTGAGAAAGAAGAGAAAGAAAATAAACAGAGAAATGGAACACATGGAACAAGTTCACACGGTGATCAGGGTAAGGGCACAACTTTTTTTCCAGTAAATATTGAAACAATTAAAATAAGAAACATTTACTTGAGAAGCAAGCTGTGACTTTTTTCAGATTTTATATTATACTATATATATATAGTATATTGTTAAGCACAACACTCACTAAGTTGTGTTATAATGATATTTAATGAATTTAATTATTTTCCCCAATGTGGTAAGAAAAACAAACTTCAAGATTAGTTATGCATATTTTCATTACTCTTAATATTTTATACAACTTTGCTTCTTAAGTAAATGTGTCTTATTTTAAGCATATTTTGTCTGGAAAATTGTATAAAATGACAGATTAAGAAAATTAACAACACTCACATACTCAACCAACCTGATCCTTTTCCCTTATTTCTCTGTTTTTCATTCATAGGTTTCTCTCTTTTAGTCATTCTTTCACTCATTCAGTGAAGGACCACAGGTAAACCTGTTTCAACTGAATCCATTCATTGCAGCAACACTGTCAAACATACATAATCTCCAACCACACACACACACAAAGTTCAGTAACACCCACCAGTCACTGCACCACACACTGAATGTCTGCCCATTCACAGTGACTGGGAGAAAGGAAGAGAGAGGAAGCAGTCAAAAGTCAACTGTCTTTCTTCCTCTTCTGTTGTATTGTGTTTGCAGTGCATCACCTGGTGGAAAAAAAGAAAGGCTAAAGAGTCAGCGTATAGAGAGAAGAAATCAAAGGATGAAAAGGGATGGAGGGAATTGGAGAGGTGGAGCAAAATATAAGCAAAATAAAACAGAGGATGTTGTCCAATCTGAAAAGGGTTTTTTAAAGCTGCCCTCCCCTCTAAACTGCTCTTTAATCTTTCGTTTCTCAAGCTTAGGATACAAAGAGAGCGGACGGAGAGCAGCAAATAGACGAAAGAAATTAGGGCTGTATCAGGACAATAAGAATGGAGTTGTTTGACCAAGAAAGTTTGCGAATTGGCGAATTCGCAACATTAAAATGGATGTACAATACACAATAAATATGCAGGATGTGTAGGTGGAGAAAGTGTAATTTATTTATTGCCACACAAACGGGGCCAGTGATGTTTATTTCCACAACTTTTTAGTGCAATGTCACCCTCGAATGCTGCCATATTAAATAAATACAATATGAACCTGTTTGTTTGCTTGTAAAGCACAAGCAAACGTATTGTTCTGTGAATTATATGCGAGTGAAATTTTTAATCCAGATTGAGTGTGAACAATTACTTTCATATCTAGTCTAATGCAGTTTCTTCTGATTAAATCAAAGCTGTACTCTGTGCATGTGTGTGGTTTTCCTCTCAAACAATCATGCTGAGCACGTTACAGTACTTACAACAGCTCTTTATGCTCCTTAAAGATATACACACACAGAGAGAGAGAGAGAGAGTCTTCCACTGCCTACAATGTTGGTCAGTGTGTCTGAATTCCCCTCAGCAGCTCATATCTCACACGGTATGACCTCATGCCATGTACACACACACACACACACACACATACGTACACATATATATATATATATATATATATATATATATATATATATATATATATATATATATATATATATATAAAAAAAACTGGTGAGCTAACACAAAATAATGGGAGACAGTGAGTAAAGGGGACAAAACATTCTACCCACAATGTTGAACATGTCACAATGCAATACTGTCTTCCATTTCATCCCCCCATTCTTTTTTATCCTTTTTCATTTAAAAGGGTTTTTGCTGGACTGGGAGACAGGCATACAATAGCATTTGTTTCTCACAAGAAAAGGGATTAAAAATGACCATGGTGCCACACCACACAGCAATTTATTTTTCCGTCTTGCACTGGTGACAATGCACTGCCACCTACTGTATAAATAACACATTGCAGTAGACTGCAGCCTTCTTGAGTTTACTTCACCAAAAAATGGCATAGTTCACCAAAAAAATACATATTAACTTGGATTGCAAGGACCTACAGAGATGAGATATTCTTAAAAAAGTCTTTGTTTGCATTCTGCTGAAGTCAAACATCTGTGATGGTGAATAAATGATGAGGTTATTCGTTTTTGGGTGAACTATTCCAGTGTTAAAATACTTTCTCCTATCCCAGCTTAATATACAGAGTCAAGTCAAGTCAAGTGGTTTTTATTGTCGTTCAACCATATACAGTTAGTACAGTACACAGTGAAACGAGACAACGTTCCTCCAGGACCATGGTACTACATCAAACAACATAGGACAAACACAGAACCACATGAGACTACACAGACTAAATAACATACCTATATAAAGTGCATGTGCAAACATGTGCAAAAAGTACGGGACAGTACAAAAAATTACTAAAAATGAACAGCACAATAGGCACAGTGAAAGACAGTACTCATGGGCACTCACAAAGTGCAGTGTCGACCAGTACTCAGTAGTGCAAAAAGATGACAGTTTCTAAAAATGCCAAATGTAAACATAACATACTATGAGATAGTGTTCTATGCACATAGCAGTTATTGAGGTAGCAGCCAGGTATAAGGTAACAATAATTGAAGTGCAACTCAGGACCTCTTGTAAGACGGCAGGAGGGTGAAGAGTTTGTTTGAGGGGTGTGAGGGGTCATCCACAATGCTGGTTGCTTTGCGGATTCAGTGTTTTTTGTAAATGTCATTGATGGAGGGAAGAGAGACCCCGATGATCTTCTCAGCTGTCCTCACCATCCTCTGCAGGGCTTTGCGGTCTTTGCAATTCCCAAACCAGGCAGTGATGCAGCTGCTCAGGATGCTCTCAATAGTCCCTCTACAGAATGTAGTGAGGATGGGGGTGGGAGATGTGCTTTCCTCAGCCTTCGAAGAAAGTAGAGATGCTGCTGGGCTTTCTTGGTAATAGAGCTGGTGTTGAGTGACCAGGTAAGGTTCTCCGCCAGGTGAACGCCAAGGAATTTGGTGCTCTTGACAATCTCCACAGAGGAGCCGTATTCACTCTGTTTTGTCCACATTCAGAGACAAGTTGTTGGCTCTACACCAGTCCATTAGCCGCAGCACCGCTGCTGATGAGACCCACCACGGTCGTGTCATTGGCGAACTTAATGATGTGGTTCAAGCTGTGCATTGCTGTGAGTCAGCAGAGTGAACAGCAGTGGACTGAGTACACAGCCCTGGGGGTCCCCAGTGCTCAGTGTGGTGGTGGTGGTGGTGGTGGTGGTGATGCGGTTCCCAATCCGGACTGACTGAGGTCTCCCAGTCAGGAAGTCCAGGATCCAGTTGCAGAGGGAGGTGTCCAGGCCCAGCAGGTTCAGCTTTCCAATCAGGTGCTGAGGAATTATTGAGTTGAATGCTGAGCTGAAGTCTATGAACAGTATTCAAACATATGAGTCCTTTTTATCTAGGTGGGTGAGGGCCAGATGGAGGGTGCTGGCGATGGCGTCGTCTGTTGAATGGTTTGGACGATACGTGAACTGCAGTGGGTCTAGTGAGGGGGCAGCTGGGTCTTAATGTGCCTCATGACAAGCCTCTCGAAGCACTTCATGATGATGGGTGCGAGTGCAACGGGACAGTAGTTGTTGAGGAAGGACACTGAAGACTTCTTTGGCATGGGGACGATGGTGGTGGCCTTGAAGCCCGTTGGAGTGACGGTGCTGCTCAGAGAGATGTTGATGTCAGTAAGAACATCTGTCAGGTCTGCACATCCTCCGAGCACACTGTCAGGAATGTTGTTTGGTCCAGCAGCCTTCCGTGGGTTGACTCTACATAGAGTTTTCCTCACATCAGCCGTGGTAAGACAGAGCACCTGGTCGTTGGGAGGAGGGGTGGTCTTCCTCGCCACCACGTCGTTCTGTGCTTCAAACCTAGCGTAGAATTTGTTCAGCGCATCTGGAAGGGAGGCATCTTTGTCACAGGCAACTGAAGTTGTCCTGTAGTTGGTGATGACCTGGATGCCCTGCCACATGCACTGCGTGTTGCCGCTGTCCTGGAAGTGACTGTGGATTCTCTGGCTGTGTGCGCAATTTGCCTCTCTGATGGCCCAGGACAGTTTGGCCCTCGCAGTTCTTAGGGCAGCCTTGTTGCCTGCTCTGAAGGCGGAGTCTCGGGTCCTCAGCATCGCACACACCTCCGCGGTCATCCACGGCTTCTGGTTGGAGAGTGTAGTGATGGTCTTGAAGAAGGTGACATCATCAATGCACTTGCTCATGTAGCTGGTCACTGATGCTGTGTATTCCTCCAAGTTGGTAGAGTCGCAATATGTTGCAGCCTCCCTGAACATGTGCCAGTCAGTACACTCAAAACAATCCTGAAGAGCAGAGATGGCTCCTGCTGGCCAGGTTTTCACCTGTTTCTGGAGTGGTTTTGTGCATCTGACGAGCAGTCTGTATGCTGGAATTAGCATAACAGAGATATGGTCTAAGTAGCCGAGGTGGGGGTGAGGCACCGCCCAGTAAGCGCCTGGGATGTTTGTGTAAACATGATCAAGCGTGCTCGCCCCTCTCGTTGCAAAGTCCACATACTGATGGAATTTTTTGTGGAGCACTGTCTTGAGATTTGCATGGTTGAAATCTCTTGTGAAAATAAACAGTCAGTCAGGGTGAGTGTACATTACAGTGCACTTCCTTAGCGTTAGCGCTGGGGGGAATGTAAACTCCGGTTATAATAACAGTGTTGAATTCCTGTGGTAAATAAAAAGGTCTGCATCTAACAGTCACAAGCAGGGACGTCACTAGGATTGGAAGACAGGGGGGGCTTAGCCCCCAGGGTATTGTTACTTGCGTTGGCAAAATCTTTGCACTCACATCTAGAGCTACACTTTTGTCAACAACCAGTCAAGAAACCAAGATGTTAACAAGTAAAACGTGACAGACATATCCTCTTCTTCCATTTCTACTCTGTTAAAGAAAAGTTATAAAGACTTAACCCAAGAACCAGAATTTTAAGGTCATAGTGAAATTTGACAACACAGGTTTGAGCGTTTCTCAATTAAAGATGATTTATTCTGCCAAATGATGTATACAATGTATGATATAAATCAACAACAAAAAGGCAATATTCAAATAAAGGAAAATTAAGAATGAAATCATTTTCAAAACCACAGTCAACTGTTACTTTTTGTTTATTGTCTACTTCATTGGTGGAAGCATCAAAAAATGCTCAATGAATTGAAGGATACAACGGTAATAGCATTAACAGGGACCCTATGACATTTAGTTTTCAGTGACAACAACATTCTATGGGGATTGATATTGTTTTATATGCCTGTTATAGAGAGAGGTTATATTACTGGCAAAGAATAAAGAGTTGTGATTAGCTTGCTAAGTTAACCATTTCTTGTATTTTGCTTGTTCACTCTAGCTAGACTACAGTTTTCCATAGCAAACCAAAATATCCCCTTTCATTTACCTCAAGAAAACGTAGCTAAAGGTAATTAAAAAAAAAAAACAACGTACAATTTCACTCTGTATCACGACACTTACCAATCTTCCTTTCACCGTTAGCGTGTGTATCGGTGTGTGTGAGCGGGAGGGTGCATAGCGAGTTCAACTTCAGACCAAACTAGAGTAACGACGAGACGAGATGAATCCTCCAGTTACTTGCAGCGCTCCGGTCTTCACACCAATGCAACGAGACGGTGCGGTGCATCATCTTGATAGCACAACGACTCTTTGTACTTCTGTCCAACTTCCGACTTTTCGGCTATTTTTTGTAGCTGGATATATATCATTTGTTGCGTCCAATTCTAAATATGAATGAGAATACGGTTATTGATAAATCGAATTGTTATTGTTGTTCTTATTATCATTTAGGGGGGCTTAGGAACATTTTGGGGTAGCTTCAGCCCCCCTAAAATAGGCCTAACGACGTCCCTGGTCACAAGCTCCACCAGCGATGAGCAGTAACTAGAGACTAGCATAGAGTTATTGCACCATTCCATGTTGATTTAAACACACAAGCCACCACCGCGAGTCTTACCGCACAGAGCTGCATTTCTGTCGGCACGAAACGAGGTGAGCCCGTCTAGCTAAATGGCGGTGTCCTGAACTATGTCGCTGAGCCACGTCTCCTTGAAAACAAAGAAGCAGCAGTCTCTAAACTCACGATGCGTAGCCTGCTGGAGTCAGATGTAGTCCAGTTTATTGTCCAGGGAGCAAACATTTGAGAGCAGGATAGACGGGAGAGGTTCTGTAACCTTCCCCGGATCTGTGCCTCGATACAATCCTGTCTTGGAGGTCTACAGACAATTCCTTGGACTTCATGGCTCGGTTTGTGCTCTGACATGCACTGTTAACTGTGGGACCTTATATAGACAGATGTGTGCCTTTCCGAATCATATCCAATCAACAGAATTTTTCACAGGTGGACTCCAATCAAGTTCTAGAAACATCTCAAGGATGATCAGTGGAAACAGGATGCACCTTTGATTGTCATGGCAAAGGCTGTGAATACTTATGTACAAGTGATTTTTTTAGTTTTTTATTTTTAATAAATTTGCAAAGATTACAAACAACCTTCTTTCATGTTGTCATTATGGGGTATTGTTTGTAGAATTTTGCGGAAAATAATGAATATAATCCATTTTGGAATAAGGCTGAAACATAACAAAATGTGGAAAAAGTGAAGCGCTGTGAATACTTTCCGGATGCACTGTATGCTTCCCCTGGGAGATATTATCAGGAATCATGGAATAAGTTTCCACTGTTATGCCAACAATACCCAACTTTGATCTAAACACAATTTTCAATTTGAAATTTCACAATTCTCCAAATTAGCAGAGTGTATCTGTCACGATTCCCTGTTGTCAGCCTTGTGCTTTTCCCTCACCTTCACCATAAACTACGTTTCCCACATTTCCCGGCCCTAATCACTCTCCGGCTGCTCATTCGTTACAGAACGATCGACCCACAATGGATCTAGCAGCATTTGTTATGGAGCTGACCCAGGCAGATCTAACCATTCGGGAGTTCACCCACTACTTCTCCCGCGTAGCTGGTTTCACCGGCTGGGATGACAAGACCCTGAAGTCAGCTTACAGAACCGGTCTACCCATACACCGATGGTGGGAGTTGCCTGAGATAGGTAACTACACCTGGCAGGAATATGTGGAGCTCATCCTGGAGACGTACGCTGCGGAGGAGCCTCCTCTCTCGATTCCGGGTTGGGCTTCTGGGTATTCCGCGCCTGCCACGGCCAACGAGCCAACGCCCACGCCTGCCACGGCTAACGAGCCAACGCCCACGCCTGCCACGGCCAACGAGCTGGAAGCCTCGTCCGTCCCAGAGCCGGCGTTGCCAGCCTCGTCCGCTCCAGAGCCAGCTTTGCCAGCCTCCTCTGCCAGGAAAAGGAGGAGAAGAGGAGGGGCTTCTGCTCACCAGTCTCCGTCCTCCATGGCCAAGTCCTCAGAGCCAGAGCCAGCGCCTGTAGCCTCGACCGTCCAAGAGCCAGAGCCAGCGCCTGTAGCCTCGACCGTCCAAGAGCCAGAGCCAGCGCCTGTAGCCTCGACCGTCCATGAGCCAGAGCCAGCGCCTGTAGCCTCGACCGTCCAAGAGCCAGCGCCTGTAGCCTCGACCGTCCAAGAGCCAGAGCCAGAGCCAGAGCCAGCGCCTGTAGCCTCGACCGTCCAAGAGCCAGAGCCAGCGCCTGTAGCCTCGACCGTCCAAGAGCCAGAGCCAGCGCCTGTAGCCTCGACCGTCCAAGAGCCAGAGCCAGCGCCTGTAGCCTCGACCGTCCAAGAGCTAGAGCCAGCGCCTGTAGCCTCGACCGTCCAAGAGCCGGCCCTTCTTGAGCCTCCAGAGCTTTTCAGAGCTCCGCCTCCAGAGCTTTCCAGAGCTCCGCCTCCAGAGCTTTCCAGAGCTCCGCCTCCAGCGCTTTCCAGAGCTCCGCCTCCAGAGCTTTCCAGAGCTCCGCCTCCAGAGCTTTCCAGAGCTCCGCCTCCAGAGCTTTCCAGAGCTCCGCCTCCAAAGCCACTCACAGCTCCGCCCCCAGAGCTTTCCAGAGCTCCGCCCCCAGAGCTTTCCAGAGCTCCGCCCCCAGAGCTTTCCAGAGCTCCGCCTCCAGAGCTTTCCAGAGCTCCGCCTCCAGAGCTTTCCAGAGCTCCGCCTCCAGAGCCACTCACAGCTCCGCCTCCAGAGCCACTCACAGTTCCGCCTCCAGAGCTTTCCACAGCTCCGCCTCCAGAGCTTTCCACAGCTCCGCCTCCAGAGCTTTCCACAGCTCCGCCTCCAGAGCCACTCACAGCTCCGCCTCCAGAGCCACCCAGCGCTCCGCCTCCAGAGCCACTCACAGCTCCGCCTCCAGAGCCACTCACAGTTCCGCCTCCAGAGCTTTCCACAGCTCCGCCTCCAGAGCTTTCCATAGCTCCGCCTCCAGAGCCACTCACAGCTCCGCCTCCAGAGCCACTCACAGCTCCGCCTCCAGAGCCACCCAGCGCTCCGCCTCTCGAGCCACCCAGCGCTCCGCCTCTCGAGCCTCCCAGAGCTCCGCCTCTCGAGCTTCCCAGAGCTCCGCCACCCAGTGCTCCGCCTCTCGAGCCACCCAGTGCTCCGCCTCTCGAGCCACCCAGTGCTCCGCCTATCAAGACACCCAGTGCTCCGCCTCTCGAGCCACCCAGTGCTCCGCCTCCCGAGCTTCCCAGTGCTCAGCTTCCCTGTGCTCAGATTCCCAGAGCTCCGCCTCCCGAGCCTCCCAGTGCTCCGCTTCCCAGGGCTCCGCCTCCCGAGCTTCCCAGAGCTCCGCCTCCCGAGCTTCCCAGAGCTCCGCCTTCCGAGCTTCCAAGGACTCCACCTTCTGAACCTTCCTTGGCTCCGCCTACCATGGCACCGCCCCTGGAGTCCTCCTCGGCTCCTCCCTGGCCTTCTGACCCTGTCTCGTGGCCTCCTCCCTGGCCTTCTGACCCTGTCTCGTGGCCTCCTCTCAGGCCTTCTGACCCAGTCCTGTGGCCTTCTCCTTGGCCTCCTGACCCTGTCCCAGTCCTGTGGCCTTCTCCTTGGCCTCCTGACCCTGTCCTGTGGCCCTCTCCCTGGCCTTCTGACCCTGTCTCGTGGCCTCCTCTCAGGCCTTCTGACCCAGTCCGGTGGCCTTCTCCTTGGCCTCCTAACCCTGTCCCAGTCCTGTGGCTTTCTTCTTGGCCTCCTGACCCTGTCCTGTGGCCTCCTCCCTGGCCTTCTGACCCTGTCCTGTGGCCTCCTCTCTGGCCTTCTGACCCTGTCTCGTGGCCTCCTCTCAGGCCTTCTGACCCAGTCCTGTGGCCTTCTCCTTGGCCTCCTGACCCTGTCCCAGTCCTGTGGCCTTCTCCTTGGCCTCCTGACCCTGTCCTGTGGCCCTCTCCTTGGCCTCCTGACCCTGTCCTGTGGCCTCCTCCCTGGCCTTCTGACCCTGTCCTGTGGCCTCCTCCCTGGCCTTCTGACCCTGTCCTGTGGCCTCCTCTCAGGCCTTCTGACCCTGTCTCGTGGCCTCCTCTTAGGCTTTCTGACCCAGTCCTGTGGCCTTCTCCTAAACCTCCTGACCCTATCCTAGCCCTGTGGCCTTCCTCTAGGCCTCCTGACCCTGCCCTAGCCCAGTGGCCATCCCCTGACCCGGTCCATGCTCTATGGCCGCCTCCCTGGCCACCTGACCCACGGCCATTTCCCTGGCCTCCTGACCCTGTCCCTGCCCTATCTGTCTCCTTGCCACCCCCCCGTTCTGTCATAGTCTTGTCCCTCTGTGCCCCTTGTGTCCCCTTGGACTGCCTGTTTGCCCCTTGTGCCCTCTTGGACTGCCTGTTTGCCCCTTGTCTGCTCGCCCCGAGCCCCTCCCTCACCCCTTGGACAATTGTTTTTTTGTTTTGTTTGTTCTTATTTTTTCTTTGAGGAGCGTCTGGAAGCCGCTCCTTTGAGGGGGGGTTATGTCACGATTCCCTGTTGTCAGCCTTGTGCTTTTCCCTCACCTTCACCATAAACTACGTTTCCCACATTTCCCGGCCCTAATCACTCTCCGGCTGCTCATTCGTTACAGTATCAATGAAATCAAAGATTGGATGGCCAGAAATGTCCTTCTACTCAATAACCCATTTTCTCATTGTTACATTGGATACCTGTTAAATTTCATTCATTCATTCATTCATCTTCAACCGCTTATCCTGTACAGGGTCACGGGGGGCTGGAGCCTATCCCAGCTAACATTGGGCGAAAGGCGGGGTACACCCTGGACAGGTCGCCAGTCCATCACAGGGCCACACATATACAGACACACACTCATACTCACATCCACACCTAGGGCAATTTTTGGAGACACCAATTAACCTAGCCTGCATGTCTTTGGATGGTGGGAGGAAGCCGGAGCACCCGGAGAGAACCCACGCAGACACGGGGAGAACATGCAAACTCCACACAGAAAGGCCGGGGCAACCGGGGTTTGAACCCATGACCTTCTTGCTGTGAGGCGACAGTGCTAACCACTGCACCACCGTGCCGCCCCTGGTTAAATTTCATATCAATTATAAAATTATTTTAACTACATACTAAACTTTGAATGGTCTAGCTCCACAGTACTCAAGTGACCTTCTGTCATGCTATATTCCATCATGTTCATTATGACACAACATTCTGGCCTGTTTAGATTAGATTTAGATCCTGTCCTAGATTATCAAAATTAGAGCACGACCGATATGGGGTTTTTGAGACTGATACCGATTTTATAGGGGGAAAATTAACGATTACAGATATCGTGGCGAACTGGCAATATAGTTCATTTTTTGCTAGAATGAAAACAGACCTTTTCTATGTGGATTGTGCACCGATTTTGCACCAATATGACTATGAAAGGGACTCAGAAGGCTGCTTTCTTAAATAAATATTTTTTATCAAAGAATTATTATTATTATTATACATAGTCAACCATTTCTAGAAATGAACACTGACAAAAATAAATAAATAAAAACACAATAAATATCTAAATAAACATCAGTACTGTATGTTAAGTATTAGTCAGTTGCTGAACATTTAAATAAAGATTAAATGTAAATTATAGCTAAAGAAAAATCAGTACTGTACATTTAGTATCAGTCAATTGCTGACCATTTAAATAAATCATGAAAAATAAAATAAACATCCATAGTACTGTTTAGTATCATTCAATTGCTGACCGTTTTAATACTACCAAAGCAAAGTATTAAACCAAAACAAACAATAACTCATGGTTCTCAGCTGCCGAGTCAAGAGATAAACAGCGGCATACACCATATTCTGCTATACAAGTTCAGGGGAACTTTTGGTGGTGGAAAACCAGACTTTTAAATATTATATTTGGTAAATGCAAAGATTGGAATTGTTTGAATGAAAGGGGTACCAAACTGCAAATCCTGAACAAAACAGTTTGGTGAATACTTGTTTATACATTAGCTTCCACTCAGTTGACAAGGTATGAAAGTAGCTACGTGGTTAGCTATAAGCTTGTTTTCATGGAGATTAAAAGATTGTTGTATATTTTCTTTCCAGCATTGCTTCTCACAAACTTGGTAATAACATAGCATGGAATCAACACTCAACAGGCACAATCCACCACCGCACCATTGTCTGCTGAGCTGCAAATGATGCTCTGATGCTTACCTTTCAACCTGCTACATTACTGACTGCACTGACAAACTATAGCTGGCTAACAGCAAACAGATGTGATAAACATGATTTACAATGGTTGCCAGGGGCAGTGTTAACGTTATATTAGTTATATTGAAAAGTAAGTTACACCGCGTAACTCCTCACTGTTAGCAGAACCACCGGCAAACTGAAAAAAAGTTTTCATATCTGCGCATATCGGAAAACATATAAGCCAATACCGATATATCTGTGAAATCTATCGGTCGGGCAATAATCAAAATCCACAAAAGGAGGTAGAGCCTTTTGCCTATTTGGCTCCTAAACTATGGAATAGTCTCCCTAACACTGACACACTCGGAACGCAGACACACTCACTCAGTTTAAGTCTAGACTAATGACTCATCTATTTAGCCAGGCATACACCTAATTTATCCATAAACTCACAATTAGGCTGCTTTATTTAGGTCTGCCAGAACAGTAACATTTCTCATAATATATTACTCTGCAATAAATTGAATGGTATATACGCTAATATTATTCTATTTGTTTCCCTGTCTCAACATTGGGATTCATATCCTGAGGTTACCAGAGCCAGCTCCGTTCCTCCTTGGTGTCGGACTCCACTGCTACGTGTCGAGTGATGACGACAAACTACAGCCAGTACTAACCAAACATCACTTCAGTCTTTTATGATGGACTTAGGAGGATGAACTGATGCCAACTCCAACTGTAAGACATTGGATACTTCATATGCCGCTGCCTAAACCTTGGACTTAGGATGGAACCCACCGAACTTCACCAAAATGACCTGCCGGTTGAACTGCGATGCACTTCATTGATCTCTGCCGGCATCACCTTTGTCTATTGATGGACTACACTCTTGAAATGGAATACATAGACTATCTATTCATTGCCAACAAAAGCCTTCATCAGCCAACTAACAAAGGGCAATGCATCCATGTCAGGGATGGGCAACTATTTTGGTAAAGGGGCCACATCGGGCTTTTAGTAGTGCATAGGGGGCCAAATTGTATTCCTTTTGAGATACAATGTTCTGCACTGATTTTGTTTTTGTATCTTTTAAACCAAGAAATAGTTTCAATTTTCTGTAGTTTATCTGTGACTAATGGGACTATTCTGCAATTTCCTAAATTATTGTATTGATCTACAAAGGTAGATACTTTTACATCAGGCATTAAAAAGCTGAGAAAAGGCTGAGCTTATAAATGTATTTACCATCTCTACTTCCCTGTTAATTTATTATTCAATTTAACAATCTCTACATCAGGGGTCTGTTTTAATAATAAAAAATTGAAAATTTATAGAACTTTTAAGGTTTGTCGCAAAGCAGGCGGGTTTTCTAAAACATTACCCGTTTACATGTTAAAAGGGTCATGATGCAGGTCTACTCAATGGTTTGACTTTCAGCACACAACAGAATAACACAGGCTGCATGACTGTGATAAATAATTACTGCAAGAGTTATATTAACATACAGTAGCCTACAGGTGCGAAGGGACTTCAACATTTCTAAATTGCACAAATAAAAAAATACATATACATATTTGTCTCTGGCTCGCTTTTGCTCGCATGTCAATGATGCCGAGATCTACTTTAATGTTTAATTTTAATCACTGAGAATGTTTACCTGCAAAGTAGCACCAAACATCACAAGCAGCCTCAAGAATGGACACAGATTAGCCGTATAACACTTTTCCTTGAGCAGAATATTGCACTACAGATCGATAAATTTGTTCAAAGAGGAAAGCCAGATAGAAATAGCACACTCGCATGCATGGTTGCCAGGTCGCACAAAATAAGTATTACATTAGGCAGAATATTTCCAATTTGCGGAAGTATAAATCTCAAACTGGTGGTGTTGCGTCTCTTATCTGGCAACCCTGAGCATGTTAAACGCTTGTGCGGATGCGTCAGGTCCCAATGCAGGTTAACTGAAATATCCAATGAAAAAAAAAAAAAAAAACGCTTTTACGATAAATGAGCCGCGGGCCACATTAAACCATGTGGAGGTCCTGATCCGGCACGCGGGCCATATGTTGCCCATGTCTGATCTATGTGAACTTCTGCAGCTAATCCAGGATGGACTTCAAAGATATTAGTCATTAATATTACAGTTTTTACAGGAGTTTCGCAACACTGCTTAAAAAGGCCTATACTGTCCGCTGCAAACATAAGGCACCTGCAAGCTACTTAAAATCACTAGTTGTGAAATCAGTCAACGCTAATTATTTGTTAATTCATGCCATTCAAATAAACTGTTATCAGCTTCTTGGAAAGGCAGTTTAGTTATGCTGATATCTACTGTAGGATACGTTGAGACAGACATGACAGGGTGAAAATGTAGTTAACAAGAAAATCTCAAAGCAGTGAACGATCTGTTTTCTCCACCACATTTCATACATGACTAGTTCATGCACTGGATATCGAATTCGATTGGAAGTTAGTAGGTAAACACTTTAATTTACAAGAGTTTGTGATTTGGGGGAGTGCGTTGTGTAGCCAAAATTCAATAACGAAAATTCAGTAGCTTTGTTTTGAAAAGCAGCTTTTTACAAACGTATGCAATATTTTAAAATGTTTCTTGATTGATTGACTGATTAAGTATTATGGTTTTATTTGCTACTGAATCAAAGTGCACTAACGTTTACTGTACTCACCCAGTCTGTCCAAATAGCTGATGACTATCAGACTAGAAGTCCGTTTTTACACAACTGTACCACTAGATGGAGCACCCAACTCACCCTCACTCTCCAAAGATCAGGGTGAATTAAAGTTGCACTCGGCAATTTTTCATGACTGTCGTCTTGTATTAACACTGACACTAAGTAGTATGAATGCAGTATCACTCAAAAGCAATACTGATACTCAGTTACTGATGCCATTGCAGAAATTCACCATTCACAGTTGAGCCAAGATTCATGATTCAATCCATGACTTAAAGTGTCCAATTACAGAGTGGTTACTGTGATTAAGTTTTAAAGAAGTATTCAGCTGGTCATGTGATCCTAACATGGCATCCCCCATGAGGGGACCCTCTCAATGTATAATAAAACAGCTTTAAGATAGTTACTGATATGACTGGAGTCTTGAAATTGTACTTCAAAATTGCAATTCAATTTAGTAGCAGTACATTAATAATAAAAGTAATAATAATAAACAATTACTGTGTGCACCTTTAAAAGCATTTACTGTACAAGCATTTCAATTTACAATTTTATGTATTTTTCTGTTGTGGGTGACCTAAATGGTATAAAAAGAATTCCACAAGTCCCAATCAGCCATTTTATTATTAAAATTATTCATATTAACATTATGAAATTCTTAAAGGGATGGAATTAACTTTCGCTCCCATATACACACACACACACACACACACACACACACACACACACACACACATTCATTATTTTTCAGTGTGATTGCATTATATATATTTAAGATAAGATATATGCAAATACCAATCCTTTTTTTATTTCGTATACCATAATAGATTACAATACAAAATATAATATATTGCAAAGTAGAATCAACACAAAAAACATTAGCCAGATCATTAAATTTCACAATGAGATTCAGCAACATCTGTCCACCCATACTTCTCTATTAAACTGCAGTTTCATAAGTGCAAAAAAAAAAAAAAAATCCAAAAAGGAAACACTGTTTTGAGTAATACCCAAATATTTAGATGAGTCTGAATGATGATGTGAAAACTCTGGAGTGTTTAAAGTAGCTAATGTAAGTGAAAAGAGATTATGAGGAGCTTGATTACTGGAGGGAGATGATACAGCAGCCCTGTGAGAAACACAGTTCTCCTTACACAAAATAAAAAAGGGAGGAAAAGTTTGTGCAAAAAATTAGTGAAATAGGTAGACAAATTCTGTGTCTGTGTGTTTGTGAGAGAGTGATATATCAGGCAGCTGCAGGGTCAAAGATCCTCTCTATGTCATAAGCCATGGACAGATATACATAATGATACACAGTCTGACAGTCTAGCAACAAGGCCAATATTAAGAGCAGTCATACACACACACACACACACACACACACACACACACACACACACACACACAAAAAGTATTTTTCATCCAAAAAAAGAATGTTTCATCATCATTTACTCAACCTCAATGTTTGACTGTTTGAAATGTTTGGAAGAATGAAAGGTACTGACAGCCTCAGTGACCATTCACTTTCATTGAATGGCGTCAGCACTTGTTTTTGCACAGAAGAAAGTCATCCATTTTAGATGATTTTTTTTTTAGTGAACTAACCCTTTACCCCCCCCCCCCACACACACACACACACACACACACACACACACACACACGCACGCACGCACGCACACTTTAGTGCAAAAAAAGCAACAGTGCTGATGTGACTCACAGTTTACAGTTTCACGTCTCTTTGAAAATTCTTTTGGATGTCATTTGAAAGGTCTGGACAGCTCAAATGCTGAATTTCAAGTTTATCACCAATAACAGTGCAGGTCTGAGGGCTGTTAAGTTTCCAATAACAATACCAGCAGTTGTTCAGTTAACATGTGTCAAAAATCCAATTCAGTTTCAACTCAATTGCAGGATCCTGTTTAGCTGCTGTTTGACAGTTTTGTTTTTCATTGTATGCTCTGTCATCTGACAACTGAGTTTGCTAAACAAGACATGTACAGCAAAGAAAGGACGACATCATGAACACTCTCCTTTCTATAGGAATTTGATACAGACCAACCAAAGATAACCATTACATTAACACACTACTACGGTACTACCATAATCCTCAGACAGTGAGAGAATTAACATGCAGTAGGAATTTGCAATTCTGCATTTGTGTGTTTCATGACGGAGGTAGGCACACTTCTCCTTACTGTTGCATGTCCGGAGGTAGTGGAGGAGGTTTATCGTCATACAGTGGTGGTGGTGTGAGGGGTTCAATGGTGAACGCATAGCTCTGTGGGGCATCGCTTAAGCTCTTCCTTCTCATATTCTCTGACTTGATGCGACGAATTTTGAGGGGTATCAGCTTGCTACCGGGACGGCTCTTTCTGCGGTTACCCGCTCCAGTACTGGGGTCAGTTTGGGAAGAGTGTCTGCGTGCCTGGTTTGAACCATCTTCCATGGTGCGTTTATTTTTCTCTAGCTCCTCATAGGCTGGCAGCTGGGTGATGCTGTTGTTCCGCACAGAGGATTGACTGATGGGGTATTGACCACTTTCTACCACCTCCTCGTAACTGGGGACCATGTAACCCTGAGCTAACTGCTCTGCCCTACGTACACAGATGCAAAAATAAATACAAGTACACAACCATATGTAACATTTACATTCATATTGATGTCATTACAGGGATACTTTACCCAAAAATGAATATTCTGTCATCATTTACTCACCCTCATGTTGATCCAAAATCCATTATTCTTTGTTGCAAGGAACTTATAAGGAAATGTTTGGCATAGGGCTAGGTATTGACAGATTTCCCGATTCAATTTTATTCTAATTCAGAAGCTCTTGGTTCAATTATGATTTGATCTGATTTGATATCTATTTATATTGGTTTCAGTTATAATGTCCCTTTTGCTTACATATAAAAGAAATTATCTCCCAGCTAATGCTGTTAATTATACAGGGGACTTTTTAACAATGGTACATTAGGAAAATATTAATTTTACCAATTATATTTGATTACTTTATCATATTAGTCACATTTTTTTATTTTTAAAAAAAGTACAAATAAATGTATTTCATATATTATTTTTGTTAAATATTTATTATTAAATTACATCATTTGTACAGTTTGCAAGTATTTACATTGATTTGTTGAACACCGGTACCGGTGAAACCGGTAATGTCTCTTTAACAAAAAATGGTATTTCTGTAAACAGTGTCTGTAAATGAGCTCATGTTAACTAGAGAGGACTCGAATAGCTTTACGTCATCTGTGCGATGCATGATTAGAATCAAATGGGGTTTTTTTTCGTTGTTTTTGATCAACGACTGACTGTAAAGAACAGAAAGGGTATTAAAAGAAAGTATTCAATGACAAATGTGTTGAGTGTAACTCACATTACATGGAACAACTTTTAATCTCATCATTCTGTGAAAGGATCTCACTGCTGAACACTTCACAACTAAACTACACAATTACTGGTGAGTGAAATTTAAACATTTATCAGCCAGTTGCCAAATATATTCACTTTTGTCGCATAGCGTGAAATTTGGTTACAAATGCGAGTGATTTCCTTTCATTGTGGTTCGCACTTGGTGGGGTGCGTGGTGAGTCGTCAATGGGATCCAAAACTTTCAAGATCCAAAAAGGACATAAAGGCAAAAGTACTCCATAAAACTTGTGGTTTAAATGTGGTTAAAGCCATGTCATCTGAAATGATTGTGTTGCTTTATCTAAGAGACAGACAAAACTCCTTATTCACAATAATTCAATCCACAGTCTCCTTAACGCGTTTATGAGAGAAGCTTATTCACACACTTCCACAAAGCATGCAAAGAGCGCTGTACACAAACATGACATCATTTCCAGGTTTGCAGATTTCATGCACAGTTGGGCTGATCACCGACAGGTTCATGATAAACACTAAAATGTTAAAATGTAACATCTTACTGATGTATAATTTGAATGGGATTGATGACCTGGCAACCGCATCCACCGTCTTGAAGCTTGCACTGTTCCAATCCAGCCGGAAGTCAAGATTTTGGTTACTTACCAATCGTATCCCTTCAGATGACTTGGATTAAACCAACTGAGTCGTATGGATTACTTTTATAATGTCTTTAAGTCTTTTTTGGTGCTTGAAAGATTTGGACCTCATTGACTTACATTGTGCGGACAAAAACACAACATACAGTCTTTAAAAAAAACTTTGTTTGGTTTCCGCAGAAGAAAGTCATACGAGTTTGAGACAGCATGGGGTGAGTAAATAATGAGAGAATAATCATTAATGGGTGAACTATCCCTTTAACAGTTGCGTTGTCTGCAGATGCACATATGCATGTGTATGCATGTGTATTTAAGTAAGTTTACTCACGTAGCCCCCTCCTGTGCGTTTGCAGGTGTGTTGCTGGCTTCCTGCCCCCTGGTTGCTCGCTGTTTGTTCCGTATACTCAGACACATAGAAAGCAACAGCAGTGCAATACCTCCTCCGACCAGCACGAAAGCCACGGACGAGGTGTCCCGGACTTGACCAGACTCCATGCCTGGTCTGGAGCTATTCCCAGCTGACCCTGATGGCACCACGCTCCACACAATCATGACGATCCCTAGGGCTATAAGGCCCACGCCCAGTGCAGCAGTAGCATACTGCGCCCCAGAGTTACTGCCGCTGGCTCTGCTGGAGCTGGGGCTGGGTGGGGTCTGGTCGCTGTAGGACATACTTCCAAACCTCACCAGGGATCAAGGCTTGAATCTTTTTTTTTCTGTGGCAGTCAATACTCCCTCAGTCTTAACTTCTAATTTTCTTTCCTGCATAGATTTCTTCTTTCTGTAAAGGAATGTCTCACTCTCCCAAATCTGTGAACAGAAAATCGAATAAAGCCGACTTAGCAAACATCAAAAAGAGAGTGAAGAATCAGACAGGCTGTTGTTAAGGTGTTCCAGTGTCTTTAAATATCATACAAATCCACACAAATCTAGCAATAAATGTTAGCGATCCATCCCCTGTCCGTCCATAAAGCCGCTGCCTTTCCCCAACACCTGTGTGTGCTTAATCAGTGATAAGGTTATCAAAGCATATTTACTGCCTGCCTGCCTACACACATACACCCACCACTAGGCATGTTGGAATTGCTCAACTTCCTGCCTTGAGATTAAGCAGGTGTACCTACAGCTAGGCTTTGGTTACAGGTGCATGAAAATGGAAGAAAGAGTTTAATTCAAGAGTGAAGTGATGGAGTTCACAGCTTTCTTGAACACAATCTTTAATGAAATTTCATCTGCCTTCTCTGAGGGAGTTTACATTAGAGTGAAGGCCAGGAAGCCAGTTAAAACATTTTTTTTAAACCTTTACTGACAATGTATTATTGTGTACTGGTCACACACTCCTGTTGAAAATAACTGGTTTTAGCTGGTTTAAGATGGTCTCCCAGCCTGACAACAAGCCAACTGACTAGGGTTGCATTTCCCAAAAGCATTGCAGGCTAGTTGATCATAGAGGTTTCTACGATTAACTTAAGCTTGCAATGATTTTGGGAAATGCAGCCCTGGTCTTCTCCTTACGTCTTGTTCTCAGATCGATGTAAATCTATGCTCTAATAGCACATATAAAGCCAGGTGATTTATTATGGCATCTACAGTACTGTGCAAAAGTTTTAGGCAGTTGTGAAAAATTTTGCATAATGAGGATGTCTTCAAAAATAATGTAATAAATAGTTTTCATTTATCAATTCACATCATACAAAGTCCAGTAAACATAAAAAAGCTAAATAAATATTAGGTGTGACCACCTTTGCCTTTATAGAGCACCGATTCTCCTAGGTACACCTGGATACAGTTTTTATTGGTTGTTGGCTGATATGATGTTCCAAGCTTCTTGTAGAATTCACCACAGTTGTTCTATCTATTTAGGCTGTCTCAATTGCTTCTGTCCCTTTATATAATCTCAGACAGACACAATGTTCAGTGGGGGCTTTGTGAAGGCAATGCCATCTGTTGCAGTGCTTCCTGTTCTTCTATTCTAATCTTTTCTATTTGCAAAAGTAATGTTTGGGAGTCTAACATTTATATTTCCTATTGACACACTAAAGCTGAAGATACAAATAAAAATCTTAAGGCAAATGCTTTTGTGAAACATCGTATGTGCCTAGAAATTTTGCACAGTACTGTATTTCCTTCTCAAAAGTCAGGACTCATATCAGTGACTCATAAGTTAAGATGTGTATGGAAAAAATTGGGCAGTTACTCATCATTCTTGCGTCTTGCTGGGTCAGTAAGTGCTCCATGTATTGACCAATTTTCAGGTAGGTGAAGGTTCTTGACCTTCAGGTCTGGAAATTTACAGTTTCTTCAGACTTTCCTTCAGAAAGTGTGTGTGTGACCGAATGGCACAAAACATAGAATTTATTGAGCACGTCTAAGCATGCGGACAGATCAAAAATTTAACGGAGAGGTGCTGGGAATGGTAGGAATTTCCTCCCCTCTCCCAAAACTCACTGTAGTCATGTTAGATAAGGCAAAATAATGCTGCATAAAATTGCAGCGCATAGGCCTACTTACAGAATTTCAGACGGTTATTGTATCATAGAGTGAACAGTTCAAACACACACAGCTTGAGCACTAACGCCTGAAATGTATCTATTTGCTTACTGAAAGTCAATGTAAACATAATATAATATATGTTGAAATGCTTTTCAACACGCTAGACTAGCGTGTACACTACATAATGACATTTTCAAAAAAAAAAAAAAAGAAAAGAAATCACAGCGCAGCGGTATAGCTACGTAAACAATCATCATATCATAAACGTTTGGGACACAGGAAATACATTTAAACCAGAAACCACGCACACACAACTTGCGGCAGAGAAAACGAAACTACGCGAGAAACTCCAAGAAAACGAGACAAACTTTGGATTCCCTGATACTGTCGTGAACCTTACCATGAAAACTTCCTGCCGGATCCATGTTTTGAAGACCCAGTCCGTTTAAACGCTGTATTTAGGAAAGAAAAAAAAAATTAAGTAAAAAAAAGTAGCATTTTACATACATTCATTAACGAGGTGAACTTGAACTTCATAAAGCTGTTACTATGGCCCTTACTGTGAATCAGAGACAGTCTCTACATCTTCCTGTCGAATTAACTCTTTAACGGCCACATTGGTGCTCTTAACTGCCCCGCCCATGTGTTCTGAGTGTTACTTTGCCTTGACATTGACTTACAGCAATAAAACTATAGAGAACCACATTTTGAAATTTTTAAATGTAGAACAAATTGGTCAATTATTCCAGTATGAATAAAGGTAGACACACAGGAAGCATCCATGGATAATTCAGATGAAATTCTATTTTACATAAAAACATAAACACAGTAATTTACAATCAGGGTTTCATTTTAATTTAATAATTCCTTATTGATTAAAGGAATATTCCATTTAAGTTAAACTCAATCAACAGCATTTGTGGCAAAATGTTAATAACCACAAAAATTAATTTTGATTTGCGCCTCCTTTAAAAAAAAAAAACAGAAATCTGTGTTACAGTGAGACACTACAATGGAAGTAAATATGGGCCAATTTTTTTACGTTAAAATGCTGTATCAAAAGTATAGTCACAAGATGTATACAGTATGCGTATAAACATTATTTTAGTGATAAAATCACTTACTAACCATTTCTGTTTGAAGTTACAGCCAATTTTACAACTTTATTGCCACGATGCAGTCAACAAACCCTAAAATGTCGATTTAAAAATTTTACAGCTCAAATAATACACTTATATTATAATTATAAAATTATAGGCTTCACATTTCTACTTTTAAACCCTCCAAAAATCGGCCACATTCAATTCCATTGTTGTTGTTTTGTTTTTTTAAATGAAAAGAAATGAATTAGAGGGACAAGATGAAATTAATATTTGTGGTAATCATCATTATTCCACAATTGCTGTCATTTGAGCTTAACTTGTATTGAACCCAGAATCCTTTAAAGAACTAGGAGGAATCTATTTGTAATCCCTGCGAAACCAATCTATACATGTCATTAATATTCCATAATGTATTTCTGTTTCTTTGTTCATATACTGAACGAGATTCACAGAATTGGTAACCTTTAGGATGACTTTAGATCGGTTTGCATGCTGACAAACATTTACATCCCTGCATGACTCTCAGAGAGTTTGTAATGTCATAAATATCAGTGTGGCATATCACTGCCTTCCCTATCGAAGAAGGAAGTGGGAAATGGGTGAACAATTACGAATACATTAATAAAAACACACTTCCAACTGAAACACAACATAAAAGTGCTTTCCAGCACAGAGTCTCCGGCACGCACAACACACAGCTCCAACCTCACGCCGTTGTCTGTCTCTCTCTCTCTCTCTCTCTCTCTCTCTCTCTCTCTCTCTCTCGACTAATTGAGAGAACTCGGTGCCAGGCGTCCATCCTTACGGCCCGGCCACGCCCTCCTCTTCATCACAATCAGCCTAATAAACCACAGCACTGTTCAAAGTCAGGACTTGGGGTAGTCCATGGCACCCACATAAATACAGTATGTCAATCATTATTCACTCAAACACGTAAATTCCTAGAGTGGAACAAAGGCTCAGCAATATTTAACTACTTTATGGGCAGTTGTGAATTTGGCAGTGTTAATGATGCCGGACAAAGGTCCATGCTAAAGGCAAGGTGCTTCCTCATTACTGTGTTGTTCAAGTTAAGGTATGGCATGAAACTTTTTACACAGATCAGGGAGTGTTCTGATATGAATTGCGTAGTTTTCTCAGTATAATAAAGTACTTTATTAATCCTGTGTGGGAAATAGCTGGATTTGCACGAAATAAAGTGTTCTAGAAATATCTGGAAAGAGAACAAAGACTTAACGACAATGGACAAGAAACAGATAAACGAAAGCAACACCTGAACGTTTTTATTTGTCTTAATGTGCTGGGATAAATGGGGCAAAAATGTAGAAGGGACAAATACAATTTGAAGGAATAGTTCCATCAAAAATGAAAATTTAGTCATCATTTACTCACCCTCATGTTGTTACAAAAACACATGGCCTTTTTTATGGAACAAAAAAGATGTTATGCAGAATGTCTGGCTACGTTCACACAGTCAGAGTTTGGGATTGATAACTCTATTTACATACAGGTGTCATTTGTGAAATGTCCTGTTCATACAACAGTGTACAGTAGAATTTCGAATGATGTCTGTATGAACAAACAACCGAACAACTGTATTCTAACCACTGTAACCATAGTGACAGTGACTAAAAGAAGTCTGTAGTGGGAACAGACTTCAACAGCACCGTTAAACATCAAACATAGGGCGAACAGACTTTGACACTAACCTTACGGGGAAACATAGGGGGAACAGATTTCGACACTAACCTTACGGGGAAACATAGGGGGAACAGATTTCGACACTAACCTTAAGGGGAAACATAGGGGAAAAGACTTTGACACTAACCTAAGGGGAAGCATAGGGGGACAGACTTCAAAACTAACCTTACGGGGAAACATAGGGGGACAGACTTCAAAACTAACCTTACGGGGAAACATAGGGGAACAGACTTCGACACTAACCCTAATTGGAAACATAGGGGAAAAGACTTCGACACTAACCTAAGGGGAAGCATAGGATGAACAGACTTCAAAACTAACCTTAAGGGGAAACATAGGGGATCAGACTTCGACACTAACCTAAGGGGAAACATAGGGGGACAGACTTCAAAACTAACCTTAAGGGGAAACATAGGGGGACAGACTTTGACACTAATCTTAAGGGGAATCATAGGAGATCAGACTTCGACACTAACCTTAAGGGGAATCATGGGGGATCAGACTTCGACACTAACCTTAAGGGGAATCATGGGGGAACAGACTTCGACACTAACCCTCGACACTAATGTGTCCAATCGATTCATGAGTTCATCCATCAGATCATACTTAACCGTGTGCAGAGCGCAGTTTTTTTGTCGCTCGGTACGTGCCCCCGAGTAGCTCTGGTGGAAAACAGCGGCTGAATCTTCAGATGACAAAGCTAATTTCTCTGTCTCCGTGAGTTAACGAAACCCCACATGAAACACACGAGACACACGCGTGTACACTGCAGTCTGTCTCTCACTTTACATGACATAACGTACAACTAGTTGTCCAATGTGTTTCCTTTCACACAGCACAGGTTTACCGAGAATGCAGTAGTGAAAACCGAAAATTTGTGGGTGTCAGTTCAGTTATATAATGCGGTTGTCAAACTCCTGTGTGTGAATGTAACCGTATTAAGCACTCAAAACAGGACTGACAACCGTATTCTGCTGCTGTGTGAACGTGGCCTCTCAGTCACCTTTCTTTTGTGGAGAAAACATTCAATAAATGTGAAAGGAGGCTAACATTTTGCCTAACATCTCCTTTTGTGTTCCATGGAAGAAAGAAACCCAAATAGGTTTTGAACAACATGAAATTTATACATGATATTTGCTACTAAAAAGTAACAATGTGATTGGGTAAAATACCCTATTATCACTGTGTTCTTGTGCAATGGGAATTAAACCTTGGTTGGTTTTAAAGCACCTTACAGTTTGGTGTTGTGAGTGTACTCTATACTGCTTTGGATAATATATTTGTTAAATGACACTTCTCAAGGTGAAGAAAAAAACTCATGCTATTCACTTTGCATCAGCTTAAGATGACCTTAATTGTTACTTAAAGATTAATTCAACTCTGATACCAGTACTAGGTTGATTTCATAAAATTATTGTATATTCAACTACATTATACACTACAATTTACAGTATTTTTCTGGTTGTAAATCGAACGCTCACATTTTAATTTTCTAAAATAAATGCATTTTCATTTTATCAAGAATTTGTAATGTAGACACAATTTTCATTGAGAAGTTCTTAAGATCTAAACTGATTAATATATTGTGTGTATTTGTCATTTCAAATGGATTCCATGATTTTTCAACTGTCTCACTTTTAGAGTCCATACTAAAAATGACATAAGGCCTGCAACATGTTGCCAAGACCTCCATTGCAAATAGAGAGTCCAAGAGTGTTTTCTGAATAAAGTGAACTTGCATTGAGTTTTCATCAAAACATAAATCAACGTCACCCCATTTGGGAACAGTAGGAAAGTCTGTTTTCGGCAGTGTTTTTCATTAAAGGGCTCAGACATTTGTGAGCTCAGCAGCCGAAAAATGTCGAACTGGGCAACGTTCTCTTTGTAGAAAGGCTTCTTGAAGTCCATTCCTTGGAAATGACCCAGACCTGTTCAGGTGTCTGATCTTCCATCCAGTGAAATTCTTTGGGCTGAGACCAAGCTGCTGCTGTTGGAAGAAATGGATCCATCAGATTCCTGATTCATTGGTTCACTGAACTTTTTGAATTTGACTTTTAAGAATTATTCAAGCAATAACACAAATCCTCGCTCTCTGTAGGCACACTGTTCCTGAGAACATTACTTGTAGGAAATAAAGCACATAGATCTTGAAAAGAGATCACAGAGAATGTTTGTGCAAAACAATTTGAGGATGGATCAAATCTAAGCCATTTACTCAAGTTTTATGAGGGATTTTTGGGACTTTAGAATTTAGGATTAGAAAAACAGTACAACAGATATTACCAATTTTGATTGGTAATAATGCAAATTATCATTTTTGATGTCTGGGTGAAAAATGACCCAGGCGATTCACAAAACTTGAATAGAGTTCAAGTTCAAGTACTGTATATCGCCTGGGTAATTTTTCACCCAGACATCAAAACTGATATTTAAAAAATATAAATATAATTTTATAAATATATTAAAAAGTTTAAAAATTTACAATTTAGGTTTAATATTTTACCCTGCTAAAAGACTGTTGATCGTCATGGCAACTGGGTGATGACCTGCTTAGAGAACTTTGCTGGTGTAGTGTCGGTGGGGTCCCCAAAGGTTCAACTTCCTGATCGAGTCCTGCCCTGATTTGATACAGACATCTGTTGAGATCTTTGCTTCACTGAGCTGTCTCTATCTTGTTTGACAATACATTCACAGAAACATCATTTTATAGAGATGTGCAGTGTTGTTAAACAAATACTACTATACTAACCATTAACAATAGTACTTCTCTCTTTCTCTGCCTCTCTCCCACTCTCTCTTACCTGGCTGCACTGACAAGGGCCTTCATCTCTTCATTCAGGTGATGGCGCACCATTTGCTTGTTGCTTGGAATACATAAAGCTGTTGCCATGGTATCAGAGCTGAAGGAGGGATCCAACACCATGACTGCACCATGAACCCCACTATTTTGAAGGCTGTCAGCAAACTCCTAAATGAACACAGAAACACACTTTTTCATCTCTGTGTTTAACAATATACCAACACTTAAATAAGTGGTTCATCCAGACATTAAAATGCTGCCATTATTTACTCAAAACCAAATTAGTTTCATTGTTCCATGGAAAATATTTGAAGAATATCCTGGCCACTCTTTTTCATACATTGAAAATAAAGGGGACTGAGCCTGACATGCTCCAAAATGAAGAAGAAAAAAACACCATAAAAGTGTTCAGAATGACTTTATGTTCCTCTTGTTCCTCTTTGTGCTATATTCTGTTCCTCTTTGTGCTATATTCCTCTAAAGCCAGATTTCAGTTAGGAACAATACCAAATGTATTTAGTTATTCCCGGAAATCTTTCCCTTCAGTAAGCGGTTAACCACTGGGACCAGATCATTCAGGCTGTTTTTTTTTAACTAGATCAAATGATTCTTTAAAAGAGTCAACTCAAGAGAAATATGTTCGCAAATTGGACATCGCTACTTCTTTCATGAACTCTAGAATGGCAAGTTTTTCAGTGAATAACCAAAAAAATTTAGGCATACTCCTTATAATTGCTATAATATCACTTTAGATTAGATTAGTCTTGCAAAACAGAGCATGAGTCATATGGAGCATTTTATGATCCTTTTGTGGCCAGGATATTCTTAAAAATGCACTTTTTGAGTTTTGGTTGAACTATTCACTATACTTTGTTCTCTCTCTTCCCCTCTCTCTCTCTCTCTCTCTCTCTCTCTCTCTCTCTCTCTCTCTCTCTCTAGTACCTTTAAATCAATCTCTTTAATCCATTTGATGATGCGATGACAAGTCCACACCACAGGATCTACATTTTGATTTTCACACTCTGTTCGCCTGGATTGCAGAATCTGCAACATGAAAATTATTTCAGTATTGCATAATTTTTCATATAGCAATGGCTCTACTCCAGTACCACATAGTGTATATTATCCTTGTAAAGGTAAAATGCTGAAACCACAGTTTCTGATGTGAATGTGAGTGTTGTTGTTCCTTCTTGGTAAAGTGTAATGTCTTAATGGACTTGCTGGACTTACTTTGCTATAGTTTGGGGAAATATTTTTACCCATAAGTGAACAAAATCAGACAAAACCTCTTTGGGATCATTTTAGGATGTTCTCATTTTGAAAAACAATTAATTTGTAGTTTTCTGTTAGAATTAGGTTTAGGCTGTGTGTTAGGTTTAGTTTAGTGAAGTAAAGTTAGCTTTATATAATAACAATAGAAGTCTAGATAACTGAGCAAACATGCGTGTACCAGGATTAAAAGTGTGTGTGTGTGTGTGTGTGTGTTTACCTCTTTGTCAAAGTTGAGAGTGTGTAGCAGCTGTATTCCCAGAAGCAGGCTGTTCTGATGGGCTTTTTTAGACACATGCATATGTTTTTCTAAGTCGGTGCATGTGAGTGTACTCAGGAGACGCCCGTCCACTAGGTGAGTGTGAAAAAACTGAGAGTACTGAGGGAGACCAACATCAGTCAGCCATGCCTGAGCAACCCAGTGATGATCCATATCTGCTGCTTTAGAAAGCCTGACACACACAAACACAACACAAAATAATAGGAACATGTCTTGGCTGTTTTTGGTCTTGAAGATTAAAATCTGTGATTTTTCACTATCATACTAGCTTTAGAACAAGACATTTTTTGTTTTTGAAAGAAACTGATGCTTCTATTCACCAAGAATGCATTCAATTGATCCAAGTTTCCTCTACTTTTAAGCCAGTGTTGGCATGTACTGTTCATTAAAGCTGGCAGTTTAGGACATGTGAGGGGGTCTGTTTCTTAAACTAGAGGCACTAATGTAATTGTCTCCTTGTTATTGTGCCTCTGGCTGGTCCTCTTCTCTCTCTGTCCTGGTGAGATCAAGGCCATTTTCTTCTTTTAAAACAGTACTTTTTGGAATAGACTTTAAAACAAATCTCTTTCAAAAAAAAAAAAAAAAAAAAAAAAAATGAATTTCAGGAGAAATGTGTTTCTTTTTGACCATTTTTAAATCTTGTATCTTCCAAGTGTTAAGATACTTTTCAGAAATAGAGTACTCAATGTCCCAGCAACAGAGAAAGACATAATTAATTAATTAATTAATTAATAATAATCATCATAATAATTCCTTAAATTTATATAGCACTTTTCTAGGCACTCAAAGCGCTTTACATAGTATAGGAGGAACCTCCTCTACCACTGCCAGTGTGCAGCATCCACCCGGATGATGCATAGACAGTCATAATGCACCATAACACTCACCACACAACAGCTATTGGTGAAGAGGAGAGTAGAGTGATGTAACCAATTCAGGGATAGGGATTATTAGGAGGATTATTAATCCAATGTTATGGAGGCAATTTTGGGTGTCAGCTTTTTGAATTTGCAAGAAGCCAAAAAGGATCTGCACTGACATTAAACTTTGTTATTGCAACACTGTCCTGACAATACCACATACATTTGCTAATAGCCCAACCTATTGGTCAAAAGCTATAAGCATTTATACTATGTTACAAGAACATTTTCTTAAATTAATCTCAATGGATAGATCATGCTATGTGCAATTACATATACTGTACTTATTATTATTATCACAACAACAAACAATTAAAAAAATAAAAGGTATAATTAGGAAATTAATTTCTATAAAAAGCAATATATTTTTTAACTAATTCCAGGGTAATATAACACAAAGCACAATTTTATAAACTTACACTCAATATTTAAAAAAATTATCATATACAAATTTTGCCAGATTTATGCTGCTAAATAAGACTGTCATCACAGTCTGTGAAAAAGGTCTATATTGACATACTTTTGTGTAAAGGTGTGAAAAATAATGTTTTTTTGGTAAACAGTGTGTCTGTGTTTGAAATGTAACGTCTTTATCACGTCAGTTATCTTGTTTGTTTTTTGTATTTAGGAAATATATACTATTTCAAAGTTAAACTTTGCCAGATATTACAATACAATAAGAAAAGGGTTTGTCGAGTGCTGAATTAACTGGCATATTAACATAAGTCCTCTGACAAGATGATTATACACCTTCACTTACTTACATCTCGAATATCACCCGGGTGCTTTTCTGTTAGTGCAATGCATTAATTGCCCAGAATTAGGCTAACTACTGTAAATTACTGTATATCATAAGATTCTTTTTATTATTATTATTATTATTAATTTATTTTATGAAGTTCATGTTGATCCAGTGGATCGAGGATCGCTCAAAATGAGATGTGATTTTTAAATGGCCACTTTGAAACGAGTATGTGCGATGTGACTTACAAAGATGAAACCAGCCCAGCAAACATTGTAAACATTGGTAAGTGTGCTATATATGTATATACGTCTCGTGTAGTATGCATTTTGTATAAATAAAATTAACTGTAAATCTTAAACATGTCATGGTGATTATTATTTAAGGGAATAGTTAACCCAATGATAATTCTCACATATCTTACTCACTGTTGTAGTCTCAAATTTACATGAATTTCTTTCTTCTGCAGAACAAAAATTAAGATATTTTAATGGAGAAATCATGTCTGTTTGCTTATACAATGCAAGTAAATGATGACCAACATTGTAAAGCTCCACAACGCTTATAAATGTTGACTCCAGTGGTTCAATCCATGTCTTTTGAAGCGATCCATGTGTGCCTACAGGATTTCTGAGGAAATCTGCCTGCTGTAACTACAAACTAATTAGGGTTTTTGCAAAAACAACACCAAAGAATTAAATTCAGGTGATGTTGAGAGAAGCAGTTTTTTTTTACGAGTATGTGTAGTGTTCATATACGTAATTATTGACTAAAGCATTTCTACCAGTAACCGTTAAGAACAAACACATTCTTGTGCTAAATAAAGCCAAACGCACCACAACGAATAGAGCACAATTCAGGTTTTTATAAGTTAAAGGTGTTATTTTTAACTAGACATGTATTCTAAAATGCAGCGCTCCCATGAGAGATGCTAAAAACAGTTAAACGTGATGCAGCTGTAAAAAGAATGGAAAGCAATTGAAAAACAGCGTAAGCGGACACAAAAACACATTCGGTTTGAACAGCACCTTGTTCACATGACACAGCACTAGCTGAAGTTTCTCAAAGTTATCTTTCAAAAAGACTGCCTTTTGTTCAGTTGATTGTTGCTAAATTTGCACGTTCTCCAGCGCTGCTTGCTATGTGTTCGTAAATATCCCGATGCTGTTTTGGAGCGGTTTCTTTTTTATTGAGAAACCATTCCAAATAATTCAGTGAGAAAACTTTCCGTACGAATTGTACTGAATCATAAATCAATTCAGACTGTTTTGCAAGCCTGGATGGCCAATTCACTGAAAAGAATAGACACATTCACAAATTGAGCATCACTAGTCTTTTTAAATAGCCAACGGAAATACGGGATACACTTCATGATTAATGAAATATTCTGAGAGTTAATGTTTCAGGTCAGTTGGAGCGCTCATGGTATGCACAGTGTATGCAGGTGCCACTGAAGCAATCCAATACATTTTGGGTGTGAACAAATAAAAAAGTAACACATTTTTCACTATAAATCTTGACATCAGCAGTCGCTTTGGCGATCATGATATCAAGCTCTATTACACTTCCTGCACCATCAAGCAAACTAGTAGTTTGGTCACCATTCACTTGCAATGTATGGACAAACATATGTATAATCATTAAAATATCTACGTTTGTGTTCTGTGGAACAAAGTTATACAAGTTTGAGACAGAGTAAGGGTGAATAAATGATGAGAGAATTGTCATTTTTGGGTGAAGAATTTCTTTAATAACTGGAGGTAGATCTGCAATGCTGTAACAGCCAGTGCAACAGAAAAAGGCCAGGAAAGTATGGAGCATTAGGGAGGGGGCAGTGCCAGAAATACCCCAGAACTATCTCAAGGTCAGAGAGCAGTGAGGACATTTTGGTTGGTTAGGCTGTTGCTGTGTGCAGTGGCAATGATAAAATTGATACATTTGTTGTTCTGTCTCTTTTATTTACAGTGTGTCAGTAAACTGGTAATTGTAAATAAGGTCAGCAGGATAAGAGCCTAATTCTTTTAACAACCAAATAGGCAAGACAAAAAAATTAAGTTAATTTAAGATACGTCCCTTTTTCAGGACACTGTATATTAAAGATAATTTTGTAAAAATCCAAATAACTTTACAGGTCTTTATTGCAAAGGGTTTAAACATTTTCCATGCTTGTTCAATGAACCATAAACCATTAACGAACACGCACCTGTGGAATGGTCATTAAGACACAAACAGCTCACAGAGGGTAGGCAATTAAGGTCACAGTTATAAAAACTAAAGAAACCTTTCTACTGACTCTGAAAAACACCAACAGAAAAATGCCCAGGGTCCCTGCTCATCTGCATGAACGTGCCTTAGGCATGCTACATAGAGGCATAGGGGCTGCAGATGTGACCAGGGCAATAAATTGCAATGTCCGTACTGAGACACCTAAGACAGCACTACAAGGAGATAGGAAGGACAGTTGATCATCCTCGCAGTTGCAGTCCAAATATCACACCTACGTGACAGGTACAGGACGGCAACAACAACAGCCCGAGTTGCACCAGGAAGGCACAATCCCTCCATCAGTGCTCAGACTGTCTGCAATAGGCTGGACTGAGGGCTTGTAGGCCTGTTGTAAGGAATGTCCTTACCAGACATCACCGGCAACAACATCGCCTATGGGCACAAACCCACCTTCGCTGGAAAAGACAGGACTGGCAAAAAGTGCTCTTCACTGACGAGTCACAGTTTTGTCTCACCAGGGGTGATGTTCGAACTTGCGTTTTTCTTCAAAGGAATTAGTGTTACACCGAGGCCTGTACTCTGGAGCGGGACCCCAGTCAATAAAGATTGACTTTTAAAAATCTAAAACCCTTATTTCAAACTGTAATAATAATCTTTTTTTTTAAAACATTACTGTTTTGGCAGTATTTTTCATCAATTTAATGCATCTTTGGTCAACAGCATTAATTTCTTTCAAAACAAAAATGTTTAAGTGTTCTAAAACTTGAAAAATTGTGTATTGCTAATGTTCTTTGGAAACGTCCTCTAAAATATAGGGAAACATGTAACAACTCAACTTGTCAGGACATTTTAAGTGGACCTCAGTATTTGAAATGGTCATAAATAAACCAAATCATGTTTTACCTCATCTAATAATGTCATCAGTTTTTGTAAGGGTTAGGTTTAGGGCTGCAATATGATAACCATAGTGTCTGAGATATCCTCACTAGCTTCAAAAGTCCATTTGAGGTTCTGTCTCACCCATGTCCTGATTCTGCATCCCTGTAGTCCTCGATGGCCAGACGGAGTTTCCTGCGGTGCATTGAATTACTGATACCCAAAACAGACTCCAGGTCATCATCAGTAAGAACTAACAAGACCTAACACACACACACCCACACCCTTCAATTTCAACACTTATATAGACACTTGTTTTAATACCCAAAAGTATCGTGGTTGTTCTGTGTACTTGAGCTCACTGCCACAATGGTAAAATTATATTGCTTGTACAATTTTATTATGGTATAACTTTATCATGTAATTATAGTGTAATGGTCTCACTGGCATGATTTTGCAGAGTGTCATACAATATTCATTGATTGTCTAAATTTTCTATGTATGTATTTATGCACAATGACAAGGTGTCATGTACCTTGCCACTCTTGACGTTATCTGCACAGGCCCGGATATACATTGGCATGGTCATGATCACCTCCAGCCACGCCTGCACAGTTCCAGCACGCCAGCGGGACATGGGCACCGTCCGCGCGAGCTCCACCTGCTGAAGCCGGTCCAGCTTCTCCTCGCATTCTGAGAGGCTCACACTGAGGCGGGCGGGGCTTGATAAACTGTCCGAATCTAAATTGGTTGATTATGGGAAAGGAGCGCGAACATAAATCAATTTATAATGTATCGCTTTTTCACTCAGTAAGTATTATTGAAGCTTTCTCTCAGAAAATGTTTGACGTGTGTTGCATCATCAGTAGAAACTGCGCATTTATACTGAGAAAATAGATCATTACAGTTGTATTAGCAGATACATGTTCTGTAACACAAAGGGTTTCCTAATTTTTCTTCCATATTATTTATTTATAATTTATTTAGGTCCGTACAAGTCAAGCCAAATACCATCCCGCCCACGTTTTAACCTCTTAAACATGGATAATTTTTGCACACAATAATTCCACCAGTGGATGGCAGCACTTATCTGTTTTCAAGAACTGGAATAAATAATGTTTTGGGGGTCCCAAAAAAGCTCTTGTCAATATTGGACAGACTTCACCATTCTCAGAATCAGTCAAATCTGTCTGGGTCCAGACGTTATAAATTCAAGACTGAGATTAGCAAAACAGACTGACAAAAAGATTGCTTTAAGTGTTTTTAAAAGTGTAAATGTTGTTGGCAAAGAAATAACTTGCTTGTCTGGACAATCTTTGTCTTGAGACATCCTATACAATACTACAACAACGTAAGTTTTTTGGGGGGGGGAGTTTCTATTTTCTGGCAGTGCTTTATTAGCCGGAGTGTGGAGTTTGGACATTATCAAGAGCCAATAAGGTAATGCAGAGGCAATGTACTGTTATATACATGGGATTCATAAGCCTGCAATAAGACTGTTTTTGAGAACCCCTATAAAGACTTTAAAGATCGGCCACACACAGATAAATGCCCCATGTGGTTAAGGATATTTAGAAATGAGTTAGTTAATTATGATTACACACACACACACTACTACCAGAGCACCATCAGACAGATGAGGTCAACATCACCACCTCTGGGAGGCAAAGAGCGAATAACTCAGCCACACACCATTCAGTGTTTTTGAATTTATTTCAAAATAGTCTGTAGTTATATAACTTATTACCATTTTAATTTCCATGCCATTTAGAGTTCCATGCTATTCAGCACCAGCCTGAGCCAACACAGCCGGAAAAGAGAGAGCGTCGACAGAACACAATCTCTCCATTTCCAGCTGATGAAGAACACACTACATGCTCTAAAAAATCATATCAGTGCAATATTGAAATGTACACAATGGTAAGAATCTGTCACTGAACGATAGCTAGCTTTGATTTCAGAAAAATAAAATAAAAAAAAGAGACTATAAATACAAAGTGTAATGGTGAAAGAGAAAGGCCCTGTAGAGTAAAGGTAATCCAGTTCCCAAGTGTGAAGTAGTATGGGAAACTACTGTGAAGCACTATGTCATACCCTGCTTTATTAAAGGTTACAGTTATAATTTCAATGACAATAATTACTATGATGTCTATCCTAAGAGGATAGTGGGCTGGGGTTTTCATAACCAATGAGCAGAGAGCTGTTTTGTGTTTCCACAAACTAGTCCTGGTGTCACAGGTCTAAAACTTCCTACAGCAAGACTGCTACTCTGATCCGTTTTTGCCTCCTGGTTATAGTGTTATTGTGAAGGCAGTTGTCACTGTTAGTGTGTGTAATGATGGTTAGAAACTCTCCTGCGGGAAAGACAATATGAACCACTGTTCACTAAAGTCACTTGACTACTTAAAATGGTGTCCAGAACACAGAGCAGTTTGTGCTTCAATGAATAAAGATATTTTAGATTCATACACACTGAGTTCTTTAGCCTGCTGGCTTCCTGCAGGAGAGCTTGATCAATATGTTTGACAGGTTTAAAAACAGCAAGACAATGACACTAAATCCTAAACAGACGCAATGCAAAATTTGCCCGTCCACACTGAACACGATAATGCAGTGTGATACAAAAGTCACAGCCAATCAGAACATGCTTCATGTTTAATATACAGGCTTGACGAGTGGGATCTCGGACCAATGAGATTTTACTGTGTGCGGGGCCACCCCAAGCTAACCCAAAATCTAGGCAAAAACTCAGATTTACATGGAAGATATCACTTTTATCACATTGCATTCTGTTAGGACATGGTGTGAGAGTTAAATTAAATAAAAGGCATCCGGAATCCAAAAAGACATTTACAAGCACTGAGTGGTGCACAATGACCATTATTTACACATTCAGTAGGCCTTCAAGTTTCCAGTGGGATGCTAAAGTGGGTATAAAATGAAGGGAAGAATAAACACGCACACACACACGCACTGCAGCACAGTTCGGAATCCTTGTGCTTGTGCTCATATGGATGGCAGCCATAGAGAGACTAACACATGTGCACATCCACACACACACACATGAGAGGAGGGGATCTCAGCTTTGTCACCAGTCACCATCTTCCTCTATGTAGTAGTCGGATGTGTTAGTACCATCAAACAGAGTGGGGTCCAGGGACTTCCTTTGCTTTCCTCGACCAAACACCCGTGACAGAGAGCCCAGCCCCATCCTCTCCTTTTTCTTCCGGCGTCTCTGCTCCTCGAGATCCTCCAGAGACTAAAGGGTGGGGGAAAGAAAGAAATAATGAGCAATAGAAGTAAAGGTGATACATCAAAAATGTGTGTGCAGAGCAACTGTGTTCTGTATCATGGCACAATGTTCACATGTGTGTACATGTTTATGTTTTGGAATGGAACGAGCGTCGCAGTGCGTTGAAAGCAGTGTCTGTATATAGTTTGATAAAAAAGTGATATATAATGTATATGCATCTTCATTATAGAAATTTCCAGGCCTTGAAAATTCCCTGATATTTCCAGTTTTCCCATAACCATGAGAATCCTGAAAAACACCCTTTGGGCACATTAAGGACATCTTCAATTGGAAAAATGCGTACATAAATATAGCAAATACTATTTTTTCTTCTAAATATGAAATAAATATATGAAAATTTTCAGCAGGTTAGGATCAGTCTGTAGTAATTACTATACTTACTATATTTATACTTACTATAGCAGTCAATAGTAAAGTCTATTATAATCAGCTTCATATAAAACAATTGAAGCCATTTAGAAATCTAAGTAAGTGTGTGTGTGTGTGTGTGTGTGTGTGTCTTACATTGCAGAGAGAGTGTGTTCTATGTCGTGGTGAGTCTGATGTTGTTAACGACCTCTCTCCCTCCATTACAGAGGCATCCGAGATGACTGACGCTTGTTTGGAGTGACAGGGACTGATCCTGGCTGCAGACGATGACATCATACTGACACTATCAGCATCACACACACATGGTGATACTTTCAACACTGACAGACATAAACACACACACACACACACAACTGTTTTAGTAATAATGTTAGATTTGTAGAATTGTGAGGCTGATTGTGCATGATCATTTTTCCTCATTTAATGAAATGAACAATTTTCAGCTTCATGGTACACTTCTTTCTATACAGATGTCCTCTACTGTATATGTGTTATGTGTGTGTGTACCCTGTCTGTCCATCGAGTGGTAAAGGTTTTGTTGACTCTGACGTATCGCAGCAGTCAGAGGAAGCTCTGCATGCATCGCCCACTCTTGGTTGCCGTTGACGACAGTATCCGAAGGCATGGCCAGCGAGTGTCGCTTAGGAGCATCCTTAGTGAGCGTAGCCAAAGACTGTTTCGCCTGGAACACACAAACAGATATAATTCAATCAGGTCTGCTATTTCCCACAAGAGTGTTTTTGTAAACAAATATTAAACATGTGAAAAAAAATGGTAGTACTGCCCAAGATAACTGCTCCAAACATTTCACAGTGTCAGAGAGTTTGTGTGGAGTTAAAGTTAAGTTATAAATAGGCCCATACAGAATCTGTGCCAGCAGAATTTCACAGAAAGCTCCACTGATGTTTGAATTCAAACACAGTTTCTTTGTTCTTTTTTTTTTAGTTTTTACTAATTTAATATATATAAATTCTTTCTTGGTAATAGAGCTGGTGTTGAGGGACCAGGTGAGGTTCTCCGCTAGGTGAACACCAAGGAATTTGGTGATCTTGACGATCTCCACAGAGGAGCCGTCGATGTTCAGCTATATTTAAATCCATTTCTGTGGATTTAAATACTATATTTAAATCCATTTCTGCAGAATTCTGCACATTTTGCCCCACAATTGGTAAAGAAAATTTGGAAACACTTTACAGATTCAATGTGGGCCAAGATATAAATCAATTTACACCACAGTCATTCCAGAAATCAAGCCAAAAGAAAAAGCCCACCACAATCATGCCTGATATCATTAGTTTAGAATGGTTTCTCTTTTCAAGCTCCTAAATATTCTAATAAACTAACATGCAAAAGGGAACACACAAACACATTCAAACTCAATGTGAGGGAACAGAATTGTACATGCTTTTCCATTGTATATACACAATGAGTTCATTCTCATTGGCTGACTGCAATAATCAGCCAATGAGAACATAACAGACATGCCACCAATCACGTTGCATTTCAGAGGGGGATTCAACACAATCAAAGAGGCTGAGTGACAGGCCTGGCCGATCTTACCAACATGTTTTTAGGAGAGGCTGGTCTTTCTGGAGAGCGAACGAAAACGCGGCTCTCTAGTTTCTGAGCCATAATGTTACTAATCTGTTAAAGAAACACACACACACACACACACACACACACACACACACACACACCTCAACACTGATGTTTCTGAGCTACTCAGTAAAAGACACATGAAGACACTCTAAACCAAAGGAACATGCACCTCAATTATCTGTACTCACTCATTCTCTCAGCAGACATGATGGAGGACATTTTCATGTGTGTGTGTTTGCCTATGGCACGTCTCTCACCATAGTTAATTCGGCCTCCAGCTCTTTGATCCTGTTCTCTTTCAGGTCCAGCGAAGTGCGGAGCTCACTGGCGTGTTCAGTGGCCTCTTTGGTTTGCCGACGTAAATCCCATTTTTCCCGCTCTAACAGATCCTTTTCTCTGGCTAAGACTCTCACCGCATCCTCACTCTCCTAAAACACACATACAAGATAAGCTTGTGGAAATGTGTACATGTTTGATGATGTTGTGCAAGTAAGTGCGAATGCATAAGAGCTTGTTGTGTATGTGCTTGTGTTTGTGAGATATACTTTTCGGTGTTGTTCATAGTTGCGTATAAAGTCTCGTAGCTGCTCCTCACGGCTATCCAGTGTTGTGTATAGCTGCTGCATCTGATTTACGAGATCAGTCCTCTCCAACCTCAAACGCTTCCGGTCAGCCTTCATTGCTGGGGAAAACAGAGAGAAAGACTTTTGAAATAATTTGAAATTTTGAAAAGAAATTCAGTATCCTAAATTTCAGACACCAAATTCAGAAACCTACTTTAGGGGTCTTTACAGCTACATTTACATTTATGCATTTGGCAGACGCTTTAATCCAAAGTGAATTACAGTGCACTTATTACAGGGACAACCCCCCCCCCCCCCCCCCCGGAGCAACCTGGAGTTAAGTGCCTTTCTCAAGGAAACAATGTGGAGTTCTTCTGATTAACAGTTATGTGCTTTAGCCCACTACGCCACCACCACTCCCACAGCTACATTGTGAAGAAAAATACAAACAACAAGAAAGAAAAAGCTAAAAACAATATGGGTAGTTGATGCTTAATGTATCCTTGATCCACATAAAGGTTTTAGGATAAGACTTATATGAATGTGGAAAGATTGTATCTGAGGTCCTAATACTGGTCACCATTTGATTTTTTTTTTTACCAGTAATTTCCCTTCACCATTTCATTTTAAATAGTCTTGTGGTGTGAAAAAATGCATTTTTAAAGGTCAATATGTTCCATGTAGTCTCTCAAATTATATGAAGTTACTAAAGTGGCCTGCATAATATAAATAACTTAACAAAAGGCTAAAATAGTTTAAGGATAACTCACATTAACGGACATTTGAATTGTCCAAAAGTACTTAAATCACCACTACTCCTATTTATTCCCTTGTTAAATCAAAGGACATTTTAAAAACGTATAAAAAGGTGCAATGCATGCTTTCATAAAATCAAGTCTTTTTAACCTTTGTATCAAAATCTGTGCTCCACTAAAAGTCTTGCCCTGACCAATGAAAAGTGCTTCACAGCATGACAATATTCTGTTCTGGTTCAAGCACAAATGAAAAATCACATTTCTAAAGATTTTACAGAGAGAGAAACAGAGAAGTAAAAGCATGAAACCAAGATATCTTCTATAACTGAAAGAAAGAGAGGTGTACTTGTGTTTTCTTTTTTATCTTCCCATTATTATTGGGTGCACTGAATGTTGATGAATATTGAATGTATGTTGATTAAATGCTGTTGCTGTGGATTCATCTGTCAATGCAGTTATCTTACATATACAGTATAATTATATTATATAAACTTAAAGATTAATCATTTAATAAAATAATTTCTGAGATAATGTGCTATTTGGATTCTGGTCAACATTTGATTCATTTAAATACATAATCCAATTAAGTTTGCATGTAAACATTCCCATTTACACATAATTATCATTCTATTGAACTCTAAGATGTCAGTTTGTATTACTCCAATCCATCTCGCTCTCCCTCTTTTTCCGTTTCCAGAGTCTTTCTCTCTTTCTCCAGCTGGCTGTGGTTAACAGTGTGTGATAACAGAGGCAGTAATTGACTGTTTTAGGTTGCTTGTAGCTTCTGCTCTGACTTGCAAATTGCAGCCCATCTTTTCCAAGGACATTGAGGCTATTCAGCCCCCACTTAAAGACTCATTATACAGGAGCCAAATGGCACACAAAAAAGCCTTTTCACACTCATGCACTCACAGAGGAACACCTGGTAGGAGGTGGAGTGTGAATCGGAATAGCAGAGAATGTTCAGATCAGTGAATCCTCTAAAAGGCAAAGCTCTCCAATTACCAATTGCATCCATTGTTTAATTAACCAATCTGTGTGGTTAATTAAACAATGGATGCTCCTTTTCATTCAGCTCATAAACAGACACAAATTGAAACAGAGATAATACTTTGTATTATGAGAACTCACACACTGAACACAGAATATTTTATTATTTTTTTCAGTTTTCTTTATCCATCTCTTGCTGACGTGGACTACTACAGAAAAAAAAAGACTTATTACTATTTTATTTATTATTAATATTTTAATTTAGATTTTTTTTCCCCCTAAAAGCGATATGAGCATGCTTCTGTTTGTGGACAGTGTGATGGAGAGCCTGTGAATCGGTCTCCATCATGGAATTTTACTGTGTTCAAAGGACTTATTCATTGTTTTACTCTCAATTTTGTAATATATATTGTGGTTTAATAGTGCAAATGTTTTTATTCGTCCAATTTGTTGTATTTATTGGTTTCATTTTTAACTCTCATTTTAACTCATTATGTATTTATTCAAAGATTTTGTATTTAAAAATGGGGAGGTGATGGTTCATTTTATTTAAATTAATGGTTTGTTCCAATTAGCAAAGGCGGGAAAATTGTGTATTTAAACCAGCCGCCACTAGAAGGAGGGGAGGACATGGACAAGGTTGTAGCACAGCTTGAGTGCAAATATACTCTAGTCTCCATTGTTTGGAGTGGGAAGTGGGTACTGCACATGGTACCAGAAACAGGGCTAGTTTTTATACTTTTTTTAAAAAATTTTATGTAACCTTGTTTTTATGAGTGCTAAAACACTATTTATTTGCACCTCTGCTGAATTAAACATCGTTTTTGGAACACTATACCTTCTCTCTGGTGTGATTCTCCTTGTGACCGCTCTGGTCCCCATCACAGACAGAACTGGGGTACATATACAGCTCAGATGACCACATAAAACAGTTTAGGTGCAATTAATGGTCAGGATTCCACTTTAGCTGCCCATGACTTTGCATGTGAAACACAAAACCGGTTATTCCTGCATTGCTCTCTCAGTTTGGGTTTGAAGGTCAATTGAGAAAGTAGATTTAGAGACAATATCAGAACAAGGAGAGCAGAATCCCTTGATAACTAAAGACTGAGAATGTTATACCAGTTTTGTGGTCAGTGCTGTTCTGATTACTTTTGCATTTCACAGTAAAAGAGCTGAAACATGAGCCGCAGAACAAAATAAAGATCTGCAAGAAATACTTTAAGGGACTGCACCATTCGCTGCAGATTAAAGAAATGGTACAGTCAAAACATCTTATGCTCCTCAAAAGCGTTCATTATAGTGGTTCAATCTACTTGTCTGGGACTCAAAGGCCTCTCAGATACTTCAAAATCTGTGGCCAATTTTAGACACCTCATTTGAAATGTTCTTTTTCCAACTTTTACTTTTTTTACTTTTAAGATTTTGAAATTGACAAAGTTAGCCAAAAATGACTTAATAAAAAATTATAAATCACACATGTCAATGAAATCAATTAATTAAAAAAACGAATCTAATTTTCACCCTTTTCACATTTTTTTATTCCACGCAAATCTTTAAAGGAACTGTTCACAGAAAAAGGAAAATTATGTCATCATTTACTCACCCTCATATTGTTCCAAACCCATATGACTTATGGTCCACTTATGTGGACCACAAAAAGAGATGTTAGGTAGAGTGACAGCCTCAGTCTCCATTCGCTTACATTGTATGGAAAAAAAAAAAAGTGAACTGCGAGTAGGGACACAGGAGCTTGGACATTCTACTAAACATCTCCTTTTTTTGTTCATTGGAAGGAAGAATTACACAAGAGATACACAATTATATGATGTTTATTAAATGGCAGAATTTTCATTTTTTTGGGTGAACTATCCCTTTAAAAGGGCGCTCACCTATAAAGCAATTTTAGTGAAAATTTACCTTATTGCAAGTCTTTCATTTTCAAAGAGAGTTGGTGATTTCCTGTGACATGAATGACAATGGCCATTGGCAATGTGATGTGGGCATGTCCAGTAATGAGGCAAAGTTAAGAAACTTAACGTCATATGAGCAGCTACACAATGTGGCAATTACAGATAGCTGTAAAGACACTAGAGCTCATGTAATTCGTCTGCTGTGAGACACTACATTCAAGTGCAGGCAAGATAGAGGAGAAGTTCCTGTTTTTGTGAGTGACTTCACTGTTCTGTTTGAATTGTCCCTGCCCACACGTTTCATCTTGTTGATGACATGACGCATTATGTCCTTTTGCAAATTACATACAAACACTTCCCCAGCAGAATGTTATGTTTTAGCAGCAAGATAACTGATTCCTTGTCAAAATAGAAAGACCTCTTATTTTTACCAGCAATGAATGTCATTTGTGATCAGATTTTTTATTTGATTTTACTACACACCAGTAACATTGTCATCCAGCAGCAGGAACACCTTCAGACTGACTGATCTCCAACTTATATTTAATTATAATTAGTCTTTCTTTTCGCTGAGCAAGTTAGAAGTCAGGCTTTGGGGTTGTAGGTCTGTTCTGCCAACTCTTTGCTCATTTCAGGATGACAGGTTCAGAACAGACGGAGTTGGGGTGAAAGGTCAGGTTCATTGTATTCATTAACTAATCTGAACTCACCTTGTAATGCCTCCTTGGCTCTGTCCAGCTCCTGCTCTTTCTGCGTCAACTGCACTCGCAGCTGTGAGACAGAGAGCAGCTCCACAGAGCAGCCTCCTCCCGTCTCCTCCAGCTCACGGTTCAACATCTCCCTCACCTGCTTTAACACAGACACTTCCTCCTGCAGACGCACCACCTCCTCATGCAACAGCACTACAGAGGGAGAGAAACATTCATATTGACAGAGTAAGAGAGAAATTAATTCTAAATAACAAAACAAAATGTATAATTGTAATTGAATATGAATATGAAAATGAAAATTTTCATATTTTCCTGATTTACCTTGCTCTATGCCTTACTGCTAAATTACTACATTATGAATATTATCATTGAGTAATATTCTGCTGCTGTATTGCCATTAAACAGTGTTTGTTGTACTGTATATTCTTATGCCGATAGAGTACACTAACTATGTGACACAGAAATCTTCAATGAGTAGGCTAAATGGAATCATTAGTGTCACATGGCTTAAAATTTTACAGAATTTTAAATATGAAAGATAAAATCTTGTTCTAGGTATTACACCATTTCAACTTCATGCAGAATATGCAAATATTACTCCTAAACACTCGATAGATCCCCACAGTTCTGAAAAAAAATCCACCTCACCAGGTGTTAACTTGGGACATATTCAAAATAGAATTCCTGTCATTTCTGCATACAGAGAGCGAAAGAGAAAACTGTGCATAGGTAAAGGGTGTGTTGGAATGTGAGGTAAAATGTTTAGAAGGCTAATAGTAATAATGTATCTACAGCGGTCATGCACTGAACCTACAAATACAACTCAATCAATCACACAGTGACCATGTTTACAACCACATAAAGGTGCAATAAGTAAATTTTTTCATGTAATATTAAAAAAAGAAATTTGTCAATGTGTGAATGGCTTGTAACGCAACTTAAAAAATTAGCCCTTCCCGGACTTCCTAGTTTGCCTATTAAAGCCTGTAGACTGATTTTCATGCGAAGGGAGCGGGTCGCTTTTGCAGAGAAAATCCAAAGGATGTGACGTTTATGCGTGCTCTCGAGTGCCTTGACTCGGACAGTAATAGCTTCTCTTCCGATATTCAACAGCAACAACACACTGCAAAACTAGGTAACGTTATCTTAGAGATGGAATCCAGCAAATGTCCAGCTCCCAACACAACATCAACACCTACACAAACTCAGAGTATGCCAAAAAAAAAACAAAAAAAAAAAAAAACGTTTATCTACTGAATCCTGTCGGGCTAAGCGGGAAGGTGATTGTGGTCGAGCAAAAACTAGAGTGACATCAGCAGGGCATTTGATTCCTGGAGGGACCTTCGTTCAGATTTGGTGATCAAAAACCGACTCTGAATTGGCATTCTTCTTATTGGACAGATAAGTTTACATTACTTGCAAAGCATGTGAAATATTGTGCCATAAGGATTGATCTGTGTAATTTTAGCTAACTTGATCTTGCCTGCTAACGCTGATGAATAGCAAGCTACCTTGCTTCATAACTTTCAAATAATTTCAACAATATTCTCTTTATACTAAAAGTCAGGTATACGGGATAAATTTAAGCAAATACGCTGGTTTCTTATTCGTAGTACAACATATGACATACAAAACATACAATAGTGCAACAGTAAACTGTCTGGTATAGTTCGTTTGTATGTAGCTGTATGTGTGTATCAGTATGCTATGTTAGCTGATTAGTTTTAGTTTAGTCTCAAAGTTTGTAGTAAACAATCATAACTGTGTAATTTTAATTATGCTACCTCATCTGTCAGCATGATGCTGGTGAATCACATTCAGTGTCTTTATATGTTACTTCATTGTTTTGGCTGATACTCGCTCACGTCCCTATGGAGAGTGTGTATGAGCGCGAGCACGGGCAACAGGTAGCTGGCTGCATTTCACTAAACGGCCACAGGTGTCATTAATAATAAGGGTTTCTGAATCTTACATACTGCACCTTTAAGAAAACAGTTTATTCCAGGGTTTTTGCAGAAAGCAACATTCTGAAGCGTCATAACAAGAACTCTTTTTCGTCATAAGAATTTCTTAACACCATTTAAGGGATTAAGACAAAGCGGTTTTATACACTCAGGTTTTTCCAGAAGAACATGGCTTAATATGGTAATGTAAACACATTAGCAGCCTTCTAACCGAGGGAGAGTGAAGGAAACAAACACAGCAAATCTGGAATATATGGAATATTTTAACATTTTTATAATAATAGTGTCCATGCAAACATAGTGTGTGTGTGTGTGTGTGTTGATGGAGGCATGTCTTAATGAGCTTTGACCTGTGTCTGTCTGGCTCATGTCCTTTTACAATATCTATGTGTGTGTGTGTGTGTGTGTGTTCGTTGAGAGGAAAATAAGATTACCAAACCACATTATCTGATCTGCTAATGTAAAGATCAGACTGCTAACACTAAAACTTATTAAAGCCATTCAAGCAAAATGTAGTCCATTATCCTGTAATTATTTCATGTTTTAAGAAATGCGATCTCACATTTGATTCTGGGTTACTGCATCTTCAGTTCCACATGTTTTTTTTTTTTTTGCCACTTCAAAACAGCTACCTTAAAAATATCCTTCTTAAATCTACATAAAAAGTTGAAAAATATTATAAATATTCACACCACAGTTCACTCTGGAAAAAGGATGAGGAATTCTAAACACTTTCCTCCTTGTCAGAACAGGCTGGTGTTCTGAGACACAGGCATCTGACGCACCTCTAAAATCTGCCTAAGTTCACTTTAAGACAGCCCAGCAGATTTGGCAAGCTGCATTATATGGATTAGAGCTGTAAGACCTCAGTCTTGACTAACACAAAAATGGAGCTCTAGAATGCAGATGAGACTGTAGATTTGCTGGGCTCAGAGAAGGGTTAGTGTTGGCTCTATACCTGAGTTTCTTGTCAAGACAGGAATTGTTTTATTGTTCATAATAGTGTGGTTTGAGTTTTTACTTGGAGTTTTACCTCCTTATATGCCTTGCTATTTTTTGCTTCTAAAACCAGGCTGGTGTGCTCCTTTAAACAAGCAAGACAGATTGTACAACGAAAGCAGGTCCAATACAGGTATGTGTGCTGGGCATGCATGTATGATTTTGACAAAAAAATTTAAAAGAGAAAAAGACAGAAACAGGAAGAGGCATGTGTGGGCTTTTTAACCCATTTAAAGAGATAGTTCGCCCAAAAATGAAAATTCTATTATTTACTCATTCGCATGCAATCCCAGATGTGTATTAGGGATGTGCGAGACTAGTCGACTAAACGGTTCTGATGCTACCAGTCGATACTGGAATTACTAGTCGGTTAATATTTACCCCCATTAAATTGATCATCATTTTGAAACATTTAAGTTTGGCTTTATATTTTTACAGAGGCTGCACTTAAATTACTGTCATATTAATGTTAAATATTTTAAACAGAATTAATAATACAAATATTATTTTATAAAGAGGATATCTGGAACAGATACAAAGTTTAATTTCACCTCAGGCTGCACGTGCTTTTCCCCTCTCTCACTCGTGGCACTCACAGGAAAATGTCCTCTCTCTAGACAAGCAAACTCAGCAAAGTAGTTCTGAAATCACTTCGGCAGTAGTGTGGGAATCGGATTTCCAAACGTTAGAAAGTCCCTATGGAGGTTTCCACATTTGAGTCTTCTTTACATTTGTGCATGCTTGTATGTTATTTTTCCGCTGTGTAGGCTTTTTCAAGACCAGGATAGCAGCCTCAGGTGAGTCAAGTCACATCTTTCACCGGACCATGTCGACGTGTTAATTTTGCTCATCAAAAAATGTATGCTTTTAAGTAGACTAAAAAATGACGGGTTCAACTATCTTTTATTCTGTGTGCATGTCATGTTTAAAATATATTAGGTTTATTGTACAGTAGGCTACATCACAAGCCTATTTTTTCTATCCCATGGCTTCTCTTTTTTTTTTACATTGTAAATGGCTAATGCACAACTGCACGTCGTAAATACGCACAATTTTTCAGCACATTTTTTTTTCTCGGAAATTTGGCTCAGTCTACCTTTTAATTATTTTCAACAATGTTCTGACCAGTGGTTATTTCTCAGGGCCAGCAAAGCCTTCTCTGCTGCCGTAACATGCCTAATAAATATTTTTTTAATATTCTCATTGACCTTTTTGCCTATGTATTTTCGATTTGCTTTCCACTCCTAATTCATCTACAAATTTAAAGCAAAAAACTAAATGTTAATCCAATCAGAATTGCTAACAAGCAAAGTGTGCAACTGTTTCACAAACAGCATGTCCGAAGCCATGCTCCTTAGCTGAAGCAGCACGTGAGTCTGAGTTCCACCCCATCAGGCCTTAAGAATTTCTGCAGAATCTCTAAACAGTGCAAATGAATGGGCATCTAAAGTCAGATTGTCAGATTCATCAGCCAATCAGGTTGATTTATTTGTTCTTGTGGGTGTGGTCTTTAGGATATGTCCCAATCCAGGGCTTCAAGCTGGCCTTGAGTGACGCAATCACACTTTAAATGAGGCAATTTGAAAGCAAAAAGCACGAGATCTTGATGACGAGTCGGCTGTCACTGCCACATCACCATTGAGAAAGAGATACTTAAGGATTTAAAAACCTGAGATGTTCTGCATGATCGTGCAATTTATTAATTGAACAGGAAAGGCGGGCTGTTATAGCAACATCAGGAATTCGCAAATATGAGATATCTTTTTTTCATATAAACCTCCTTGGTTCTGGCTTTCATGTGTGGACGTGTTTTTAAAATGTCAATTTGTAATATTAGTTGACTGCCACATAATGCATGACAGGCATACAGTGTCTTATTCATTGTGAAACTGTGTTTTCTTAATGGCATGAATCGCACTGAAGGCCTAGACTTAAAATGCACGGGCCGCCACTGGTCCTGACAGTTTTAATATGTTAAGTAACATTTACATGGTGAATTCCATTTAGAACAAGCTGGGTTGCTTACTGGTCCTGCACCATTCATTCATTTGTTTTCAAGAAATATGCCTATTGCAGATAAATGCCCCTTTTCAGTGGAACTTAGCTTCGGATTTGGAATAGATTAAGTATTTTAAATGTGTCTCAAAAACCATTTTTTTTTTTACTATTTTCTGAAGGTTTCTTTTTAGATTAGTCAACAAGTCGACTTCAAAATTTCCAATTAAACATCAGTGAAATTAGTCGTTCAGCACATCCCTAATGTGTATGACTTTCTTTTTTCTGCAGAACACAAATTATCTACGCTTTGTTGTTGCTCACAATGCAAGTGAAAGGTGGCCAGAACTAAAGGTCCTAATATATCACATAAAGACATCATAAAATTAGTCCATAAGACTCCAGTGGTTTAATCAATGTCTTCTGAAGTGATCAAATTGATTATAGGTGAGAACAAAACAAAAATATAACTCCTTTTCATTGTACATCTTGCCATTGCAGTCTCTAGGCACAATCATGATTTCAAGCTCAATTACACTTCCTAGTGCTTGGCGCATGCGCAGAGTGCTAGACAGCAATATAGGAAGATCGTCAAGGAGACTGCTGTCAAGATTTATAGTGAAAATTAAAAGAAAATATGGTCTGTTCTCTCCCAAAACTGATTGGATCACTTCAGAAGACATTTATTAAACCACTGGAGTCTTATGGACTCCTTTTATGCAGACTTTGTGCTTTTTGGACCTACAGAGTTCTGGCCACCATTCAATTGCATTGTGAGGGCCTACAGAACTTAAATATTCTTCTAAAAATCTTAATTTGTGTTCTGCAGAAGAAAATCATACACATCTTGCATGGCATGAGGGTGAGTAAATGATGTGAGAATTTTTATTTTTGTGTGAACTATCCCTTTAAAAAGTCTTGAGTGTCTTGCCCTTTGAGGACATTGCAGAAAAGGGCAGAGATCTGAACCCTCCACAGTCCAAAGGCTTCGATTAATTCTGTTAGTGCAGTCAACCACAAAATGATTCTGACAGCTTTGGGGAGAAGGCTTGAAGAGGGACCGATCATTGACTTTAAAATAAAATACAGCAGAACTCTAACAGCAGATAAATATACAGGGATAAATTCATCAATGGTTCACAAATCAAGTAATTTTTATTTGTATAGCGCTTTTCACAACACACATCGTTTCAAAGCAGCTTTACAGAAGATCAGGCATTAACTGAAAATAAAACTATATTATATTATAGATGTAATATCTATAATCTCTTAGTCATCATTGTGTAATTAGATCAAATAAGATTGTGATTTGTGTTTAAAAATAAGTAATTAAATAAGAATTGTATTAATAACCCCAGTGAGCAAGCCGAAGGCAAGGAACACAAAACTCCATAAGATGTTGATTAATGGAGAAAAATATCCTTGGGAGAAACCAGACTCACTGTGGGGGCCACAACATGACTCTAATGGTCAATAATTGAAGAAATGAAATAAAACGCACAACAAAATGTTATCCACGGGTAGTTGAAATATAACGTGTCCTTAAAAATCCTTCAAGCATCAAGGTTTTAGGTTCAAATTCAAGGGAAATTATATAGTTTAGGTGCTGTAAATAGTCATGACTTTTTAAAGCTTTTCACTTTTTTTTAATCACAACCTGGTCACACAGAATTATATTATTAAAACTGAATTTTTGCAAAACTATTTTTAGATGGCTCGTTATACATATCGTGGCACCTTCATGGTGAAAAATACTCGAAGCACTACAACAACAACTTATTTCCATTCACACAAATCATAGGAAAAACGGTAGATTATCATTCATAAACACATGCACTTTCGCCCAGTTCCTCTGGTGAATGCTATCATATGGAATTTAAACACATTTACTCTCATGCATGACTTGAAAGGCGATACATTTTAAGTGTTTTCATTACATGACCAACTACATTTACAAGTTTAAGTGTGATCAAATTGCGTGGAAGCTTAATTGACTCGTTAGGGACAAAATTGAACTTGCCTTAAGTGACAAAGTGGACACCTTGGAACTGCCACAATACATGTAGTACGCCTATTCAATTAATTTTGAAAAATAATTGCCAGTCACGTAATCCAGGCTGGAAATTTCATGTCACCAACCCTTAAACTTTACAGCACATGAACAGCTTTTTTCAAGAAATAACAGTTTCTAAGACTATCTGATTTTATTTAGAGATGGACTGTGCACTTGAATGTTGAAAAGCCACTTGAAAGCCACCTTTTATCAGATGCAGAATGCATCATTCACATGAAGTTTGGACTTGATAATGACAAAACCGCTGGCTTGTGATGTGTGTTTCTGTGCTGGAAAAGGGGGGTGGGGGTGGATTGGGGTTGTAACATGTAGTATTAACATGTTTCCATTGATCATGGTATAAATATTGGGGGTTGTACTAGCTTGTTTTGATTATTGTTTCCACCACCCCTGAAAACTACACCCCTGCACTTCAGTGTATGTACACTGGGATGATGTGATACCAGGTCTCTCATTGTGATTAATATATCTCCCCCAAAAAATATTTTAAGGGGTAGGGGTGTTAATCTGTTTTAAAGTTAGCTTTAAATAAAATAAAATAATAAAAGTCTACGGTATGTCCTCATTTAGATAGCTAGGCATCTGTGTGTGTGTTTGCACATGACTGTGTGTCTGTTTGAATATAAACACGCCTGATGATCTAATGGTCCATTCTGTCTTCTCATTGCATTTACAAAACAAACAGTAAAAACCACCAGAATCACTCCAACTGAAACATCCACTCAACACACACACACACACACACACACACAGTACATACACAAACACTCCCAGTGAAACCAGTCATGCAGCACAGCAGAAACGTTCAATTCTTGGTTTCTCTCCAGAAACGCTCATGATCATTTGTCTACTCACCTCCAATCACCCATCATCCCTTGCTCTTGTCTCCAGTGTTGTCACCACAGCAACTCAATCAAATGGTCATAAAAAAAACTTCAACTATCATCTCTTGCACTGAATCCAAAAGGAATCCAAATTCAAAATCTCAAACTCCCTCTTCACCTGCCGGGAGCGAGTCCCACAGGTGTGAAAATATGAACTCTCCTCACCCCTCCCTCTCATTCTCTGCTTAAATAGGAGGAGTTCCAACTGACACCACAGTTCAAAACACACAGTCATAAAGGAAAGGACGGATCTAAGTTCAAGCTGCAGAATTTTAATCAGGTAATGACTCTCTTTTCAAACACATCCATACAAACTGCACTCTCACTTACCAGATTCTGGTAAGAGGAAACCATCCACACATACATTCAAACAATCAACAGCCAAACACACAGAATAAGCTACAGGAACCCCCTCATACTCCCATCTCTTTCAATATACTTTATACTATCTCAGTTTGTGCACATATAGTTGTGGACATAAGTGCACATACTGTATATTGTGTATATTGTAATATTATTGTTAATGGGAATTATTCATGAAATACATGCAGAACAAATTTGTGTAAAGGAAATCTGAATGGATCCATTAATGATTTACACCAGGGCTCGACATTAACGCTTGTCTGCTTGTCCGGGACAAGTGGATTTATGAACGGCAAGTGAAAGAGAATTTTTTCTTGCCTGGCCGGACAAGCAGACTTATTAATAACAAACAATATGACAATAACAAAAAAATGAACTAGCTATATTAGCGATAGTCTCGGCCTGTGTCACTTATTAGAAAGTTCATATTCATATTCTGCTGTTGAAAGTAATCAAGAGCATGCATTTTTTAATTCACAAGCGATCTAGTAATAGCTGCGCCCTTTTTGATTGACAGGCAGCGAATGCGTGTGTGCGCTGAACATGCGCGCGTGTATGAAAAAGCTTGCGCTAATGCACACCTGAACAGTCAAACAGACACATTTAAAAATTCTGCCAGAATGCCCGTCTTGATGAGGTATTCTTGTAAACACAAAGAGTGATGTCTGAAGTGAATGCAAACAGCAGAGAAAAAAAGCAGATTTGTATTAAAATGTCAGACTTGTAAGTAAAATGTAAGCTAATAGACCTGCTGCTGTGTAGTGTGTCATTATAATAATCAAACAACCATAGCAAGAAAACACTTACTGCTCTTGACTGCATAACTTTAGTAGCTTTAAAAAGTATTCATGTATTATAATCTTACAGTGAAGTAGTACAGTAGTAGTTTGTTGCATTTCATTCTGAATATTTGCTTGAATACTTGAAACTGTTGTTCTAATATTTTTAATCTATTTCTATTCATTGCTGTTTTTTATAGTTATTTTATTACTGACTGTTTACTAGTCTTGAATAATTACTCAAGAACTTGAAATCAGTCTTCCATAATTAACAAATTAGTTAGTGTTATTATTTGTTGTGGTATTGAAAATCATCAAATTTTACTACTGACTACAGAAATTGTGGTATTGTGATAAAGCCTACATTGTACATGGTAGATGTTGCTGCAATAACTTGATGACAAAGTAGATCTCATTCCATAGAACTATGAGCATCCCTGCTGTAAATGGTGACAATGGAGGCTTTCCTTTATTTGACTACCATTTGTGACATAAAACAAATATCATATGACAATAGCCTCCTCCCCTACCCAGTGCAGTTTACATTTCTGTCACAGAGAATTGAGTTGATTGCATAGGTACACTATTAAGTGTACCTATGTACACTTAATAGTGTATTCCACAATTCCACTGCACACAGGAATGTAAAGTGTGGCTAACTGCTGTGCCAACCACACTGCGGTCAAAGATAAACAACTGCAGCCTGGCATTACATTTTGATAATTCATATTCTCTAGTCTTTATTTGAGTAGCAGAAATAGCAGGATTTACATTATGATGAGGTAAAATAAAAGGACAAAAATAAGCCAAGACAAGCTATGACATGATTCAGAGAAAAATAAGTTTATAAAGAGAAACCGTTTTAAGAGAATAAATGAGAGAATTGAAGGGAGCAAAAGTTTGTTTGAGAGCTGCAGCTATTCCCTCTCTGAACATGATTTATAATTTATGGCATTTGATTCATCAAAGCCAGTGATCAAATAAACTGAATCAGATGAGTGTCTAGAACCATGCTGCAGTCAGGGCTATGAAAAACCATATAAGATAATATGTTAGTGTCTCTCCACCTCTCCTTTTTCTTCTCTCTGTAGGAGGGGGTAGGAAAAAGTAACTACTGTAAAAATTGTAGACAGAGTGTGTGTAGTCTCACATAGCCAAACTTCTAACCATCAGCATAAAGTCTGGTCCACATTCTAGCTTATTCTGGTCTAGAAATACCCCCGCTTGGACGCTATTTTTCCACTGAGAAAGCTGATCTTCAGAAAGCTGACAGCATATCTGCTTGGGAGTGGCAACAGGTGATCGCACATGCTCACTTTCATCCAATAACTTAGAACCAGCACAAGCGATACTATTTCTGAAGTGACATTTTTGAATTACTAACGAAGGCTTGGGTAGCAATGGCAGATTCTGAGATATATATATATAAAACATCCAGCTAGGGGCTTCTCTTTCACCGTACAATGGGGCTGGATGTAACATCGTCCAAAAATTATATTGTTATATACTGTATATTAATTTTTTATTTTATTTCTAATTGTCATATATATATATATGTATGTCATACTAATATATATATATATGTATGTCATACTAATATATATATATATATATATATACACACACATACACACTCACCTAAAGGATTATTTGGAACACTTGTTCAATTTCTCATTAATGCAATTATCTAATCAACCAATCACATGGCAGTTGCTTCAATGCATTTAGGGGTGTGGTCCTGGTCAAGACAATCTCCTGAACTCCAAACTGAATGTCAGAATGGGAAAGAAAGGTGATTTAAGCAATTTTGAGCGTGGCATGATTGTTGGTGCCAGACGGGCCGGTCTGAGTATTTCACAATCTGCTCAGTTACTGGGATTTTCACGCACAACCATTTCTAGGGTTTACAAAGAATGGTGTGAAAAGGGAAAAACATCCAGTATGCGGCAGTCCTGTGGGCGAAAATGCCTTGTTGATGCTAGAGGTCAGAGGAGAATGGGCCGACTGATTCAAGCTGATAGAAGAGCAACTTTGACTGAAATAACCACTCGTTACAACCGAGGTATGCAGCAAAGCATTTGTGAAGCCACAACACGCACAACCTTGAGGCGGATGGGCTACAACAGCAGAAGACCTCGGTGAGTTGGGAATGGATGCCGCAGAGAATAGCGTGAAGCCTCCACATGTGCTACGTCTCTGCGGTAATGCGTTCAACAAGCCACATGATAAGATGCGTGGATTGACGTCACTATGCCACCATGAGGTGCATTAGGAATTGGGCATTCCAAATTGAGGATAAAAGGGGAGAAAAAAAATTAAATGTATTAAAAATACAAAAATGACAATGAAACATGCTGTTTTCCATAGTTTTTCCACAAACTGATTGCAAGGAAGAATGATATTTAATTCTACTATAATTAATATAATTTACATGCACCAATACAGTAGTAAAAAAAGCAATATTTACCAAAATATACTATAAATTTAGTTTTTTGATGATAGGGTATGCAAAAACAACAACTTCACTTACCGTATTTAGGAACCACATATTTAGTGCTATTTTAATAAGCTAACATTTATTTATTTCTGTATGTTTGTATTTATTTATTTATTAATTTATTGTTGTTCGGTTCATTATTATATCACTGAATTATTATTATTATTTTGATAACTTGCTTCAGGTTATAAAAAAACTGTGCTTCACCTGAAGCTTATACAGTATTTTGACAGCTGAAAATGCACTGCAGTGTCAGTGTATATTGTTCATCATGTTCCTCATTACAAAATCTATTGAAACGCTGACAGCACTTCTATTTCTGTGATGCTGTGTCATGTTTTTAGATTTTAAGCTGCTTCAAATGTTTGGAATTGAGTGCATGGATGCAACTGCAGCACTTCATCTTTAAAATGTACATGAACCGCTCTGAGACAACTGAAAACAGTGTATCCGCATGCGAGCACAGAACAACGCTTCAGCCCTTGAGCATTTTGCACAGCATTCCGACCGGGCCATCCTGATGTCTGGGGCCCTACACCACTGGTGGTTGTGGTTATTGTGAGTGGATTCACATATAAAAATATGTGCACCTCCCAGAATTTACATGAAGCCTGTAAACCCCATCAGTGCTTATTTCTTAAGAAAGCTCTTGCCCTTTTTGTGAGCAAGATTTGCACCAGACGGTCTGTGAATAATCAATGGTGGTGATGTTTGATGCTGAGAACAGTGTTTGTGTAGTTTTGTTTTTTTACCTCCCAGTTTAGAAAAATTCCCCACTCTCCATCTCTCAGGCGAAGCCTCATAGATCACTCTGATTTTCAATCTGACGTGCACACACTCATTTTCATTTCACTAGTCAGTGGTGTGTTTTATGGGTGCGAGAGTGCGCTTGAGCCTGCCCTTGTCTATCCAGGCTTCTTTACATGCTTTTTTGGTGTGTGCAATATTCTTACCTTTGTCTAAGGATGTATCCTGGATAACAATGTCACCTTTTTGACTAAGCTCAGTCAAAGCATTCTGCCTTTGCACTGGTGCATCTGAACGAGAAAAACACATGTCATTATATTAGTGAACACTAGCAACACAAACAAATGTCTATATCTCAAATCATGACCTCTGGTATCAGCAGCAGTGAATTGTAACTCGGATCCGGCTGAAATATCACACCGCTTTCTGCAGAATGAGCTGGAAGCATTTAACACACAGCATGGAGGCTCAGAAGTAAAAGTTAGTTATAACGCCTTTAGGATAGATTTCAGTGCTTAGAAAATCTCCTTTTCAATCTACATTACCAGATAACGATAACACTAGACAGCCCTAAGAAATTTTATAATGTAGAAAAAGATTTGAATAATATCCGCAAATCTATTAAATTAAACAAAATGATTTTTTTTTTTTTTTTTTTTTTTTTTTTTTTTTATTATACTGAAAAACTAAAACAAGAAAACACTGACAAAACTAACAGTCATGGGTGAAAACTAATGGGAAAAAAAACCTAAATGAATAGGCCAAGCTTGAAATAAATATTTTTAAAAAACGAAAGCTATATTAACACAGATGAAATAAGAAGTTTTCAGTTTTGTTCTCTATTCACATGTCACTCATCATTTTATTTTTAGCAGTGACTGACTGCCAAGTGTCAAAGCTCAACATCCTTCTGATGAGTAGGATAAGATGCTACAGCTGTCAGTGACTCAAAACACTCACAAATACACACATGTACACAAACACACAGATGCACCTGAAGAATATTGATTTCATGATCATGTGTTACATAAAATCACTAAAGTGCTAAGTGTCAAGACATTAAGTTTCCTTTTCTCTTGTTCCTTCTTCTGCCCTTCCCCATCCATTCGCTGTAACAGTAGAAACGATTGTTGAGCAATATAAACATTGTTCATTTATATTCTATCTAGCATCTACAAAGTCATTACCCAAAACACAAACAGAGAATGAGGTGACACGGGTGTCTGAGAGGATGTTTCTCAAGTAAGATGCGTTCATTTAAACTGAAAAAGCTCTCGCTCGCTCGCTCGCTCTCTCTCTCACACACACACACACACACACACACACACACACACACACACACACTTTGTTTAACAGATCAGTGATAAATGGATGCAGTCCCCTCAAATGAAACAGAGCAATACATGTTTTGCACATTAAAAAACAAAAACTTTTCTTTACGTTGATTAAGACAGACAGAAGCAAGATAAAAGAGATTGAGGGGAAGGGACATGTTAAACCAAGAAATAGAAAATGCAGCAGTGGTCTTTGTCCACTCAGGGAGTCTGTCAAACACAACAAAACATTTTAATTAGAGAATACAACTTCCTTTGAAGATTTTTTCTAGCATAAATGTTGCAGAAAAGGCATCGTATTAAGCACATGAATTCAGATAACTGATAACCCAAGAGCATCCCGTTGCCACGGGAACCAATTAGTTTGACTGTAGTGAGGTTTTTCCATTAACATTTTGCCCACCATGACACACATAATGGTTTAGCCCTCACCGGAACATCATTGTGGCTTTAAATATATGCAACGGTGCCCAAACTTAAGGGGAATAAAACTGCCCTAAATTTAGATGTAGAAAAAGGCTTTAAAGGGTGTAAAAGCTGAAATTTACGTGAATTCTTTTGTAAAAAAAAAATTACAAATTATTTCTTTATCTACTTGAACAGAACAACAACACAGATGAACATTGAAAGTTGAGAGTACTTGAATGAAATAACTTTAGCCTGGGACAAATGAATGGGGCTTAGAAGAAATGCAGTAACTGCAATAAGTGAGGGAAAACAAATTCAATTCTAACTGGCCATATTTGTGGCAGTTAAATCAAAGAGACTCTCAAAACTCTGAGTTTTAACGCAAAAAAAAATAAAAGCTTGGTAATGCCTTAAGCAACCAATTAATCCCACTGACAGAGATGTTCAAGGAACACAAAAAAGGTATTAACCGTTAAAGAGAGATCTGTTAAAAGCTGTCAGCTGAAGCAGTGCTGATGGCCTTGTACATTCCCTGAATGACAAACGATTAATGTTGCTCTCACGGGCATGTCTTCAGACCGTGAACATGCTGCTGAAATATTCTGCTATGCTTTGAATTTTAATGCTTTGCTGATTTTGAAGTGCAGAAAGACCACCATGAAGTCATTTTAATGAAGCCTTTATCTTTATCTTATTTTTTACTCTACTCCCATGCTTTTAATGCCACAACCATGCCAGCCCACATATTCTCCTTGATCAGAAAGTACGTATGTGCAGAGCTTTATCCGTTTTGAATCCTAAACAAAATAATGGCCAGATGGTACAGCAATGATAAATGTCCTTCTGATTACCAGCCTGAATATTGGAAAAAACAAGTCGAAACTGGCTTTAATTAAAGCCCAATTGTTTAATCACTTCTCAGTCACTACGGAGTATAAAGTCTGTTATCCAAAGCACATATAAAACCCTTTCCAAAAATGTCCTCTTTGCCTATAGACAAACCTTTTACACCTAACTGGTAAGGACGGCTTATTTCAGAGCGGCTTATCTCTGGGTGCTGTAAATAGCTAAATACACACACTCTCCCTCTCTCCTTGGCTGGTAACCCCATCCAGTCATTTTGATGCCAAACGGTAAACAGATATAAGCTCACTCTCGACATCTGTGTTTAACATTATGGTGACTACTGGTAAGCACACACAAACCTAATTCCTAAAAAAACTTAACTTATAATGCAAAAATGCTTAGGGTTCATCCATTTGATGGCAAAGAAAATCCATATTCAATGCACAAGACTCACAAAACCAAACTAAGCCTAACTTCCTATGCTACATATATTAATATATAACAAACATTCTCAACTGTATACTCTGTGACATTAGTGCAACTGATAAGTGTTGAATATCCAATCACAGACTGTTGTTTGATTCTAGAGCCACAATGTTTAAATATGGCAGAAAATGTGGCATGTTCAAATTTGGCTGATCAGATCATATGACGAAAAGGAGAGCATGCATACTCAACGGGTCAGAAACTGTAACAGCATGCATGACAACAAAAGTATTATCTTTGTATTATCACAAATTAGCTACTCACTTTTTCAGTTTTATCATCCAACAGTATTAAAAGAGCGAGTGAGAGTCAGTGGGAAACCTATCCTGTCAGCTCCTCTAGATCTTCCACACTAACAGTGCAGGTGGAATATGACACTCCCTGAAGTGTGTGTGTGTGTGTGGCACATGAGTGAAGTGAGTTCATTGAGAAGTTTTTAGCTATGCAGTGCAAAGGTTGTACAGACTGCCCATTCACAATCATTTATTATGATCTGAATAGAGCCATTCACACAATCAGACTGAGACCACAAGCAGAGATCAGACCGATGTGGTTGATAGAAGTGGTCGACCAATATATCGGCCGATACATTTTCCCATTTGGCTGATTTGTTTCTAAAGGCTGTGCTGAGAATCACCCACTTGCACATGAAGGAGCCGTCTGAGATGTATAAACAACCAATCACAGTTCATTTTGTTGCTACATGCCATTTTGTTACTACAATAACAGAAACCATCTCATTTAAACAGCCCGCACATCAGAGCCTCGATAGACTCTTAATGTTTAAGTGCTCCTCAACAGCTCCCTGTAACTTTTAATGTCTTGGCTAATGATAAAAAGGCAAATATCCACAAAATGTCTATAATACTCCATCAGCAAATATTGTGAGAAATCTCATTTAAAAAGATGTAATTCTCAAACCTCAAAACTTAAGTGAATCCAGTATCCTGTGGAGTGCTCACAAATCTTCCTCTTAAGCATGTATTATATCAGACTCTTTTCAACAGTTCCTTGTAATTTTTACATTTTTTATTTAATGATAAAAAAGGCAAATATCAATAAAACTTCTGTCATATACTGTCTGCAAACACTGATATCTTGTTAAACATATGTCATTTACGGACGTCATCAAAATCCAGCATTTTCTTCCTATCGAGCGCTTATATAATATCTTCCTTGAACTGAAGCATCTATCAGTCTATATCAAAACTCAGTTTCTCTGATTTAAGAATGTTCCATGATGGTCAGTCTGAGACAATCCAAGCAGGTGATTTGGGGCGTGTAAACAATTTGCTGCTTGCTGGATCTGCACGAGTGCGTGAGAACAACATCATAGTAAAAGTGCTTTTATGTGTGCTATGAGTAAATGTCACATTCACTGTGCATTGTATGTACAATTCAGTCTTTTGTGAGAAAATGTGATTGCTAATGCGCATATGCCATCCATGGTTGCTAGACTACCCTGTGCACTGTTATTTCCTTCTTCCTAATATAGTAGCAATTTCTTTGTGCAAACAAAAATGGTTGACTGAACAGAAATCAGAACAATCTGCCACGTAAAATATAATCTTCTTTTTGAAGAAAAAAGGTTCTTATTTTTTAGTAAATATTGTGCAAACTCACAGTTTATTGCTTTTTTTATTTTATGTATATGTTATTTAATGTATTAAATTGTGTGATGTATAGCATTATTTCAGCCACCATGCTCTCTGGATATTGGTTTTGGCAATAAAAAAAAAATATTGGTCAAACACTAGTTGAGGGTATTTGTGAAAGAGAAAGAGACTGGGAAAGAGTATACTGATTTAGATTAGATTAAATACAACTTGACCCAATAAGATGGGTCAAAAGATGCCTACGTCAGAGTGCACTGCAGTGAAAGTTGACATTTTCTCAACTTTTGGATGTGTGAAACAGTGACACTTTCTATGTTCTTGTAATACAACGTCACCGTTCTCGAACACACTGTAAACTCTAATGTGCAAGCGCACTAATTCTGAATCTTAAACATCACCACTGATCTCAAAGAGAATTCTGTAGGAGTAGGTCAACCCTCTATGGACACATTGAGGGGGCATCAATATATAAAATATATATATATAATCAATATATAATCCCCTTCTCGGTTTTCCTCGTATCTTTTTTAGTTTTCAGTTGCATTACGATTACGTCAAAAGTCCAGCGACTACCTGATGGCGATTAATTCTCCAACGTGTCCGTAGAGGGTTGACCTACTTATCTTATTGAATATATACAGTATAGCTAACTGTGCCTTTAAGCAGCTTGGAAAATTCCAGAAAATTATGTCAAGCCATTAGACAATTAGCTTCTGATAGGAGGTGTACTGAATTGGAGGTGTATCTGAGGATGTATTTTAAGGCCTATCTTCAAACACCTGAAGGTACCATGTTCATCTGTACAAACAATAGCATGAAGTATAAACACCATGGGACCAGATGAGAAAGATGAGATCCAGCTTTCTAATTGTCACCTTCTTATTCAGTAAAAGGACTGCGGTGCTAAAGTTCTTCTTCGCCACTACACAACTCAAGCACTGGGGAATAAAACATGAATTTTTACTCGCCAGTGGCTAATAAAATTCATATTTTAGTCGCATAATGCAAAATTTGGTCACATATGCAAGTGATTAACTTAAATTTTTCTGCTAAGCTTGGTCTGTGCCAATCAAAATAAACCACTGCCCCCAGTGACTGCAGCGTTAAGTGTTTTTCCACATATAGTGTCCACTAAGGGGTGCCAAAAGTAAATTAATTGTAAATTAGGTAATACAGTGACGAATGATGCATATTTTATTAACTCTACCCTCAAACACAAACCCCAACCCTAAACAGATCTCTCAGTGGAGTAAAAAATGTAATCTTAGTGAAGTGAAAGTGAAGCTCCAAATTGCATCGATTATACAAGCGAGATTACTTCCTGGTTTCTGGTGGCTGCTGATGCAATACTCTATCCGTCGCACTACAGGAATAGGTAAACACATTTGAAATGACACAAATATGTCTGAGGGGAGATGCCGTTGGTCAGTAAAATGGGGTCGATGCCAGGCAGGGCTGTGGAGTAACGAAATACATGTAACAGGATTACGTATTTAAAATACAAAATATAAGTAACTGTATTCCACTACAGTTAAAATTTAAATAATTGGTAATTAGAATACAGTTACATTAAAAAATAATTGAATTTATCTTGTTTTAGAAACAACACTGCAAAAGATATTTAGTTTATTCAGAGAATGAATTTTTAACATGTATTTTGTCTCACTGTACTGGCAGAGTTTTATAGTCAAAAGTTAAAAAAAGCTACCAGTGCTGAGGAAGTGATCCAAAGTATTCAGAATACGTTACTGACCTTGGATAATCTAATGAAATATGTTACAAATTACATTTTACAGCATGTAATCTGTAATGGAATACATTTCAAATGTAACCCTCCCAACCCTGGTGTCAGGGTACTGAAACATTCAGTAGCAATATGTTGGCTTCCGGTGTAACATTGCATCTGTAGCAAAGAATAATGAGTAGTGGTTGCTTTTACAACAGAATAATTGAAGACAGAATATGTGCACTACTCATTGACAAGGTCAAACGTAGATTTTGGAATTTACACTAAGTGGAATGGCCACATAAGTTATTCTGTCATTTGAAAGAATCAGCATTATTTAAAAGAATACAGCACGTCAGTATTAATATTAGGGAAGTAAAAAAGTTAGTCAGCATCATCAGAAAATACGAGGGACCCAGAATCATGGGCCAGGTAAAACAGGCAGGCAGCACAATTGGGACATAAAGCAAATCATGAAGAATCAAACAAAGTGAGAGAATAATACAGGATAAAAATTTAAGAGGTAACATGGATTAGTTGAGAGCACATCATGCTCACATGATGTCTGATAATATTAGATTTAAACTAATAAAGGAATAGTCTCTTAACTTGATGATAGTAATTTTGCCTGGCGTTTAATGCTTAAGTTAAGACTTACATCTTAAATTATGGTGATCCCCTTTGATCAGAGTGTGGAAATGGTCTTTATAAGTGAACAGAGCTGTGTGTAGCTACACTTGACTGCTTCAGTCCAGCTGCTTGATCTGGATATATGTCAAATATTTCATCTTCTACCTCGCATTTAAATGAGGCAGTTTACACTTCTCAGGGTTCAGGACAGCTTACAGCACCATCTTGGTGTGCTACAGCTAACACACCCATAACACCTGTCTTTTTAATGCACTCCTGCTGTGAAATAAACAACTAGATACATTGAATATGTTAATAATAGATAAACACCAGCACATGAACAAACACACTTATGAACATATAACTAAGTTTACACAAGGCAACATAATCGAAATCTAAAAAGCTAACGAACCCCTTAATAGCTCATTAATGTCACTGGGATAAACTAAAAGCATTGATCAACTATATGTGTGAGTGTATGTGGGGAGAGGGAGAAAAGCTTTTAGCTGCATTATCAGTCCTCTCCTTTCTGATGTCATAATGAGAGAAGATTGCCTATCAATGCAGACTGCTTCCTAGAGACAGACCGATGGGGAATTCGAACTTGAACAGCCCCAGTGACATAATCTAAGCTTAACACAAACTCACCTGTATAGAGCAAATTGTCTGGTTTGTATCCTGCCTCAAAACACTGGAATGAAAACAATAATTACTAGAGCAATAGCTTATTTGGTAAAGATTTTAGTGGGGAAGGTCAGGTGTTTGTATGACTATATGTATCTAAACGAATGACCTCATGTTCATTGTTCTCAAATCTATATACATAAATATACAGTAATTCTCATAAACAGAAATAACTGATCTCTTGTACGTGCATGGCAACCAACAGCTTATAATTACCTAGCCAAGCCACAGAGACAATTTAGAAACATCAACATCACTTTGCCTACAAGCAAATGTCAGTTACGGTAGATGTATAGGCAATTACACAAAGTGGGGAAAACCCTCTATAAACTCACATAAACATAAATCATCGTTTTAAACATTTAATCGTCTTTCATCTAAATACTGTAAAATACTTCCACATAATTCTGTCTCATTTAGAAATTTTCCTGTCACCTGGCAAGCCCTAATTAATACAGAGACATGTTAGTGGGCAATGATACTATGAGCAGACAAAACTGCATGTTTGCGTTTATTTGTATGCATTTAGTGTCTCATTCATTAGCAGCACGTCTTGGTAACGCCATCTGCACTGCTGCTATCTCTTCTAAGAGATAAATTAGCACTGTTCTCATCTACACTGACAGAGTGTTTATGTGTCTGCGAGTTTCCATCTTGATTAGTTATTACATTGTGAATCCACACTTGCTGCATTTTGACATGTTGCTAAATTACACAAGCGTTAAAGCCCCTGATTAGCTGATAGAACAGATTGGTCAGTCTGAAAAATTACAATAAAAAGACATTATGAAAGGGGAGATTGCATTCAGTGACATGGCAACTCAAGCCCAAGGCAACGCAATGAGAGGTGAAGTGGATGTGGGACGTTAAACACAAGATCACAATCTGCTGAGCTCTCAGTGAGTGCTAAATGAAATGAGAGAGCACTGCGGGTAGGAGCATCACAGTGACTGTCAGGATTCATCTGAGCTCTGTAGTTATGAGGCGAATTTCTACTGTGAAATGATGGAGAATAGAAAGATTAGTGCCTTCTGTTCACACATTTTTTTGAATTATTGCTTTGTGTTGTTAAGTGTGTGTGCGTGTCTAAGTTAAACATGAATTGTTTAATGTTTTCAATGTAAACATACCTTCCCATATCCAAGTACAATTTGCAAAAATTACCAAGCCATTTGTGTGTGTGTGTGTGTGTGTTGGGGGGGGGGGGGGGGCTTTGTGGTGCTTTCAACGTCGTTCTGTTTTTCTTTTACGTGCTAACATATTTAATTGCAAAACTTTTTGGATATAAATTTCCACACATTACAACTAAATTCGTAATGTGCAAGCATATCTTCAATACATATTGTCATATGAACAACCAGTCACTAACTGCACTGCCTGAATTACTAAAAAGTGATTCACTACACCGGTCATGCTGTATATTCTAAAGAACCACCTCAGAGTCATTTACATTTAAATTCAGATTGATTAATTTGCCAGACGCATATTTCCAAAGCGACATTCAAAAAGAGGAAGAATACAACATAAAAGATTCATCTTAGGGAGACAGTAGTATGACTAGATTTAGCAAAGATTCAGTACTGTCGCTGAATAGCGTGGAAGGAAATTCTGCTAGAGTATTTTAGTACAGTGTTCCATCCGCATCAATGGGAAAATGCATGTTCAAGAGCCATTAATGGAAACGAAAGTCATTAGATTCTAGAATTTTAAAAGAAATGTAATGGTTACAAATAAGAATGGTTCCCAACCCTAATCCCAAAACACCAACATTGGCTAAACATTCAGCAACAGTCGCAGGACTTTCTGTTTGTCTAACCAATGGATAACGGAGGATAATTCAGAAAACCTCTTCGAAACTTTAGTCATTATTTTTGCAATAGTTTGGTGACAGAAGTGGTGCAAAAGTTAGACACTTCACATTCAAACAACAGAGAGGGCTCTTCATATACACAGACAGATCAACTCATTCTGCATGTAACTATGTAAGAACAAAAGAGTAAATTAATGGGTGTATGTGTGTGTGAACGTGTGGTGAAACAAAGCTTCATTTTCACTTGAGGGCACATTCAATGCTTCAGCAGTTATCTGAAATTGTGCAATTATTGAAAGCACATTCCATAAGCACATCACCATTGTGCCCCTTAAAGTCGGCATAAAATGAAAATTTCCCCTATCTACTTTCTTAATGCATGATATTGATCTTATTGTGAATGATTCAGTGCATGCATATGTTTTATTTTTATTTATTTTTTGACCTCGTAATCTTTAAATCAAAATGTAATATCTTGATCTTCCGGTGAAACAACTTTTCTCTGGTGATGTATGCAGGACTTCATTTAGTCCTTAAAACCTGCGTTAATTACCACAACTTTGCGTAGAGTTGCGTAAATCGCATGTTGGTGAAGATGGCAAGGTGTATTTTCTTCTGTTTTCCTTCAAAACTATCGTTCCTTAACCAAACTTCCTTAGTTACACGTCAGCTGGCATTAATTTACATTTTGAATGAGGGGGAATAACGGCGAATTTGTGAACGTGTTCGACATATTTCAAGCCTAAATTGCTGAGGTGATCACTAATGAATACAACGCTTCAGATGCCTCTGGAGTTTATTTATATTTTTGAATGCAGTTATCTTGAGATGCACAGCATGAGTAATTGTTTTTTTTCCCCCTTTATATTTAGTGTATTGTGATTCAAAATGTTAAAATATGGTTATCTTTTCCTCACTAGTCAACTGGATAACTGGCTCTGAATCGAGCAGCACGGTGGTAGGGGTGTGAGTGTGTCAACTGAAAACTTGCATTCAGATCTGCCTCCATTCCGCTGCAATGCCCATATTTTCACAATCCAATCAACAACCAATGGATTGGTGTACAGTAGGTTGCTCTGGGTAAAAAGCTTTAAACGGTATGGCCAAAACAGGCCAAGGTTGTCCACTCCACCACGAGAGTGCAGGTGGATTATGCTTAAGGGAGGGGCAGTGCATCTGAAACATTGATTCCCTCTGAAAACCCAAGAGACTCAAAACCAAGTCTGATAAACTGCATCCCAGGCTACACCAAACAGCTTTGAGACAATCAGAGCACTGACCAAACAATCAATGCCTACAGCAGGAGAACAGGGCATATTCTTCCAGTGCAGTACACTTAGTCTGACAGTACTAATGGAAAATTACATGAAAGGTCGTTTCCTGAAACATGAACTCTTTTCGGTTGCATTACTCTGTTCTCAGTAACAATTTTTATTGTGGATTTCTGTTAAAACAAGGAAAAGATCTAAAACATGTGCTGATGAATAGAAACTCTCTCTCTCATTATGAAATAAACACTCAAACAGCATTCTGTTGTGAAACAGGCACACTTCAATACAAAAGCAAACTTGGAAAAACTGTATTGAAACAGTTCTAAAATATGAAAGAATGAAAGGAGGAAACGAGAGGGGAATGGGAGACAAGAGAGAGTTTGACAGAGAAGAGGAACTAAAACACTGACCCACACCAGGTCCATTCATACTCCCTTTCTCTCAATGAAAGACAGAGATAGTTTCTGTCTCCTTCAATAACATAATATATCCAATTGTACTTTTGCTCTACCCTTGTATCATTCTCATCTAAACTGTAAATGCTTTGGCAATACAAATGTACAAATATTTGTCATGCTAATAAAGCACCTAAAAACCGAAAGTGTGTGTGTGTGTGAGAGAGAGAGAGAGAGAGAGAGAGAGCGAGAGAGAGTTGGTGTTATGTCCATTCACTCGAAGGTCACACGGGTAAATGCTGTGATCACAGGTGCGATTCTTTACCGTGGTTGTTCTGTTGTTGCTGCTGCTGCTGCTGATGTTCATGCGGTTCGCCGGGTTCTTCCAGCTCGCAAAGTTCCGCCAGTCTGTGGCCGGTGGCTGTCAGTTCCGCGCGCAGGTTCGCAACCTCCTGACTCGCGAACAGGATCGCGCCATCGATCCGCTGAGCGAGCTGATTATTCTCGTCCATCATTCTCCGGATCTTCGCCTGCGGAGAGAACCCACGGAACTCACGGAGCGTGTCATACTGGCAGCTGCATCATAAGGACACTAAAACCACATTCTGACTATTTTCCTTTCTTTTATAAGCGCGGAAACCCACCAGGCGAGTATGACTATTTAGAGTCCCATATTGACTAATGTCTGAATGTGTTTGTCTTGTCAGAGAGAAAAATAAACCGTGAGAGAGAGACTTTGGAGAACACGGCGTGCTTCACTGGTCCATTCCTTTGGGCGTTCTCGTGGAGGGAATTCAGAGCATGCAGAGACTCTGAGCGGCTCTTTAAACGGACTATACCATCTGACGAAAATCACAGGAGGAAATCTATCAACGGATCGTTCCATTTGCATCTCAAACTTTTTATTTAAACACTGTGTGTGTGTGTGTGTGTGTGTGTGTGTGTGTGTTTTATATATATATATATATATATATATATATATATATATATATATACACACACACACACCAATCAGCCACAACATTAAAACCACCTGCCTAAAAATGTGTAGGTCCCCCTCTTGCCGCTATAATAGCATGCTGAGATTATATTTTTATGAGTGGTTATCTGAGTTACTGTAGACTTTGTCAGTTTGAACTAGTCTTGCCAATCTCTGTTGACCTCTCTCATCAACAAGGTGTTTCCATCCACAGGACTGCCCCTCACTGGCTGTTTGTTTGTTTGTTTGTTTGTTTTTGGCACCATTCAGAGTAAATTCTAGAGACTGTTGTGTGTGAAAATCCCAGGAGATCAGCAGTTACAGAAATACTCAAACCAGCTTGTCTGTCACCAACAATCATTCCATGCTCCAAATCACTGAGATCACATTTTCTCCCCATTCTGATGGTTGATGTGAACATTAACTGAAGCTCCTGACTTGTATCTGCCTGATTTTATGCACTGCACTGCTCACACATTATTGGCTGATTAGATAATAGCATGGATGATTGTTGGTGTTAGACAGACTGCTTTGAGTGATTATCTGGGGGTGCTTCAGCAAGGCTTGAATCGGGTAGATTTGTCTTTGTGAAGGACGCATGAATCAAGCCACGTACAAGGTTATCCTGAAAGAAAGCTTGCTTCTTTCAGCTCTGACAATGTTCCCCAACTCCGAGGATTGGTTTTTCTAGCAGGACAATCCTCGATTCCACCCAGCAAGGTCAATCAAGGTGTGGATGGAGGGCCACTAGATCAAGACCCTGTCATGGCCAGCCCAATCTCCAGACCTGAACCCCATTGAAAACCTCTTGAATGTTATCAAGAGGAAGACGGATGGCTACAAGCCATCAAACCAAGCCAAGCTGCTTGAATTTTTGCACCAGGAGTGGCATAAAGTCACCCAACAGCAATGTTAAAGACTGGTATTCATTTAAAAAAATTATATGAAAACACTGCATCTGTTTTGTTACTTTTACCAGTTGTAATTTTCTGCAAATAAATGCTCTAAATAACAATATTTTCATTATTGTAAAGTAAATGTTGTTAGCACTTTATAGAATAAAACAAAATTTCAAAAGTTTAATTATACTGAAACATACCTATAAAAAGTAAATCCAAGAAACTGATAATTTTGCAGTGGTCTCTCAACCTTTTCCAGAGATCTCTCTCTCTGCATGCGCATGAGTGGCGAGCGAGTGGAGCGTGAGAGCGTTTGCTGAGTTTTCCTCAGATTCTTCTATCTTTCTTTTCTTTTCTTTTCTTAATTTTCTCTTAATTTGCTGTGGATAAGTGATATTAGTTAGTAGATCACGTGTATGTGTGTGTGTGTGTGCGTGCGTGTGCGTGCGTGTGTGTGTGTGAGTGAGTGTGAGAGGCGACATCGTGTCTACACCTTAGGACATCTCTCCTTCCGGAATGGGATCTGGTGTGTTCCGGAGGTGAGCATCAGCTTGGACTCCAGAATGAACAAAGCAGAGGTGGTCTCTCTAAAAACCAAGAATCTGGTCAGCAGGTTAATTGAGAGTGGTATATGGGTGAAGGAGATGTATTTGGCAGTAACACCTTTATCTGTCCCGGTCTCTAAAATCACCATTTAAAATGTCCCCCATTCATCACTAATGAAGCCATCATAAAAGAGCTGACCACATTCGGGAAAATCATTGGAGCGGTGAAAATGATCTTGCTAGGCTGCAAAATGCCAAAATTTCAGGAGACAGGTGTACATGTTCCTGAACTCTCCCAATAAAACTCTTGAGGTGTCTTTTCAGGTCACTAGTGGGGAGAACTCCTATATGGTTTAAGCCAGCACTGAAAGTTTGTGCTGTTTTGAATGCACGGATATCGGACAAGCTTTTTACCTGTCCACATAAAGCGCGTGCTGCTGATCAGCAAGGCTTACCTGCAATCGGAGAACACAGCTCAGAACAGGAGGATACAGTGAAGGATCCTAACAAGGTGAAGGAGCGGAGTGATACCAACACAAAGGTAAGAGCAAATATGCTGAAATTAATGCTAATATAGCAAAGATTATAGAGAATGTGACTGAAAGTAATGTGAATGGTGCTGATAATATAGAGAATGTTGCTGAGAACATGGTTAATGTGGTTGAGAACAATGTGTATGGTGCTGATAATGGGAAGCCAGGCTGCAGTGATGCTGGAAAGCATGTGATTCAGAGTAATAAATCCTCTGTCTGTAGTGAGGCTAACCTGGAAGCTACAATGAATGAAGGACGGTTTGATGAAATGGACACAGTTTCAGAAGCAACTGAAGAAAGTTTCCACTATGATGATTCAGGTACTGATGATGATGCAGATAAATATTGTGATAGTGTTTTATACACAGTGGATCAGATCAATACCTTCCTGGACGAAAATAAGTGGAAAAGTGTTGAACTAGTTTTTTTGCAGACCTGGACAACTTCATGCTATCGGTTAGGAAAGCACGCAAAGAAAGCAGCCTAGATGAGTTATAACTACAGAAAAGATCCAGACTGAAAAAATACATAACAGTAATCAGAAAAAAAAGAATAAATCAGTCAAGACTAAATGTAGAGGTACGCCTAAATAAGCACACATGGGGATCTCTTTCTTTCTTTTCTGCTTCCTATCACAACTGTTTTTTACTATCATCCTACCCTCCTTTACCATAGACATCTTAAAACTCAGATCCGTAAATCTAAACGTGGTTAGAGATAATAATAAATGGGTTTTACTTAAAGAAGGTATCACTTTGAAGGATTTTAATGTAATATTTTTACAGGAAACTCACAGTGATGTGAATAATGATGTGAATTAGATTGGTGTTTATGGTGGGAGGGACAGTATTTTCTCAGTCATGGGACTACTCTCAGTGCAGGGGTGGCAATACTCTTCTCTCCTTGATTAAATGTTAAGGTTTTATCTGTTAATGAGGTGTAAATGGGCGTTTGCTCTTGGTCAGGTTAAAAATAAAAGACATGGAGTTTGCATTTATTAAAATTTATGCTTCACTGGAAATGAAAGAATCAGACTTTTTAAAATTGCTTCCTTTGCACAAGATGTTTTTTCTGGTTGGTGGGGATTTAATTGCACACTTGATATTACTCTTGATAGAAATAGTGAAGAACCTCATCTTTTATCTGCTAAAACTATAGATGAAATCATTACACAGACAGGGCTGGTTGATGTATGAATAAATGTTTAAGACAATACAGTTGGCTTAAATTGGATGCAGGGAGAATCAGTACTGCATGCTTGGATATTTTTTATATTAACACACTGCGCAATAGAGCCATAAGTGCATGTGTTACGCCTTGGGTGTTCTCTGATCATCACCTCATCACAGCATATGTAACTGTTTCACAAACAAAACCACAGTGTTTTTATTGACGTTTTAACACAAAGTTAACCCAAGACTTGGATTTTAACAAGAATTGTAAGTTTTTTTGGGGGTGATGGGCAGACCAAAAGAAAGAGTATGAAAGACTTCTCCAGTGGTGGGAGGTGGGAAAGGCTCAGATAAAGCTCTTCTGCCAACAGTTTATGTCACACAGTTCAATTAAGATCTAACAAGCTGTGTCTAATCTAGAACAAGATATCACAGGTATCCAAAACATCTTAATTGATCAAAACAATGTAAACGTGCAAAAAGATCTTCTTCAGAAGAAACAAGATAAGAAGTGTTCTACGAGAAATGGCCAAAAGAGCAATTATTAGAGCATGTTTTATCTCTGTGTGTGACAAGGATGCCCCTACAGCTCACTTTTTTAACCTAGAAAAAAGAGTGTTGCAAATAATTTTATGCATGTTTTATGCAGACCTGAAGGAAGTGTTACCTCAGACCCGGTGGAGATGAGAAGACTAGCTGTTGTTTTTTTACACAGCATTATATGCTAAAGAGCTCACAGAAAAACAATGCTCAGATTAACTTTTTAAAAACTTGCCTGTGCTGGATAAAAACACAAAAAGTTTCTGGACTCAATACTGACTTTTGAGGAAGTTACAACAGCAGTGCTTCAACTGTCTTTGGGCTGAGCACCAGGAGTCGATGGGCTACCCATTGAATTCTACAAAACTTTTTGTGAAACTAAAGGCAAAGACTTTTATTAAGTTTTACAAGAAATATTTAAAGCTAAAATACTTACAAAAAGCTGTCAACATGCTGTTCTCTCCTTAATCCCCCCAAAAAGGATAACTGTGTTTGTTCAAAAACTGGAGACCAGTTGCTGTTTTATGTTCTGATTATAAGATTCTGTCCAAGGTTTTAGCAAACGGACTTAAAGAGGTTAATACACAAAAAACAATCGTACTGTATACCTAAAAAGTCTATATATGATAATTTGTTTTAATATGGGACATTTTAAACTATAGTGAAGGATAAAGTGTTGATGTGGGACTGCTTTCACTTGACCAGGAGAAACCTTTTGACCATGTGGATCATCAGTATTTATTTAAAGCACTGGAGTGTTATGGGTTTGGCAGCTATTTTTTATCATGTGTCAAACTTTTATACAAAGATGTTATGTGCATGGTTAAAGTTGGAGGAAAGCTTAGTGTCCCAATTCAAATGAAGAGTGGAATCAGACAAGGTTGTCCAATGTCTGGTCAACTATACAGTATAGCAATTGAACCCCTGCTTTAATTACTGAGGAAAAATTTAACAGGGATGTTTATCAGAGGTAGTATGAAAGATGAAGTCATTAAGCTTTCAGCCTACACTGATGATATCACTGTGATAATCCAGAAAAAACAGGGTATTCAAGCTTTGAGTAATGCTCTGAGAGTTTACGAGCGAGCCTCATCAGCTTAACTAAACTGGCAGAAAACAGAGGTACTGTGGTATGGCTCTAAAGGGAGCGACATACCTGAACTGCCAGAAAACATTCAGTGGGGAAAGACGGGTATGAAATGCCTTGGGAGTATACCACTGTAAAACTGAATACAAAATGAAAAACTAGGAGGGCCTGACTAGGGTGTTACTTAACTTTTTATATGGTGCACATGGAATAATAAGGAAGAGGAGGGGTTGATCCTGTACTAATGGTGAAGGGTTTTATAAAGAAGAGATTAACTATAGAATATGCTTTTTATCAACTTGTAAAAGATGTGAATTCTTTTTTCTAGGTTTGGGGTGTTGATGATTTTTTTTATGTGAACCTTATCTTGTTTATTCCATCCATCCATCGTCAACCGCTTATCCTGTGTACAGGGTCGCAGGGGGCTGGAGCCTATCCCAGCTAACATTGGGCAAAAGGCAGGGTACACCCTGGACAGGTCGCCAGTTCATCGCAGGGCCACACACTCACATCCACGGCAATTTTTTTGGAGACACCAATTAACCTAGCCTGCATGTCGGGAGGAAGGCGGAGCACCCAGAGAGAACCCACGCAGACACGGGGAGAACATGCAAACTCCACACAGAAAGGCCGGGGCAACCGGGGTTTGAACCCACAACCTTCTTGCTATGAGGCGACAGTGCTAACCGCTGCGCCACTGATGAGATTCATATTTTGTTCTCATATAAATATAGGTCTTTGGTTTATATTGAATATATGAAATTGTTTTTATTTTAATATATATGTGACTAATATATTAGACCTATATATTAAAATTAATTTGAACAGAAACACAAACCTATAAGTTGTAAATCCAGAGGAACTGATCATTTTGCCGTGGTCTCTTAATTTTTTCCAAAACTATATATATATATATATACACATACACACTGGTGGCCAAAAGTTTGGAATAATGTACAGATTTTGCTATTATGGAAAGAAATTGGTGATTTTATTCACCAAAGTGTCATTCAACTGATCACAATTTATAGTCAGGACATTAATAACGTGAAAATTTACTATTATAATTTGGAAAAAAAGATGTCATTACTTCTTAAACTACTTCAAAGAGTTCTCATCAAAAAATCCTCCACGTGCAGCAATGTCAGCTTTGCAGATCCTTGGCATTCTACCTGTCAGATTGTCCAGATACTTGGGTGACATTTCACCCCACATTTCCTGTAGCACTTGCGATAGATGTGTCTTGTCGGGCACTTCTCACACACCTTACAGTCTAGCTGATCCCACAAAAGCTCAATGAAGTTTAAGATCCAAAACACTCTTTTCCAATTCCAATGTTGCCAATGTCTGTGTTTCTTTGCCCATTCTAACCTTTTCTTTTTTATTTCTGTTTCAAACATTTTCTTTGCAATTCTTCCCATAAGGCCTGAACCCCTGAGACTTCTCTTTACTGTTGTATATGAAACTGGTGTTGAGCAGATAGAATTCAATGAAGCTGTCAGCTGAGGACATGTGAGACGTCTACTTCTCCAACTAGAGTCTCTGATGTACTTATCCTCTTGTTTAGTTGTACATCTGGGCCTTCCACATCTCTTTCTGTCATTGTTAGAGCCAGTTGGTGTACACCTTTGTATGAAATCTTCAGTGTTTTTGGCAATTTCAAGCATTGTATAGCCTTCATTCCTCAAAACAATGATTGACTGATGAATTTCTAGAGAAAGCTGTTTCTTTTTTGCCATTTCTGACCTAATATTGACATTTACGACATGCCAGTCTATTACATACTGTGGCAACTCAAAAACAAACACAAAGACAATGTTAAGCTTAATTTAATGAACCAAATTTCAACTGTGTTTGTCTAGTTATTTTCTAGTACTAAATTAGCAATTTAGCATGATTGCTCAAGGATAATATGTTACAATGATGGTGCTGGAAATGGGGCCTGTCTAGATTTGATCAAAAATGACTTTTTTCAAATAGTGATGGTGCTGTTTTTTACACAAGTAATGTCCTGACTATACTTTGTGATCAGTTGAATGCCACTTTGGTGAATTAAATGAGCAATTTCCTTGTAATTGTAATTTACTTTTTTGTTATTTATAGCTAATCATGCAGAGATATAATACCTGTGGTTACAGTTTCATGGAATGTATCACTCATCATACTATAGTACTAAGTGAGACAGAAGAGAAGGAAAAGCTGACACTCACAGAATTTTGTGAGACTTACTTTACATGTGTGTATGTGAGAAAGAGCAAGTATATTTCGTCCCAGTGTACCAATTCAAATTGTTTACTTCTGTCATCTCTGAAACTGCTAAACAGTGTGGTTTTAGGAGAATGGTATTAAGGTTTGTGGAGGGTGATTTGTGAACATGGGCCAAAGCCAAATAAATTACTAATTTAAAAATTACCACTTACACACCACTTACATCTTTTCATAAAGGAACCTTCTGATTCATTCCTGCATAAGCAATTTTTTTCCACATCCATGTCTATTCCAAAAGCATCCTGTTTTTCTCCACTGTGGCCAGTCCTGTCATTTCTATGTGGAACCAATATCTTTCCATGTTACTTTAGCCCCACATCCCTCACTGACTTTGGCCTTCACTAACCACACCCCTTTCAGGATGCTGGATGGTGACCACCAGCTGGAAGTAATTGCTGTTCACATGGATGAATTTATAAATCAAGCAGAAAAAAAACTGTTAAAACCCATTTCCAGAACATATTCAACATCTCTCTCTCTCAAGGTAACATGTAACTGCAGGTGAGCAGTATGCTCTGTGAAACATGGCACATGTATTTAGCTGATATTCTGGAAGAGCCTCTCTCTGTTGTGTATGACATCACTTCCTCCAGGGTGTGAGGGTGACATTCAATGTCTCTTTCAACGTGTTCTCTGTCAGTGACAAATGGTCTTAAAATCCCTTGTGGAGGACTGTTTTCTGACCTCTTCATTACTTGAACAACTAACTAAAACACTTAAAGGGTTCATCTGTGTCCCAAACAATGCACTTACAAAATATAATATGCACTCAGCCATGTAGTGTACGAATTTTCAAAGTGTAGTATTGTCTCAAATGGAACACTTTAAGGTTTTTACTAAACAGAAGCATTCGCCGTTTAACAGCTGACGGAAGTGACATTTCAAGCACACGTGATGTGTTGCCGCTATCTTTTCCACATCAGCCAACCTCAGTTCAACACTTGTATCTTAAACAATGTACATATTCACACAGCTTGAGGTGATGGCGAAGCATTCAACTCACATTTGTAAGGTGCTGTATCCAGTGAAGTTTTGCTAGCTGCTATATTCTTCACTATTTACAACTGGTTTGTCAGACCAGCAGCGCAGCCTGGAAACTCCGCACCTTCAGTGGTGTACAGCAAGCCGCAAGCTCTGAGTGCACGGTGTCCAACATGCCACACTCCATTTTGAATGTTGAAAATGTGCAACATCCAGGTACTTAAAGTACACTTCTTTTTGCTGCATTTTCAGTGTAAACATACTACTCACACTACTTACACTACAAAATGAAGTAGAATAGTGCCGAAGTGTGCAATTTAGGATGCACCTTTAGTTTACCCAAATATTAATATTCTGTCATTATTTACTCACCCTCATATCATTCCAAACTTTTATGACATTCTGTGTTCTGTGGAACACAGGAGAAGTTTTGAAGAATGTTGACACTGTTCTTTTTTGTAATACAAAGAAAGTGAGTGGTGATTAAGACACATTCACATCATTTGTGTTGCACAGAGGAAAGATAGTCATATGGGTTTGGAACACCATGGGAGTGAATAAATAATGACAGAATTTTCATTTTTGGGTGGACATTACCTTTAATAATTTCTAATGTCACAGCCCACAGAGACTTTTTCATTACTGCTGATTTTAATTACTGCTTTCCTGTTGAGAGATTTGATTAGCTTTAATGTGATTTAAGAGAAAGTACAGGGTCACATAAACACCCTTTTTCCTTATTTAATCTTTTTCTCACTCTTCCTTTATCATCTTCTGAAAATTCTATGAATATTTTTCTCCCTTGTCCTTTCCACTCTCTCTCTCTCTCTCTTCCTTTCTCTCTCCGCTCTGTTGAGCAGGAAAATGAGGAGAGAAGAGACAATTAATGTAGCCCTTGCACAGACAGAGACAATAGACCAGATGGACCCACATATATACACCTATCGAGACAAAGTTACGAAGCATGTTAACCCATGCCAAACTGACTCTTGGACCTTTGACATGCCTTTAAACCCTGATTACAGCCAATGGCACAAACAAACGCAACCTCTAAAACAATGTGTTGATGAGTTTTAACCCTCAGGAGCTCCACACATTCTGGTTGGGCTCATTACCATGGTAACAGCCGGCCTTCTTATGTCAGTCAGGTGTTTCTTCAGTGACCATTTGTCTGATTTGTTGGAGGCCTTCTGGGATAGCGGAAGCAGATGGCATTATGGGATACGTTAGTCATTTGTGACAAGTGCCCTGTGAGAACCAGCTGGGCCTTTGCACACTGACCAGAGTGGGTGTATGCATGTGTGTGTGTGTGTGCAGTGCATTGGACTTGATGAGGAATAGTAAATTGACTAACGGACCTTATCAGACCTTGCCCACTCTCCTGGGACTCACCGGCAAGAGACTGTGTGAGATTAGTCTGGACCTGGAGTCATACTGAGTGTCATTAATTTGCGCTGTGAAGGTTGAAACGGCAAGGTTTTTTAAATCATGAAGTCGAGATAAGCATTGTCTTCATTTAAAAAGCTAAATGTAAATAAAAATGTGTTCGTGTGAGTGAACAGAGTGAGTGTGCTTTGTGTTATAGAAAAATGCACAGGACAGGTGGATGGCAGCAACATTATTATAATTTCTAGACCCCCGAAGCCCTGAGTGGCAGGTTGGCTGATGGATCTCTGGTCTGGGGAAGGGAGGAGATTTCGGCTCATCAGAGTTTGATTCAGCCAGGAGGAGCAGATGGACTAAGGAAATAGTCTGTACAACCAGAAACACTAAACACATACATCTATATCAGAACACTCACTTTTACAAACTAACAGAATCACTGTTCTGCAAAAAAAAACAAAACAAAAAAAACAATTATAACAAATATATAGCTTCTATCACAGCCATTGTTGCCTTATGAATTTTGCATTTAATTCTTTGAGCCAAGGATATATTGAATGCATATGAGTCACAATAATTATCCTTTAAGGAGTATTCTCCCCAAATTTTACACATAAATTAACAGTACTTCTGAAAAATAGATTTTAAAATCACATACACTCACATAAAATGAAGATACCATTAATATCAGTAGCCAAATAAAAGCAGTTTTATTTTGGATGGAGCTGAGCTGTGTAATGGTGGCCGCTATGTTGAGATCACATGCCCAGCCGAATTCTACTCACTTTATCTCTGTAACCCCCCAACCCCCTTCCCCCTGAATATTAGTCATTTTCTACCACTGAATAAATTATTCATGGCTGACTGCAAATAGTGATTTTTTTAAGAAGGCATCCGCTGTTGGAAAAGTATTGCTTTTGCATGATAATGCATCCATGCCACTAGCTGTCACTATAGCCCAAGATGACTGCCATGTTTGCCAGCATAAACAAAAAATGTGTGAATATTTTGCACATGCCACATAGCACGGCTAACGGTATCTAATCCTAAGTCTTGGGAGGTTAACCCATGCGAAAGTTAACCATGCTTTTACTATAGTAATATATTGTAATAGCAATATAGTTTTAAGGTTGTTTTTTTTGGATGGAAAACATTGTTTTGATGCAATTAGCCATGGTGGTACCACTGTAATATAGTGTTCCCCTTCTGTCACTCACTCGACATTGTGTCGATAAAAGAACATCATTGGTCAACTCGAAGCCAACAGTCTGTGCACATTTGCAGTGGTCTCCAACATGCTACAGGTATGAGATGGTTCTACTAATATGGGCAATACAAGTTTTTGTCCAGTTTGAGTCCTGTTCCCCTCTCTTCTCATTCTCATTTCCTGTCTACTGCCTCACTGTCCCCATAAAGTGACAAAAAGGCCATAACAACAAAAAGAACATCTGCATGCGTGACGTGCGATGAGTATCATTCACTCATACCTAAGTGTTGAGCTAAAGTTGTGTCATGACTGTGATGGCTCTCTGGAGTGCTTCTCTTTCGAGAAGCAGTGACGCACGCCCACTATTCATCCTCCAGAGTCTTCCCCAACTCACACAATGTAATTGGAGCAACATTCTCCTTCTGACTGCACAGAGAATGACCCTCTACAGAACGAAATACAAGCACACAAGTATACACCAACATACACACAAAAGGCACTAGCATGCAGATGGTGAAGAGAAACCTTATCAGAATGAAAGGCAGTCAAGAAGCTCTAGGTGAGAGTCCCTGGGTGATCACCGTTTTCCATTTAGACTGTGTTCAAGTTAATTAGGATTTAATTTCTGTTTTATTTAATGAGTTTTAAATTAAGTTAAAGCTTAAATGAGCGGCACGACAGGGCCATCAGTAGAAGGTCCTATCACAAGGAGATTCTTAGGTTAGGACCTCATACTTAGACCCAGACGGAATCTGCAAACTTTATTCTTGTATATTTTCTGTTCTGATTTTTGGAAGAAAATCTGCTGAATTTGCTGATTAAAACATGCAAAAACATGTTAAATGTAGCTGAGAGTAGCCTACTTAGTCTTATTGGCAGTGAAACCAATAATCATATGATCAAAAATATTTAATAAACGAACATGACAGATTTCTATAACTTTGTTAATCACAGGTATTCCAATTCTGTATAAATATGAGGATTTATTTGGCTGCAGATTCCACGTGGGCGGCTCATATTAATTTAAACACTGCTTGAAATCAAAATTAGAATTTTGTGGCTTTCAGTCAATGTCTGTTGGCTTTGAGGCCATCTATTGACCTGTTTCAGTGACGCAGCTGCCATATATGTGACCATCAGTGGGAGGAAACAATGACAGTGAATGGAAAAACACCTGAAAAACGATATCAAGGAAAACATAAAAAATTGCTTTTGATCTTTGTCAAGTCCCAGAAAACGTTCATACAGGTCTGATGACAGCACAAATATTGTCAAATTGAACTTTTGCGGAAATTAAAATATATTTTATACACTATTCATCTCTGTTCAGCAGTGAGTCTGATGTGTAACCAGCGAGTACATATGTCCACTGGTACATCAACGTAAACATCTCTTATTCAGAAGTTACAAATGTTTTTGTGCTGTTTTCTGTCTGATTTAGTCACAGTTTTAAAAACATCTTTGATGATCTCGTCTGTATGAATGTAAGAGCTTCTTTTAACTTCTTAAGAAGGTTTTTGTCACATCCCACAGCGCAGCACAATGAAGGTTTATGGACTGTTGGTCAAAAAGTGACGTGACATGAAACAGATCAATATGCTAGTGTGCTGCTAAACAATGCCCTTTTAGCAGATCTATGAATTTAAAAGTTAGAGCATTTCTCTCTTCCAGGGGAAACTGACCAAAAATATTGATGCCTCACATGGATTTTTGTCTAATCAAATGCTCTCAAGAGAGAAAATGTCCATCCTTATGACACCAGCTGCAATCGACTAGAACATAGCAAATCATAGTTCATTGCTGTGGCTTAAGAAAAGCCTATTGGCTTTTCATACAACAACACAGGGAAGAAAACTAAACATTCCCCTAAGAGAAGAAGAGCTTAGAGTATATAAACATTTCCCAGTATGCTAATAACTTAAATATAAATCAAAATTTGAACCAAATCTTTGTATTTGAGCTCAGTATTTATCATGCCCAAAATTAACATTTACTGAATATCTCATCTATAAGTTCACCAAAATACAGAAAAAACATTATTGACTTTAGAATCTACTGTAGAAATAATTTCTCTACAACAGCCCCTCACCCCTCAATCTCATTCTCTCATGCTCTTTTCTAGTTTTATATTGGATTTGCTCTCTACTATCAGTTATAAATACAGACCCTTTCTCTTTCAAAACCAATTTGAAAGACACTGCTTCATTCTGAAAGGATGTATGTTTTTTAGTTGTCTATGTTAGAGAGGTTTGCAGAACACAGCAACTCTAGTCAGTTCATAAGCTAATGGCAGATGCTCGAGTGAAGATACACCACTTATCTTTGGAGTGCTGTAATAGATGTCCGTTAATTAATCCAAACAATGGTGGCAAGGCAGAGAAGGACATGAATGCCATTAAATGCTAGCAACATCAGCGTCAGCCATCTCTATGAAGCCTATTTGGTTTAGACCAAGTTTCTTTCTGATATCAGATAAGCGACTCTGCCTCTGAATTGAAATAGACACGGATGACAGCCAGGACTGATGTTAAACCTCTTCTGTCAGCCGTAATCCTAAACCACATCTCTTACTTTCAGCAGCACCAAAATTAATGTGTGTGTGTGTTTCTTCAACCCCACCAAAAACAGTTCAAATACTGCCATTATAAGCCATCAATCACTTTTATTTATTAATTTATTCATCATGATACACCAACCACTGCATTCCATAAAGAACATACAATTACATGTAGCCAAGTGAAGAAATGTTATGTAATTTAACTCTAGTCATAAATTGGACGCCACGTTTGGACGCCTTTAAGTCCCGAGTTTTGCAACAACAGAGTTTTGCAACAATTGCTTTCTTTCTTGTTTCTCAACACTCTCTTGTGTTAGATACGTGAGAACACACATTGTTCCTGAGAGCTCCCAGTTTTGTTCGTCGGTTGAGAATTCTTTGCGTAAATATAGAACTCTACTCAAAATGTTATTAGATTGCATTAAATATGTGTTCACGGGAGTCGTATGTTGAAATTGCGTGTTTGTTGTGGATAATTTTTGGGGGATGCATAAGGGTAGCATGTGTGGAGTTTGACCACATTTTGGTGCACACAAGAACAGGGCATTTAAATTTAGAATTAATCATATCTTGAGTATCTAGCATGTATTAAGTATGTCCATCCATCCATCCATCGACAACCGCTTATCCTGTGTACAGGGTCGCGGGGGGGGAGGGGGGGGGGGGGGGTGTGGTGCTGGAGCCTATCCCAGCACCCTGGACAGGTCGCCAGTCCATCGCAGGGCCACACATAGACAAACATCACTCACACTCACATCCACACCTAGTATTAAGTATGTGTTGAAGTATATTGTTAAACTAATATTTGTATGTTCTTTTGACATTAGCCTCTACAGTATTTCATTTTACTATTTCATTGAACCATATTTAATTTTTTGTAGTTTCCTATATATATATATATATATATATATATATATATATATATATATATATATATATATATTTATTTTGTTTTTTTTAAGCAGCCATCAGAATAAAACCCCAAAATATATTTTAGTATCCATGGTGATTATTTACAACCCAATGGTTACATACACAAGCACACAGTGGCAGTGCTAATAGCTGATGAGGGAAAGTGAATCTGGGCTAATGTGGAAATTATTTTCCTTGATTGCACAATCAATTATAAATACAATCAACTCTACTCCATTAACCTTAAATTCAATTATGTAGTGTTTGTGTGTGAGATTGTAAGTGTTAAAATGACAGTTGTTGGCTATGGCCCTATGAAATTCTTCACATTTAATATGGTGTTTTGATATTTTTCAACATGCACATAACTGGTCACATTGTGAGTCTGTTAAGTTTAACAGAAACTTTGACACCATCTAATGGTCAAATGTCACTGATAAAGAGGACAATACTGCTGACAATAATATTATATATTTTTAATATTCTGCCTAACTTTATTGTCATACAATAAACCATTTAATTGTGTTTGTTTGTACAAGGTACATTTATATAATAGTACAAGAGAGTAAAGGTAGATAGGAATGTAGTTCTGATGTCCTTTCAAAGCTTCTTTCATTAACCTTTGGGATCCAAATCAACATTTAATAAAGATAACTGAATAAGGATAACTTAAAAAGGGCTATCGAGTCATCTTGGGCAATCTGGCCTAATTTATTAAATTATTATTAATTATATTATTTGTATAATAATAATAGTTCAATTTGATTGATCAATTGCGCCATCCAGTGCATTCATATGGGTATTGCGAGTCAATAAGTCAAATCAATATGTCATGTCCATTTATTAATTGATTGCAAGTAGCAAGAAAGTGGTTTTATAAATATAAGCAACCAGATATTGCCTATGGTCATTTTCGCAAATTTGTTAAGAAGCCGTGTTGTAAGTGAGGTTATATACATTCAGCCAGTCAAAATGAACACCATCAGGGTGATACAAGACCCCCTGACCATCATGTCTGGGTTTATTTTGCTTGTAAATGATCCCTTATACAAGGTTTTTAAGCAGCATGGTAACTATCTATATTATTTCTTATTATGCTAAATCCTGCAGAAACAGCTATCAACACAATATAAAGTAGCTTTACCTGTCTTTCTCAGTTAACAATTGTTTACTCTCAAAACAAGTGTAGAGGTGTGGATTTACTGCAGAAATCCAAACAGCACTAAAAAGATTTCCAACCTTTGACATAACTTACAACAGAGAGTGAAAGAGATGAACATCACATACACATTTACTTAGCTATCTAATTAAGATCCACACATATTGTACAGTGTTGATGTCAAAACTGACCTTTCGCTGCCTTTAAAGTCACGTGACTCACTCCACACGTTTGACGGTTGCCTTAGTTATTTGCGTTACTGTGTTGTTAAGTTTAACTTTCAGGGCACACGAGTGGATCTGGACAGGACATCTGGACTGTCATTGCAGTGAATATGTATCCAAGAAACTTCTGTTTAACTGTTACTACAGCGCTTGTGGGTAAATCCCTACAGGGTAAACAAGTGGAGCGAATGCAACGAGGCGAAAGACTGTGCTGACATCCTGCATCTAAAGAAGTACAGAAACAGCAGCCTCGGAAAGACTGTGTGTGTGTGTGTGTGTGTGTGTGTGTGTGTGTGTGTGTGTGTGTGTGTGTGTGTGTGTGTGTGTGTGTGTGTGTGATAATCAGTCTCGTCATTTGTTATCACAAAAGTCACAGATGTCCACAGAAAAGCTGAGAAAGGCGAAAAATTATTTGCATTTCTGCAGTTTTTTTTTCAACAGCCAAAACAGTCAGGTTGATGTGGACCTTCTATCCAATTCGAAACAGCAGCCTCTATTACATTTCTCTCTCTTTCTCACTCTGTTTCCATTTCTGTCCTTCTCTCAAACTAATTTGACAACTAATTTGAAGGTTTAAAGTCATGCTCAAATGAATCACTAGGCTACTTTTAATCTGCATATCCAGGCTGCATCTCAATCATGGGAACAAATATAAGGTAAAGGTCAAAAACCTTGTTAACACTTAGCAAAAAGGTTCCATTAATTAACATTAGTTAATGCATTAGGTATCATGAACAAACAATGAACAATATATATTTTTATACAGCATTTATGAATCTTTGTTGATGTTAGTTCATACAAATTAAATTGTTAATTGTTAGTTCATGTTAGTGCATAGTGCATTAACTATTGTTAACAAATACAACATTAACTAAGATTAACAAATGCTGTAAAAGTATTGTTAATTGTTATTTTACTAATGTCGTTAACTAATGTTAACAAATGGAACCTTATTGTAACCTTATAGTGTCATCAAAGCCTTTAAATAGCATTTTATATTATATAATATGTGTATCTCTGAGCTAAATTAGTTTAGAATTCCTAGGGCCATATTACAGAAACTTCAACTCTTAAAGGTATAGTTCACACAAAAATAAAATGTCTCTCCTAATGTAATCACCCTCGTGTTAATGGAGATGTTAGCCTGAATGTAAACCTAATTTATCTTGCATCTTTTTTCCATCAGTTGAAAAGGAATGGTGACTGAGGCTGATATTCTTCCTGTGTCCATTTGTGATAAACGGAACACACAAATTCAGATGGGTTTAGGGTTGTGAGGGTTACTTTTGAAATGTATTCCACTACAGATTACAGAATACATGCTGTAAAATTTAATTTTTAACATATTTCGTTAGATTACTCAAAGTCAGTAACGTATTCTAAATACTTTGGATTATTTCTTCGACACTGGTTGATTTTTTTTCACTTGTTTTGACTATAAAAACTCTGCCAAAATACATGTTAAAAATACATTCTCTGAAAAACCTAAATATCTTATGCAGTGTTGTTTCTAAAACAAGATAAATCAAACTAAGCTTGTTTTAAGGATTTTTTTATATTTTGACAGGAAAAACCATACAATTTTTTTTTTTTATCAAGAATATGATTTTTGCCCTAATATCAAAGGTCTTACCAGAAATTTTCTTGATTAAAAAAAAATATGATCGTGTCTGGTAACATGTGCATGTAAAATGGCTAGAAATAGCATTTTAGCTTAGCTGACAATAGTAAGCTGACACTTTACACAAGGTTTATTTATATTTCTTCTGCTCCAAACTTACTTAAAATGTACTTTTCTGTCTGCTCGTATGAATGTAACACTTAATAAGAAAGTGTTTCACCGCTGTTCAAATGCACTTTAGATTGCATCATTTATATGTATAAATGTTTTCCGTCTGAAAGGACTAAATATTAAATGAAACAAATGACAATAAAATGCAAAGTAATCTCTTCAGTAATCAAAATACTTTTTGAATATAACTGTACGTATTCTAATTACCAGTGATTTAAATTGTAACTGTAGTGGAATATAGTTACTTATATTATGTATTTTAAATACGTAATCCCGTTACATGTATTCCGTTACTCCCAACACTGGATGGGTTTGTAACAGCATGAGGGTGAGTGAATTCATTTTTGTGTGAACTATCCTTTTATATCTTAAGTTAAGATCTGACAAGTTAAATTGAACAGGTAGATCCTAACTGAAATCACCATTGTTACAGCAAAGATAAGATAGGATTCTAGAGATAGGATGTAGAGTTGAGAATAAGGATTTCTTAGTATAAACTAACAAGAAATAATTAAACAGAACTGTTATAGTAATTTTAGAACTGCATTACCATTGGATTATAAATGACATATACTGAAATAAAAATATATATACTTAATACTTAAATATGAATAGAATTATAGTACAACTGCAGAACAGACCATTTTTGCTATCACAGCAAATAATTATGAATAGAAATTGTTATTATAACATAATTTCTTACATTTTAATAAAAGTATTCACAGATATTAACAAGAGTAGCACAAACAAACACATTAATGCATGAAATACAGTTTGACCTAAATAGATTATAGAGATACATTTGGTCAAAAATACATATACTCACTGGTTTCTCTTGGCTGTCTTTGATGGCCCGTCACCTGATAGAGGGTTTGTGGAGCATCTGCCATCCTGTATGAGAGTGTGAATGACTCTCTCTCCTTTCTTATCACTCAATTTCCTTCTTCCTTGGTCTCTCTCTCTCTCTCTCTCTCTCTCTCTCTCTCTCTCTCTCTCTCTCTCTCTCTCTACCTATCAGTCCTGTCTAAATTTGCTTTGCTTTAAATGTTATATTTGTTAGATATTCAGTTTTGTTTTTTGTTTGTTCCTTAGAGCTCCTCAGAAATAGAAATCCTATGAAAGTTTTGGAGGAGCATGTTAATATTAATCCTACATGGTATAGCACTAGGACAGAACTATGGGGCCACTCTGTTGTCTCTCTTCTTTGGTCATTTAAATTTAAGATGATCAAAGAGGCTCCACGTGTGTAAGATCCAGTCTATTCCTGATGAACCACTTACTGCAGTTACTGCAGGGCTATTAAAGCAAACTGTCATATCCACCCCCAGTCTTACAGAAATGTAAGTTTATAAATCTGTGGGCTTATATTTGGATTTAGCTCTTTTCAGACAAAAGAGACATTGTGCTCCTGTAATTACACTATGTGGCCACAAGATGTCAGCAAAAAATGGTAGCATTCATACCAATGCATGTCAAAGAAGCCCTCACAACCTCTGACTTGTAACGGTGGAAAAGAGTTCTGTCATTTGTGTGATTTTATTTTATTTTTTTTAACTTGAAGTGTCACATAAGATCATATAACATTTAGAAAACAATAATAGGTGCAAAAAAAATAAGAGATATTTGAGAATGACTGAATTAGATGTAATTAATTGCACTGATCAACGCTATTAAGTTGGCAAAACGGACAAAAAGAAAAACAAATTAGCAAAAGGTTATATGCAGTATATATTGCTGGTTTTAGGTTAATATACACTGTCGGCCAAAAAGGTTTTATTCACCAAAGTGGCATTCAGTTGATCACAATGTATAGTCAGGACATTAATAACATGAATAAGTAATAATACAATTTTAAAAAATCCTCCACGTGCAGCAATGACAGCTTTGCAGATCCTTGGCATTCTAGCTGTCAGTTTGTCCAGATACTCAGGTGACGATTTCACAGCACAGTTCCTGTAGCACTTGCGATAGATGTGGCTGTCTTGTCAGGCACTTCTCACGCACCTTACAGTCTAGCTGATCTCACAAATGCTCAATGGGGTTAAGATCCATAACACTCTTTTCCAATTATCTGTTGTCCAGTGTTGTTTCTTTGCCCACTCTAACCATTGTTTTTTCCTGCTTCAAAAGTGGCTTTTTCTTCGCAGTTCATCCCATAAGGCCTGAACCCCTGAGACTTCTCTTTACTGTTGTACATGAAACTGGTGTTGAGCAGGTAGAATTCAATGAAGCTGTCAGCTGAGGACATGCAAGTTGTGTATTTCTCAAACTAGATACTCTAGATACTCTAATGTACTTATCCTCTTGTTTATTTGTACATCTGGCCTTCCACATCTCTTTCTGTCAATGTTAGAGCCAGTTGTCCTTTGTCTTTGAAGACTGTAGTGTACACCTTTGTATAAAATCTTCAGTGTTTTGTGGCAAACACTGAAACACTTGTTTTGTCAAGCATTGTATAGCCTTCATTCCTCGAAACAATGATTGACTGATGAGTTTCTAGAGAAAGCTGTTTCTTTTAAGCCATTTTTTTTTTTTTATCTAATATTGACCTTAAGACATGCCAGTCTATTGCATACCGTGGCAACTCATAAACAAAAACAAATACAATGTTAAGCTTTATTTAATGAACCAAACAGCTTTAAACTGTATTTGATATAATGGCAAGTGATTTTCTAGTATCAAATTAACCATTTAGAATGATACTCAAGGATAAGAAGTTGAAGTGATGGCTGCTGGAAATGGGGCCTTTCTAGATAACATTTTTTTCAAATAGTGATGGTGCTGTTTTTTTTTGTTTTTTTTTTTTACTTTAGTAATGTCTTGACTATACTTTGTGGTCAGTTGAATGCCACTTATAAGTTGAAAGTACCAATTTCCTTCAGAATCAGAAAAATCTGTACGTTTTTCAAAATTTTGGCAACCAGAGTATATAAAAACAATTATGATAATTATTATTACCTCACTAATATGAATATATATTTAACTTCACAATAAAGTTAGAGACATTTCTAGGGCGAAAGAGAGAGAGTACTGGACAGATAGACAGAGAGTTACTTTAAGGGATAAGGGGCAGGACCACCCAACACCAATGTCCAACCCCCTCACCCTGTAAAGACACACACTTACACACAGTATACATTTACACTCACTCACTCTGGCTCTCAGTGCCTCTGTCCAGACTGCTGCTCCAGACCTCAACGCCCCTTTCCATTCAAACCAACTTTAAGCCACACGTTTGAGTGTGTGAGCCAGCATTTCATCCAGAGCTTGCTGTGAATTTTTAGGAGCCCCTGAGTTTGTAAAACTTTCAGTTGGACGATAGAACAGCTACCATGATGAGGATCATACTGCTGCTACTGGTCGCCTTGGCAGGGCCTTTCTTTACCTTCACCCGAGCAAGTAAGTCAACACACACACACACACACACCCACGTGGTAGAGCTATTACATATTCTTACACTTCTACTTCACTCAATGACCATTTCTTTCATTAATTCAATGGACTCATTTTGTGCTAATTCTAAGTTTATTATAGACAGTGAATAACTTTGTTCTTTATTAGATATGCATCATGATATATATATATATATATATAAAGGGAAAAGATTTTCAGTGTTTCTGTGACTATTTTTTGTTGTTGTTATTATTACATAAGTAAGATGATTTTTAAAAGGTTTCAATATGTTCTAGTCATGAAAAATGTACCCAGACATCTAAGCATGTGCTGATAAGAGTTTCTCTTGTTTGGACAATGTGCTGGGAAAATGATGTAATGTTGCATCGACTCTTGTGCCATTAAACATCGGTCTTGAGTTGACCAGCACTGATCTATCTCTCACCATCTCTCTGTCTCTGTTTCTCCCTCTTTCTCTCAATCTGGGCTGGGTTACACATGTGTAATAATAGATTTGAGTCTATATTTAAGGGTAGAATTTGAGCACTTAGTATACAGGCTGGTTACATCTGAGCGCAGAGCAGGCTCAAGAGAGAAAGCGAGAGAGACACCCCTTGTAACCATCTTTGGCGGGGTTTCAAGCCTTCAATCCTTCAGAGGTGGAATAGAGGGGGCATGGAGGTTATTTTAAACTGTAGTGCCTCTGACTCATTGCCCGGTGTCGGTTACATCTCTCTAGTCTAAACATCACATTAAGACGTTCAGCAAGTTTGGAACTTTGGAAAACTTCACTCCCAGCAATCAGATGAGTGATATCAGCGCACACTCTTCCTCTCCAGACTTCCCCTGTCTCTCCTTTGGTCTCTCTTATTCTTTCTCCTGTTGCCATTCATCTCCCTAACTTACAAGTTTTGTGGTATCACTCCCTGTTTTAAAAGTGCCAACGGTTGAACATTTCTTCTCCATAATCCTCCATATATACAGTTCTGTGCAAAAGTCTTTAGGCACATTATATGTTTTTGCAAAAAGTCTTAAGATGGTTATTTTATCTTCTGCTTGAGAGTGTCAATAGGAAATATATATTTTCCAAACATTCCTTTTGCAAGCAGAATAGAAGTAGTACAAGGAGTCCTACAACAGATGGTATGACCCATACAGAGCCCAGAGTCAGTATGGGATTACATGAAGCAATTAAGGTTGATAGAAGATTTAAATAAATAGAAGAACTGTGGAAATATTCCAATATGCTTCGAACAACCTTAAAAAATTGTGCACAAGTGTACCTTGGAGAATTGGTGCTGTTTTAAAGGCACAGGGGGGTCATGCCAAATATTGATTTAACCTTTTATGAATACTGCACTTTGTATAAAGTGAACTGAGAAATAAAAAATGATTCATGGCATTTAAAAAAAAAAAAAAAAAACATCCTCACTATTTGACATTTTTCACAACTGCCTACAAAATTGCACAGTACTGTCTATAATATACAATTTATGTCTTATACTGTATATCTTCTCTGAATAATGTAAATACTAACTCCTCGCTGATGTAGAAATTACTATAACTCTAAATTATCTAAGGAAAGTGGGAAAAGCATGGATATACTATTTACTTTCTATATCCATAAATTGTATATCCTTATCTGTGTACAGCTATAACTACATGACTCAATCTGGTATGTGTTGTAGTGTGTGTTATGAATACATACTGACATTTGAAAGTACATCTAGTTATTGGGTGCACTGGGAGATAATTTAGCCTCTGAAATGTTACCACAGGCACACCCCAACCTCTATACTGAGCTCAGTCTGAATCAACTTCACATACTCAATCTGAATCTCAGAACTTAATCTCAATCAGATTTTTGCACAGCTGAATCTGCATTAATTCAAGGTGATCAATCGTAATAAACTCCATAAAATTCAAAGTAATTTTACTCAAAAATCTGAATCACCCCTCACAGTGCTCGACAAAGTCTGACAAAGCTGAATCTGAATTAAATTAATAGTGCTAAATTTGAATGAACTCAAATTGTATGAACATTGTATGAATTCATTCCTCAATCTGAATCAATTCCTATGAGATCTGACAGAATAGAATTCAACATATTGTGCCGAATTAAGTCCATACAATTTAAATGAACCTCATAATCTGAATCACTTGTCAGTATGAATCCACTCCTCAATCTGAATCTGCTCCTCAGAGCTCTGATAGAGTGACTCTAAATTAACTGCACAGAAAATCAGAATCTGAATACACCCCTCAATCTGAATTGCAATCCTAAATGCAAAATAACTCTTCAGAATTCAGAATCAGTTCTTTTGACAATGTTTACACTTGGTATTAAGATGCATCTTGTAATCGGATTTAGCTGTAATTTAATCTAAGCACAAACGCAACATTTTGAACAGAATTAACCGTTATTTTAGTGAATTTCCTGTATTAATCTGAGCTACAGTTGTGTGTGCTTGTCATCTGTGCATGTTGATATCAGACACACTGAAGACGATCTGTGAAGCAATCGTGATTGTATATGTATCTGCTTTTTAAATGTTCTAATCGGACGGATCTTTCCTGTTCAAGACGCTCGTAAACGGCAAAGTTTAAACTTTTGTTTTAGCATAAAACAGGACAGGATTGACGGTTGGAGCTTCACTACTGTCCAGGATGCCTTCAGGATGGGTTAGCATTTACACCTCAATTGTGACATGGTCACATTTGTTTTTGAACAGCCTTCGAATGTGGCTTTCGTGATCTGATCATAAAAGATTTGGACCCCATTTAAACCTCTATTTAAGGCTGACCACTTTTGATCGGATCGCCAGAAATGCATCTTAAAACAAGGTGTAAACGGGGTGTTAACACCTTAAATCTTCTCAAGCTCGATTGGAAGGAATTAACATTTGTTGAAACTGCAGCGCTCTGGCAGATATACAGCCTTTTCAGAGCTTTGACTCCCTTACTCTGGAGTATTGTGTGCTGTATTCAGATCAGGCTGTGAATGTTAATCTGTGATATGTTGTCTGGAGAGTGTGAGTCTGAGAGAACAACTATGTGTGTGTGTGTGTGTGTGTGTGTGTGTGTGTGTGTGTGTTCAAGTGATAAGAGTGATTTTCCACTTGCTATGTCCTCTGCTGCCCACTCATGACATGCCATGCAACGTGAATGTGTGTGTTTTTGTGTGTGTCAGTAAGCGGGAGTGAATCTACCTCTTTATGAGATGTTCTTCTCTCTTTTCTCCCAGTACTAAAAACATTCCAGCATTATACTCCCTCACAACACATATGCACACATGCTGAAGCAGTAGATTGTGATGGTGATGGATTGGGCTGAAGGGGGTTCTCTGTCTTTCCTTTGTGTAACCCTGGAAAAGGTTTTGTTCCCTGATTAACAGACACCCAATATTGGCCTCATTTTCTCTATTTCCCTCCATCTCTGCTCTTTACCATTTTATTTGTCTCACCCTGTTTTTCTCTTTCCCTTTTATGGATTTAATTTTCTCAGGGAAATGTTTCAGGCTTGGTCATAGACATTAATTGACTCATCTAATGTGAGATTTTTACTGACATACTCACATACCTGCTCTATTTTAGTGGATTTTGACTCATTATTGCCTATACTTTCAGAAAGGCAGTTTCTCACACTATTTCCCCCTCCCTCCCCTATAATGTACATTTATGTACAACAGTCATGCCAGTCTGTGCAACACAGAGAACGAGAGCAAGAGAACAGTTCGCTCTTTCTTTATACTCTGGTCCCACCAACACGTCATGTGTATTTATGTGAATGTGTGTGTGGCAGTGGTTGGAGAGGAAGTGAGCCATACTTTATTTCCTTTATCTGAGCAGTACAAGATTTGGTGACTTTTTCTCCACTTGCCATCTGAACACACAAAAACAATTTGGACTCTATTCAATAAGTGGAAAAAAGGGACACCTCTACTGTTCACAGTCGAAATTGGCCAACCAGGAAATAAATGGTAAAGACTGAATAACAGATTTTTTTTTTTTTCAAATACTGTACAATGTATAAATCAACCACAAATGGAAATGAAGGGGTGAAACTATAAAACATGCAGATTGCAAAACATACAACCCCCAGCCACACACACACATAAATGAGAGGATAAGACATAATAGACCTACAATGCAGCACACACACACACAGAATAAATAAAAAATAAAATATTATGAAATGTGAGCTCAAATAATGTGTAGAAGTCATCTTTCTGCAGTCACTCTGTCAAACAGCGAAACCCAGTGGATTACAAAGGGAGGCAGCATCTCTCAAGCCACCCTTCAGCTCATTGCAATCTCATTCAGCACCTGTAGCGTGGCATGCATGAGAGGGGGATTAAACACTGAATACAGTATAAGGGTGAGACAATGTGATGGGAGACAATGGCTCAGATTATCACCGATTCGTTCTGTATGCTGTCAATCAATGCGACAGTGCCCACCTCTCATGCTCTCTGCTCGCAGTGGGTCTCTGCAGATTGCTTTGAATAGGATAAACTGATGGAAATGGAGAAACTATTTGCACAGAAAAAAAACTAATTGACACAGACAATATGCTTGTTGCTGTTTTCTTGTAGGTATTATTTTTGAAATAATATTATTTTGAAAAAAAAAATTTTTTTTATAAAACAATACATACACTTGATGAGTCTTTGATTTGACTTGATAAAATAAAGAGTGTTAATAGAGTGTTTAAAAAGGTATTTAATAATTTAAAAGGTATTTCATAATTTCATAAGGTATGTGTGTATTTCATATGCCTTTCTGCCTTTATGTTGTTGCATTTATAAGGAAAATATGTGACTATTATATATCATATACTTTTATCATATCATATGTTGTGATAAATAAGATTTCAGATTTGTATGACTTTAACCTGAGAGCTATTTTTTTATTTTTTTTAAATGTAAACTGAAATAGGAATTTATAATGGGGGACAAACGAACGCTGATATGGCACTGTGCCTCCTCATTTCAAAAGTTCACCACACGCCACTGATTTTCAAATCATGCTAAATACATTTTTTCACCTGATGACCGCAATCTGTCCTCAATACATGAAACATTCTCATATTTTCTTCATGTTGCAACTTATAGAAGTGTAGGTTTTTCTGTAGTGATGTTACATAAATTAGTTTATTTGCATATGCAAATTAACAGTGAAATTGATATATATATATATATATATATATATATTTCAGGAATGAAGAAATTTTATAATTTATACAATTAAAATTTTTTACAGCAAACAGTAAAATAAATGTCCCTTATTTATCAGAACAGGAGGGTTATGCAATTTCTCATACTCCAAATAATAAGTATTACTTTACATGTATTCCACACTGATAAATGTTTGATCAAGGAAAAGCTTTTTGTTGTTTACCCTTCATTATTACCCAATTTCTTGCCATCATAAAAGCATAATGTGCTCGCAAAGTGAAGAAAATGGGTTTGTTGCCCAGAGGCAAAACGGGCAATTACTGTAGATATTAATTCATACAACTATGCAAAGTCAAAACACAGTAACTACACGTGTCAAAATTGTCAAAATGAAGTACTGGGAGTCCATAAGAATATGATCTGTACTGTGACAGACAGGTTTGGCTCAACTGTGCGCAGTCTGATCTACATACCTAAACAGTGCATTAACACATGAGCACAACCTATTTGTCTAGAGTAGACAATCAAGTAATTTTTCTCAGTTTCAGTGTTCACATAGTTACTTTGCAGTGCAGCACAGCATGCAGTGTGCTTAGTCTGATATGTTTAACCTATGCTGAGTTTGATATTCTAAACTGTGTAGTTCAGTAGCTAAGGTGGTGTGACTGTAGAGGGAGGTTTCCTTCAAATCGCCAAGAGAAAGACACTCATATGGAGTCCATCTGGCTTAGACGCCAGCACACGGCACAAATCTGAGCACAGTTTTGCAGTGCTTCTAATGGTTCCTGAGGTCTCAGAGAGTGATGCAGAAACATCCCTAATCAGCCCCAGAGGAAAACAATGCCAGTTTTGCCCTTTTTTGAACAGTGAGAATTTTCACCCATGCATAATTTCCTTTTGAGCAGTTAAAGGCGACTTTGCACAGGAAGTGAGACAATTAGTCTGGAAGAGAGCATGACGTAGACAGGAAGTGATCTTATTAGTTTAGTGCTGAGTAGAAGGGTGTGAAGTTTCTGGGTGGGTGTGGTTGGATATCTTTGGACTAAACTGAGTATATGTATAAGTGTGTTTTTGTCGAGCCGTTGGAGAGGCCGGAATGTTCTTACTATTAAATGCAGGCCATGAGAAATGTCTGGCGCCATGTGATACAGTTACCAGAGAACCAAGACACAGAGCAAACAGCGTCAGCGTCTCTGGAATTTTTCTGTTCTCATCAAAATCTGTTAACTCTGCCCCTTTCGATACATACGAAAAGCCAGTTTCACACTCAGTTTAGATGGCTGAAGAAGTGCATCATCCGTGTACAATCATAGTACACTTCTTTTTGCTATATTTTTAGTGTGAACATTCTACTCACGCTACTTACACTACAAAATGACATACAATAGTACAGAAGTGTGCAGTTTGGGATGCACCAAAAGAAAAAACAATTAATGTGACCATTTGTTGATTTGGTTCAGGGTCAGAAATCCACAGGACTCGGGGCAAAAATGCCACCAAAAGTGACAAAAATCAAAATATGGGAGCAAAATAATTAATTCCTCTGTTTTATTTGCAATATCTAATTTATTTCTTAACATTCTATTCAAGTATATACTGTAGTCTGTACTATTACATTTATTATAAGATTTGATTATTCAGATTAATAATTATTATTCAAAAATAAATTAGCAAATTATGTTAGTAGATTAATTAAATTGAATTGTTTCACATAAAAGGCTGACACACAGTATTTTTTTACAGATATGTTTAGAAAACACATGCACTCATAAATATAATACCCCTTTTCAAATCAAGAAATTCACTTTAAGGGTGTAACTATTGCCCCTTAAAGAAAAAGTTCATTTCTGAAACTGCTTTGGTTATGTCATATGATATGTCTGTAATGAGGAGGAGGGCGTGGCCAGGCCGTGATGGTGCATGGCCCGCACTAAATAAGCTGATCAGTGGGAAAGCGAGATAAAGGGGAGCCGAGGCACCAGTTTGGGAGAGAGAGAGACGCACGCATGTTTATGTTTGTTTAATGTTGAGTTTGATATTAAAGTTTGTGTTTATTGTTCAGCCAGTTCCCGCCTCCTCCTTGCCCACCTTTGAACTTTTACAATGTCATATATAACTTGCATGACATTAATTTATGTATTTCCATGCTTGAAACTACATACATTTTCAAGCGATATTTATTGATTAGGCACTGAACAGAATTCTCTAAAAAAATATTTAGGCAAATAAATGGCTTTGAAGCTCTAGGAGGACAGCACTTTATGGGGGGACTTGATATTGCATGACACTGGTCCTCTAATATCATTGGGCAGTAGTACTGAGATTTAGTATAACAGCACAGGAATGCTTTGTTTGTATCACTCTGCTTGTCTGAGTTTGCAGCCATGGCGGAACGGCCATAGGGAGAACCGGGACTTTTCCTGGTAGGCTGGCCATGAAACCCCCACCCCCCACGTTTTTCATTCAAATCCAGGGCTGATTTCTCTTCCCAGTCACTCCTGTTTGCAGTTTTACAGACAGGCTACCAGCCTGTGTATTGTTCTGCTGTAACACACAAACCTTGATCCTATTAAGCTAATTTTAGAGCTAATTTTGGTAGTGATAGTGTGATATTGCTGAAAGGGATAATTTACTCAAAAAGTGAGGGTGAGTAAATAATGACACAATCTTCGTTTTTGGGTAAACTATCCCTTTAATTAACTTCTGCTTGAATGTGTGCCAGGTACTCTAGTGCCAACAGCTTCTGTGGCTATATATACAGTAGCTGCATCAAAACAGCCTCCTGAGGTCACAGCGATAGCAGAAGAAGCAGCTCCTCCTGTTCAAGAGGCACCGGAGGCAGCTGCCACCACAGCCGATGCTGGTGAGCCATCAGTTTCCACAGAAGCACCAACAATACAGTCAGCAGCACCAACACAAGCAGCAACAGAAGCAGCAACAGAAGCAGCAACAGAAGCAGCAACAGAAACAGCAACAGAAGCAGCAACAGAAACAGGAGCCACAGAGTCAGCCAACAATGAAGCCTCCACATATGTTGAAAAACCTGATGCAGAAACGAAGGAACCTGATGAAACAGGAGTAAAAAGTCCAGAAACACAACTGAATGAGGTGGAGGAGCAAGAAGGTTAGATACACACTTTCACAGACAAACACACAGTGTAAGGGACTGTTCACACACATTGCAGCATCCATCTGCGCTGTTATTTTTTACACTCAGTTTTTTAAATAAACATGTACAACATGAAATCTTTGACCATTGTGTCACATCTTGCTGTTAGCACCTTGTTTTAAAACAGCACTTAAAATTTTTACAGCATTTACTCACCCTCATTTTTTTCCAAACATGTTTGACTTTCTTACGGTGGGCCCAGGGGTGCACAGCACAACAAAATTAGCAATGCAAATAAAAGCTGAATGCACACCAGAAATAAACCACAGCACAATGAAATTAAGCCACAACACAAATTTAAACCACAACACAAATTTAAACCACAACACAACGAAAAAGCCACAGCACAATAGTAAAGTGAAGTCTGATTCATTTCCACGAACCAGTGTTTTGAACAGTTCGTTTCAATGAACCGTTTCAAATGAAAGATTCAGTAGCTCTTTTACATTATCATGCATTATCAAGTCACTTGTATGTAATTCTAACATCCTGGTGTCAAGATATTCACCCTGAAACATTCAAATAAAGCCATATGTGAATGCATATTGCTGATTATTACCTTTTATTCAAATAAGAAGGGTGTTTATTGTCATCAATGTTTCATTCTGTGATCCTGCATGTCGAATTGCCTATAACTAACAAATACTGTATTGTTTACATCTTGCTGGATAAAATTCCTACATTAAAGTTTTACACTTAAAGCACCCAATACAGACTCTGATGTACAAATGCGGATATGTTCTACATGTCTAAAGCATATAAAGAATAAACTAGTCTCACCAGAAACTATGATTTAGCTTACAACAACTTAATATATAACCTTCATGCACAATAAACAATTGTACAATTCATTTACAACTCTCGACTTAAAGTTTTTGCATGTTTTCATAAAAGTTACATTTAATAAAATTAGTCACAAGAATCTTTTCAGTACGTTTTGTCATTAAAGAAAATTACATTTTGCCCCAGGCTCGTTCAAGTCCTTGACACACACATGCTCATCATATCACCAGCTCACTCATCAGACTCCTCGGTAATCCTCTGCAATCTTTGGCAGTTATTTGGACCGGCTCATTTGGTTCTTTTTGAGTCAGACACAACCGAAAAGCTAACTTTCGATTCTGCCTGTAGGTGTGATTCGTTCATTTCGAAAAAAGTACTTTGGTTCAATAGTTGGCCTAGTTACTTGTAACCACCTATCCTGCACCTGTCCCAGGAGTAAGGCTACTGGTCGACTGAATTTGGTGTCATTTTAGTACATTGTTACTGATACATAAGTTAATGTAATTTAGATTTCTTGAAAATGTCCATCACATACATCTAGAAAACGAATATATTTTTATTAATTTGTATTAGTAACATCATCGAGTAAAAATGCCTAATTCTCGAGACCTTCATTTGCAAATATTTTTTAAATAACCCATATATAACCAACAAACATCTGTAGGTTTATGAATGGTATCTTTAGCTACTGCAGTTAACGTCTCAATACATCCTTGACAAACTTCGACAGTTAGTGGGACCGGCTCATTCATTTCTTTTTGAAGTTGACAGTTCGACATGCTGCGTAGCCAGTACAAGTACCTCAGCTGTGCATCTTGTGTCATCAACCCAGAACTAAAGTTCGATTTTGTGAATCGACTCAACCAGTTACTTGCTGAGAATCGTCTAAAAAGAACTAATCATTCAGAAAAACGGACATGATTGCAACATAGCGGAAAAGCCACAACACTAAATTAAGCCAGAGCATGACAGAAAGGCCACAGCACATTGGAAATAAGCCACAATAAGATTAAGCCAAAACAAAAACAGAAAAGCCAAAACACAACACAACACATTGAAACTTGGCCACAGCACAACAATATAAAGCCATAACACAACGAAATTAAGCCTTTTCTTTGTGTTTTGTGGCTTAATTTCAAAATTAGCATAGCTAATTATTTTTTTTGTGTATGTCTGGGCCACCATACTTTTTTCTTCCGTGGAACACATATGAAGATGTTAAGCATAATTTTTGCCTCATTCACCATTGACTTTCATTATATCGCTTTTTTAATTCAGTGAAAGTGAATGATCACAGAGGCTGTAATTCCATTTTGTGGTACAAAGTGAGGCTAAGAAAATTATTTGTAATTTTTATATTAATTATTTTTTATTGATTTTCATCGAGACCCCTTTGTTCTATTCCATTTCTCTGTGCTGCATCTAACTGATTTAGAATACAAGGACACATCCTGTGTGAACAGACCCTAATTACTTCAAACATAAGTGAGCATGTGTGTGACAATAAGCGGTTTCTGACATGATAGCTTGTGTTCTTCCTCTCTCTAGTTATGGGCACGGGACAACTGGTGGGAATTGTAATTGGTGCATTGACTGCAGTGATTGTGGTCATTGTTGTAATCGTCTTGGTGGTCAGGAGAATGGGACAGTACTCGTAAGTACTATTTGTCTCTTTCTTTGCAATTATGAGCAGTCAAAGAACAGTTGTCTCATTTACAATTTTGAGTGTGACACTATGCTTCTTAAGGGTGCCTGTTTTTGGAATGTGTTCTCTGAATGAATGTCTGGGGTAAAATGAGATTTGCATGTTAATAGTTAATGGTTTTCTGTGTTGTAGGACTGCAAAGAACCGAAAGCCTCAAAAAAAAGAGGGCATCATGATCTCTGTAATCATCTTATTGATGCATTGATAATCCCTATTAATTGGTGTAACCCAATTACTAATATTTATTGTTTAAATGTATTGTAACATTTGTCATGTTACAATACATTTACAATACATTCCTTATGTTGCTCCTCCATGCTCTGGCAGTATTGGAGACAAACCACTGCTAAACTCTGTCTAGGATCAGAATGTTAAACAGAGAAATTATATCATAATGGAATGCTATAACAGCAGAACAGAATGTTTAGCTCTAGAATCAATAAGTGATACAGTCACTATGGTTACCAGCAATCTCCTATTAAATGTGTACATCCTGATCATCTGATAAATTCAAACTTTACAGTTTACAGTTTGAATTTCTGTAAAAAATGTACAACTGTACTGACAGTTTTAAAATGGTGTGGCAACAGTGCTGTTCATGCGATACTAATTAGTTGGTTCCATGGTACTAACATGGTGTTGTCCAAAAAACTAAATAATATGGCCAAAAATAACCCATAGAATTAAAATTATCTAAAAATTATTCCTGGTTTATAATTTGGTAACAAACGGTATAACAAGACAAATACTCAGTTAGAAAAATTATTTTTCTGTTAATTCCATGTTCTTCCAATGTTGAACATAATTCCATGCTCTTCCAATGCAAATGTTATTTTTTAAACGTATTAACATGACAATTATTTCTTCAATTATACAGTTATTCATGTATTTTCTTTCTTTTGTTAGAAACAATCTTGCCTGTTGCTGATGTACCATATTTGTACTAAACTACCTTGTCTTTCTTTCTTTCTTTCTTTCTTTCTTTCTTTCTTTTGATCATTCTCTCTCTCTCTTTCTTTCTTTCTATCTATCTATCTATCTATCTATCTATCTATCTATCTTACTTTCTTTCCATCAGCCCCTGAGAAGAAAACCAGCACGACAGGAACAAAAGAAGACGACATTCTGGAAGTTCTGAACTATTGTTCTGATTATAAAAAAACAAGCAGTACTCTAACCATCCAGTACTATAAGGGAAGCAGGAGAGAGGTCCCATTCACTTTCCAATTGAAATGGATGCCCTGCCCAACCCTCCCAGCCTTCCCATTTACCTCCATCTACCCCGCCCTACTCCCCTAGTTTAGCTTGCGAAGCCCAATTGATTACCGTACAGAGGGAGGCCACAGGAAGTCACAATACTTAAGTTTTTAACCATGTAAATGGGATGAGTGAATGTGGTCTCACTAACTCTGAGTTTGTGAAAGACCTAATAAACAAATACAAACTCAAACAGCACATGCAAGCAAAAGCTAATATATTTTTTATATGAATCCAACTGTGTAAATATCATACCAAAAAAACTCCACAGTGTCTTTATCTGTCACAACAATTAATTATGGATTAGATTTTACATTTCTCTCAATTGTTTTTCCCTATAGAGTTGTCCTATTGAAGTATTATGTGTTATATGCAGTTTATGAGCTGTTGTAAGCAGATTTACATTCATGCATTTGGCAGACACATTTATCCAAAGCGATTTACAGTGTACTTTTTACAAGGACAACCTGGAGTTTAGTGGTGGTGGCTGTGGGGATCGAACCAACAACCTTCTGCTTACCAGTTCTGTGCTTTAGCCCACTATGCCACCACCACACCAGGTGCTCAGGACATGTGCTCAGGACACGTTCTAGAGACTCAGTCCTTTCTAAAAATCTAATTTGCTAGTTAAATCTCAAATTTGCTATTTGAGCAGCCTTAAGACTGATGCCTAACATCTAATACGTAGTTTTAAATATAGTTAAGTGGAGCAACAGAGTAACGGCTCTCATATAGGGTTTTAATTGAAGTGCATTAATATGAAGTGACTTGACTGCCTTGTTCTTAACTGTCACCCATTCCAAAAGTGACATCACTTCCTCAGGAACACATCATTGAGTGTTCCAATCAGCTTTGCTCCAGCACACAGCTGCTATTGGCATGTATCAATAAAATCCTGTTGTTTTTCAACCTGGATTACATAATTTTAACAGCATACAGACATTCTGTATCAATAAGCCTTGTACATCTTACATGGTATAGTTATTTGTGTTTTCTTTGTGTCAGTGATGTGGTTTCACGTTCTGTTCACACTGAAGTTTATTGTGTTTCTTTCTGACGTTCTAGAGCATGGCTGTACTGGGCTTTGCTTTAAGAGATTGGCAATGAGTGCACTGAATGATGAAAAACACATTTTAATATTGATAAGAGGCTTTGGTCACTGCAACTGTTTGCAACAATATTTTAATTGTTTTCTCTTTATAATACATCACTCCATGTTCTCACTTTTCCGTTCAGTGTCAGAGTTCTCTTAAAACAGAGTGTTTGTCTGTGTTAGGATAATTTTTGTGGCGATTGTTCATTCTGTTTCTCAATAATAAAGTTAAAATGTATGAAGTATTGCTGTATTGTTACAGTGGATTTCAGATAACATTGTTTATGCTTATCTGTGTTTACTTTTCTGCTCTTTTCACTCAGCATTCCAGCTCTACACACACACACACACACACACACACACACAGACACAGAACTCACAAAACAACTGCTATAATCTCCTTAGAAGCTGTACTATTGTTTACTTTGATTATTCTTTAACCTAAGGGAGTTGATATGACTATGATATAAATATCAACAAACATATTCTGCTGAAGAAAGTGGTATCACTTGAGTTATTACTGATGGGTTAACAACCTTTTCCCTAATGACACACACACACACGCACACACACACACATTGTTGCAGATATCCTTATGAGGACTCCCCATAGATATAATGATTTTTATTTAGTGCAAACTATCATTTAGTATGTTTTTTACGCAATTTGAATTATGGGGACACTGGTAATTCCCTCATAAACCACATTTCTAGTATTAACCCTTGTAATTACCAATTTGTAAACTAAAAAATGTCCTCGTAAACCACCCAAAAGATATTCTCTAATCAGTTTTTTTCCATATTAAACTGGGAAGAGAGCTAAAAGCAGGTAGATAATGAAATGCACTTTGTGCTAGTTCTTGTGTGTGTGTGTGTGTGTGTGTGTGTGTGTGTGTGTGTGTGTGTGTGTGTGTGTGTGTGTGTGTGTGCGCGCGTGTGTGGTTGAATGTGGTTTTAGGCAGTAACCCAGCCACTCTCTCTCTCTTTCTCTCTCTGTGAACAATGGACTCTTTTATTGGGAGAAACACTCTGACATCTTGTTCACAGTCTGAGCTCTGTACCACTAGTGTGTATGAGTGTGTTTATGTTTGTGTTTGTTATACAATGAATCCTGTGCATTCCTAGTGAGAGTATGACACTCACATAAATATAGGAACATGACATAAGCACCAAAAAAAAAAAAAAAACTCACATGGCATACACATAAATACAAATATACACAACATTCTGACAATATACTCAAATATAATATATATATATATATTATATTTTTGAATATATACTGTATATATATATATATATATATATATATATATATATATATATATATATATATATATTGGTTTTGTTACCTATCACAAAATGAACACCTCAGTTTACATCACCTTAGATGTGTTGGTAGCGTTCTACAAGCCAACTGGCAATGACAATTTAATGCCTAATGAGACATCAAGTCAAGTCAAGTGGTTTTATTGTCGTTTCAGCCATATACAGTTAGTACAGTACACAGTGAAACGAGACAATGTTCCTCCAGGACCATGGTGCTACATCAAACAACATAGGACAAACACAGAACCACATGAGACTACACAGAATAAATAACATACCTATATAAAGTGCACGTGCAAACATGTGCAAAAAGTACGGGACAGTACAATAAATTACTAAAAATGAACAGGACAGTGCAGCGCCGACCAGTACACAGTAGTGCAAAAAGATGAAATCCCTCTTGAGGTCTTTTTCTTGAAAAAGTCAGCACTTGGATTTGATGCAGTGTACTGTAAAATCATCAGTTATATACATCCTGTTTACTGTATTCTTCAACTAGAAAAAAAAAAACATTTATAGAAAGATTGTCCCTCTAAATCACAACATTACCTGATAGAATATCTTCATGAGCCAGCTTACCTCACAGAATGATATTACAGTATGTGTCCTCTGACTTCGGGATTTATCTTCTAATCATTACTAATGAATCTTCATATAGAGTGGACAATGTACTTTAATCATTATTAGTGAAAAGGTTGTTAATCCATCAGTAATAACTCAAGTGATACCACTTTCTTCAGCAGAATATTTTTGTTGATATTTATATCATAAAGAGTCATATCAACTCCCTTGGGTTAAAGAATAATTCAAGTAAATAATAGTACAGCTTCTAAGGAGATTATAGCAGTTGTGTTGTGAATTCTTTGGGCCATTAGGTTACAGGTCCTGCTTCGCTGACTTCGTCTGTATCTTCTTCTTCTTCTTCTTTAAAGAAAAAATCCCCAAGAGTGCATGCCTCATTAGGCATTGATTTGTAGGATTGTAGTATGCTACCAACAAAACAACATTTTGAAGTATTAAATTTGTGATAGATAACAATTTAGTAGTTATTTTAAGTGATCAGTAGTTTGTTCGTCGTTCTTCAGTATGTATAAAATAATCAGTAATTATTAATTATCTACTAGTGAACTACCTCTGTCAACAATTTGCCATTAACTACAAACTAATTAATTACTCTTCCACATTAGTTAGTAGTAGTGACTGAAGAGTTCATGCTGTACTCTTCATTTGTCCTGCACTAGTTCCTACATAGTTATGGGTTAACTATGGAACATTATTATAAATTGTTACCATATAAGTTGACACCCTTCCCTCTGTACACGTACCATGTGAACCATACATGTACCATAGATAGAGGAACATGAGTGTTGGAGAGTGTGCTTTAAGAGGAGGAGGGCTAATATAGCCAGACAGCAGCCTCATGATTACTTCAGAGACTAGAGAAACACTCACTCTGTGCTGCCCACTCAGTATGAAATACAGTTCAGGGGAGGGTGTGTAGGCCTACATAGTACCAGAGATCTGCTGAGGTTTCAACACTCTGCCTGCATTTTACTTAACACTGAATGACAGTCATGTATTTCATTAATATATATCACGTGTATTAGAGTTCTTTTAAGTTCTTTTTAATAAAGATTACAAAACAAAAGCAAGTGATAAAACTGGATATAGTCAAAATCTCAGTTACACATATCTTTACCAATAGTCCAAATTTAGATGAACATCTATTTTACACCTGTCTGTTTTTTGCACACAAACAATTCACAGCTCACACTCACACACTAGGGTCAAAATGTAATTTCTCACATATATACAGCCATGTGTTAATGCAAAATAAGTGAGCGAATATGGAAGCTTAGGAAGCTGTAAATGTATCCTAAGGCACCAGGAACAATGATCTACATGTGTTTGAATACTGTATGTGCTTGTAAGTTACATGCACAAAATAAATGTCACTTTCAAAGATTTTCCTTGTTATATATATTCATGTTAAATGTCACTTAAGCGTATACTACATGAGATAATGATGTCATAAGTCAGGCTGACATATGATATAAGCAGACAGCTGAATGTTGTGTGCATGTGTGTGGGTGGGAGGTGGGGGGTGATCAGGGTGTAGCCTGTTGAGTTCACATCTGGTGTTCTGTGATATGTATGTGTTTTTCTTTATCTCATTGTTTTGTTAAGCAGTCCTTTGTGCCATGCGGATGGAACATGCATTGTGCATGTGTGACACTAATTGCAGCTCATAAGTGCCTATTGTTCTGGAAGTATATGTATGTGTGTGGTAATGGTGAGTTCCCTTCCATACATCCTTGAGTTGTTGACACAAACATGCATCTGTGCAGTCTTGTGCAGTGATGTTCAATCTCAGCATGGGAATAAATTATATTGGTGACTTTGAGTGTGGCTATGAGTAATGATGGGGGTTTGAGACAGTAAAGATAATTAAGAGATCAAGCTTTTAATGGGTATCCATAAGGATTGCAAACTGATCACATTAGCTGGGTTTCCATCAAACTATTTTTATTTGCATTTTGAAAGTGCACATTAGAAATCTTGAATAGAAAAGTTGTGTGCATGTACACTTTCAGGTATACAGAGGCTGGTGGTGTATGAACTACTACAGCCCACATTATATCAGATATTAAAATGTTTCTGTGGCGTCTCCCGGCAGCATTTTGTAAAATGAGGTACAATTGCCAAATCAAAGTGGTCATTCATCTGCTCCATATGTCAAGGCAGCTCCCTCAAGATAATGCACATGACGTGGTTTGAAATGCACATAAAGAATGTGAAACATTTCCAGCTACTGTGAATCTGGTAAAATTAGAGTTTAAATTTTTGCTTTTGAAATTGGTCTGTGCTTACCAAAATTCAAATTACTGCCCCATGTGGCTGTAGCTGGAAGTGTTGTTGAACAGATGGGCACTTGTGAGCTCCAGTTTCCAAGTGAAATGTCCACAGAGTGGCCCCAAAAGCAAACTGTATGTTTAGTGATAAATGATGAAGTACAGTAATGTGTATTTTATGAACTCTACCCTCTATAACCCGAACCTAACCCTAACCATCAGTGGAGTAAAAACAAAAAAGCAAAAATGCAACCTCTTTTATGTATCACACTCACCATTGTTTAGAACCTGGAACAGAACCTGTTGCATGTTACTTGCATAACGTGCAATCAGTAGTGCTCAAAGGTAAAATTTTCACACATATATTAATGCAAAAATGTCAGGGAACTTGATCTTTTGTAGTAACATGTCCATTTCACATGTGATCATGTTGAGTAATGATTATAATGTGTAAATATGAGGTTTTGTGAAGCCTTCAGTTTACTACAGTTATTCCTCTATTATTCTGCTCCCTATTTCCCTAAAATGTGTATCAGTATATTGTGAATATAAATTTGAACACTCACAAGGGCCTTCATTCTCTAACATTTGGACACTGATGACACAATTACTGTGACAGGATTACAAGGTCAACAAAGTAGCTGTACACCATGCCATGAATGAGACCATTCTGGAATCTTTTTTTTTTTTTGTGCAAGTTTATTGTAGCTGCTCAACCTCCATTTCTGACACCTTGAGAGACTAAAGAAGACATGACAATATTTCCGGTAAGTGACTATTGTGAAAAGTCATTCCTCACTGGTTTTATAATGCATTCTGGCAATTTCAGTGGAACAAATGTTTCAGTGCACTTGAATGACTTTGACAATTGGACAGTTCTAGAAATGGCTGGCTCCTTGGACAGTGTACTTTGCTTAGTACTGAACCAGGGATCAGATTGAGACACACCCTTGCAATAAGTAAACTGTGGCTTTATGGGTTACAGTGAAATGGTGAGAACTCAGTTCTCAGATGCTCTCCATTGTGAAATTGTTGTTTTGAACATTTTCCTGTTATTTGACTGTAGTTCAAAATAATAGAACTTTCATTGTGTTTGCATGTGTGAGACAAACACACACACACACACACACACACACACACACACACACAGAGAGAGAGAGAGAGAGAGAGAGAGAGAGAGAGGGAGAGAGAGAGACTTTGAAGCAAGTCTTCAATTGTATTTAAATGAGCAGAATCAAGATTAAAATCCATTTTACTCCAAATAATTCTATTCTAAATTAAGAAACTCTGTTTTGTTTATGTGAAGATGATCTAAAAGCCTTGGCCCTTGTATGTGATACCAAGGAGTTCTGTCGACTAAGTTTAAAAACGCATACACAACATAGGCTTATGAATGATCAAGAGAGGATTGTAGTCCTCTTAAGTTAAGTAAAAGGAACACTTCACTCAAAAATCTAAATTCTGTCATAATTCACTCACGATGATGTTGTTCCAAACACATATGACTTGCTTCTGCGGAACACAAAAGAAGATGTTAGGCAGAATGTTCATGCTGCTATTTTCTATATAATGACAGTGAATGGGGACGGACACAGTCGAGCTCTGAATAGGAGAAAAAAAGCATCATAAAATTACCTTAAAAATAGTCCATAAAACTTGTAGTATATTTTAAGTAATCTCTTATAAAGACATAGGCTACAATAACTTAGTGTAAATAAAGATTTTAAGCAAATACTACTAATATTTCAGCATAGAGATAAAAAAAATAGGTTAAGGATATTAAAACTGAATTTGGGTGATTAGGTTTGGGATTAAGTTCACACATCAGTAAAAAAATAAAGAAATAGGATACATAAAAAAAAACCCAGATCCCAGAGTAGCCATATAATCTGCAGATCCAGCACTTTGTGGCAACGCATGATCTCACTCATTAGCATACATGAGGAACACGCTTGGCACATGCTGGTGCCTCATGCTCACACAAACATTCACATTCTAATCTGAAAGAATGTTCAGTATGATGATGAGAGTGTGAGGGTGGAAGAGCAGATGATTGAATAAGAGTGGGACGATCCGCAACTGAAGGGAGAGTAGGTGAAGATTAATACAGAGTAATGTGACAGTTCTATAATGGGTGATTGTTAGACAGAACAGAAGCCTGCTGACATCAATGTATAAATTCCTCTAACAATGCATATGCTTCCTTCAGACCTGTGATTTCAGAATAAATAGGCTATTGCACAGCGACGGTTCCCACTCCTCTTTAGACATAAAACGTGACCCCGGCCCTTTCACTATATGTAGACAGAAACGCACACACAGATGCGCATGCTCAGATTAACACCAACACACGCATCAGATGCATCATGCAAAGCCACAGTGTAGCTATCAATTTGTTTGCAATTGCATCCTGACTTTCTTAATGACTTCTCAGACATGTTACATCGAGAGCATCCCTTATTGCAGAGACAACTACGACGAGCTCTCAAATACCAGCAGAACACATCATATCCGTACACACTGGAGCAGAGAGGCCTCTAGTGGTCACTTGTAATAACTACAGTAATACCAGTCTAGTATTAAAAACTCTGAATATAAATAGTAGTTGACCTTCCTTATATTTTAATATTTCATTTGATTAATGTTTTGTATACGTATGCATTTTTTATATCTTTAATATTTTAGCACATATTCACACGTAAATAAACATGCTTGGAATAAAACACACTGTGCCTTTAGACTTTTTTTTTTAAAGTAAAGTTCTTTTAATGAAAGCATTCATTAAAATTAATATTTGTAATTATTATTATTTTGTAATTATTATTATAAAAACATTATACAGTTTTAATGAAAACCCACTGTATGTTTTAGTTTGTAGATATAATTATTCTTTGTTTATGTATTCATCTATTGTCTACTCTCTGATGTGTACGACAGCGTTAACTGTCATCTGGCAATGAATGGCGAAAATACACAAGCAAACCGTGGTCGAAGTCTAATTTTATGAATGTGCACAGAAAAGATGTATATATACAGGTGCATGAAATCTCGCACATGCGCACTCTCATTAGTGCGGTCTGCGGCGAAAGCTCGTGAGGCCATTGACTCGCGCGCACCGACAGTTCTGCGCGTGCCCACCAGACTCAGTCCGCGAGGCGTCACAACAAAGCTGGTAAGAAATACACAGGTAAATCAAATTTAATACAACACCAAAGGGCATAACTAATAAAAAATATTAAGCATATAAAAGGTTTCCGAACCGTTTACGACGGAAATATTGTTTATTTTGTCAAACATTTAATGCTGAGACTAACGTTTTGTGTGTATGTTTCTAATATATGCACGTAATTACGCCTTATAAATCACAGCAATGTATAGATGAACTAGCTGCCGTTACTCAGCACATGAATGTCGATGAACTTTAACGTAAAGTGTATCTCTCTGTCAGTGACCTTCTCGATTGCGCCCAGCGGCAGTGCCAAACGGTGCTTGTCAAATTTAAAGGGGCTGTCAGACGTCCGCAACATGTGCGGCCTGAGTACACAATATGATGACATGAGCACTTCTGTTTAAACGCTAATACTTGTTCAAGACATTTTCTGGTACCATATATTTGTGTTGTACATTGTGAATTGCGTTGTTCTTTGTGCAAATACATTAATCTGAATAGGCCAGTATGAAATTAAAAACATCCACTGCATATTAAATCGATACACCGCATACAGAGAATGCGGCATTACGTTATTTCTTCAGTATTGCTGACATCGACTCCTAGCACAGATCAGTCAGTTTGTCTGGTGATGTTTCCATGGTGTAAACAATTTCCCTGTTTATTGCATTAGGACGCCCTGTGACCTAGTGACGTGTCTGTAAAATTAGATTATTTCATACTAGGTTATCTGACCCCACCCACACCTCTATAGTCTTACAGGTAGACTACTGTTACTATGTAATGCAATTTTTTCTCTTTTGCATTGGTCTTTTATTGGCCTTTTAATTTGCAGAATGGGATGAATGTTTTAGCTCTTAGCCCTGCCTGAGCTGTTGGAGTTAGGTTGTCTCTGTTGATGCATCTTGTTTCTTTGTTATTTAGATCTATGGATATTCTTCAAACGTCAAATCTGTAGATGCTTTTAAATAGCATTTTATGAACTATATCAACTGCCAATTTTTGCTACATTTGGATAAAAATGGTTAGTGCAATCATAAGTATTATTATCATTAATATTATTATAAAGGTGAATATTAATACATATACATGGCCTTTGTTTACACATTTTCAGACATGCTGATAATTTCCTTTAGAGTATACAGTATGTGGTTGTCATGGGGTAGTTTAGGATGGTTAAAAATAATGCTATTGCAGTATGCCATGCAGCATAGTATGCCAACAGCAGCTGCTATCTGTCATACTCACAAACAAACATTAGCTCAGATAAATAAAGTGTATTTTATTATATGTTATTTATGTTATATTTGAAAGTATTGTCTCTGATTACTTCATTCTCAAATTACATAAAAGAGATTGCAAAGAGCTATTACTGTATTCATTTTCCCTCCTAAAGTCACAACAAGAAACATTAGAGGGACAGTTAAACAGAGATGTTGAGATCAAATGACAGTGAGTTTTCTTTTTTCTTCTTGATTTTACGTATGTTAGAAATGTAGATGAAACATATATCACAAAATTACCCAATATATATAAAGCAGCCCCTATGCAATGTCTTAATAACATATCTGCATTTGATACACATATTTATTACATTTAAAAACTGAATGTCGAAATTCGTCATTGTGTCACAGGCATGTTCATATGTTTCAGCTGTGGAAGAGGAGAGACCAAGGCTATCATCAGAATATTTTCTCCAGCAACCTGCAGTTCAACATAACACCTCTAACGAATCAGCAATATCAAGCATCTTGGAGCAAGTGGGGGAAAAGATAGAAGAAGGGATATAGGGTGGAACAAATGAGAAGATGGATTGCAAAGTTAAACAGAACACCCTATTGTTGCAGAACGCCAGTCACCATGTACCAATATTGTCTCAAAATCTAACTAATCAAAGTCAAGCCTGTGAGAATAAGAATCCTGAAATGATAAAACAAGATTACAGGAATGATTTGCCTTTAAATGACACTAATGTTGACCACGACAATAACCCTGATGGTAATCTCCAAAGTTTTAGTGAATTACCCTGTCCTCACTGCGAGAGACGGTTTACAAGTAGACAAGGCCTGGAACGTCACATACAAACACATGCTTTATCTGCCAGCCACACAAAGCAATTTAAATGCAGTCACTGCAGACGGACCTTCAGCACACAATTTAGTCAGCGTCGGCATGAGAGAAGACATGATAACAGAAACAGAAAGCCAGGTTATCGCATAGAAACCTGCACTGCCAGTCAGAATGTGCCAGGCAGAGGTAAACCTCAGAATGCTGCGAGCTTGGTTAAAGGAGACAAGGCATCACAAAACCCAGACCCAATCAAGTACTTTAATGCAGCTGACAGTGAAAAAAAGGATGGCTCTAATAAAATCAGTTATGTCAAAGCCTTACACATCTGCAAATACTGCAAAAAAGCATTCAGAACACGTACAAGTCTAAAGAGACATCAGCGCAGTATCCACGAGCACCAACTCCTTCCTAGAGGCGTTTGTAAGAAGGCCACAGTCACACGAGCATCTGAAGCACAGCAGCTTGTTGAGATGGCACAGGACTCTCAGACTGTTATCCCACAGTGTATGGAGGACATCGATCAGGAAAGGGAGTTCATGGTTGACATCTCTAGTAACATTTCAGAGAACCTCAGCTTCTACATAGATGGGAAAATTGTCTCAACAAGTGCTATAAGCAACTGTGAGTTGATTGAGATGAACTCTGGGGGCTCTGCTGTAATTGGGCTGAATGCTGTTATCATCAGTCCAGCTCAAATTACACAAGCTCTTAAATTAGAAACCAATACTTGCAATTTGACCCCTGACCTGTCTGAGCAATCCTCAACCAGACGAAGGACTTCTACCCCACCTTTACTTCCACAAATAAAAACACAATTGGAATCTGAATCCATCTTAACCACCTCTTCATCTTCCCTTTCTTCTTTGCCGTTGTCCCCTACTTCAGGAACTGGACTGGTCACCGCTCATCTGCCCCAGTCTATTGAGTCAGTTGCCTTCCATGGGGAAAAAAGTGTCTATCTGTCTCCCAAACTCAAGCAGATCCTGCACAATCAGGATGGCAGTAAATCAGCATTTGCATTCATTGCTGATGGCCAAAAACTTGGCTCTCCTTTGTCTTTGAATGCATTACCTGCAACAACCACAAGGTTTAAGAGGAGAACAGCGTCTCCTCCCAGCTCTCTGCAGCAAAGCCCCAATCTAATTTTTGAAACTGTACTGCATGATGATGATTCTGTAAAAGCTGAGGTGTTTGATTTGGAGAGCCACGGTACATCTTCTGAGTTGAGCCTCTCAGGCAATGATGAAATTGAACCTTTGAATCCACCCACCTCTGATGCAGCTCAGATGAAGCAACAGATTTTGCCATTAGACTGCTCTGTATCGAGGACTGGTGGAAACTCCTGTAACCAACAACCATTAGACCTCTCTAACTCTGTGGGTAAGCATGACAGCAGTGAAGGTTTAGAAGAGTCCATTTTGGACTTAAGTATTAGCGGAAAGAACTTGGACTGTGACTCAGCAGGAGGTTACCTCATTCAGCCTTCTGTTAAGAAGAGTAAACCCAACTCCAGTATGCTTCAGAAGGTTCTTATGAATGAGTGTGGTGGTGTAGATATTCCTTCTGAGGAAGTTCTAATGACTGCAGGCATCTTCAGCGCTCCTAAAATAACAAACCTTTCAGTTGTGTCGCTGTCTGATTCAGGCCCACAAAACCCTGAAAATCTTTTGTTTGAGATTTCTGTTCCTCCTGCCTTAAACCATCCAATGCCTCCTGTACTTGCTCCTTTCAATGTCCATTCTGCTGCCCTAATCCCTTCATCTCAAGGTTCACCTTCTTCAACTGAATCTTATGTATCCTATTTATCCACTACCACAGTGGAACCCAGTCAGGAAATTCAAACTCTCCAATCCACTCTCCTGTTATCGGACAATGTGCCAGCCCCTAGCACTGTAGAAGACTACATTGATAATCCTGTATATCCCTTACAGGGTGATTTGAAACTGACAATCCCTGACAGGATGACCTCTGCTACTGAAGGTGTGGCCCACACCCTTATACCCACAGCCCCTTTATTGAGTTTACAAAGCTCTCATTGGGTCGCAGATCCCACTGTATGTGAACTAGCCCAAAGAACATTGGTTGTAGACTCTGTATTAGCCTCTGATGAGCAGATATTTTCTCCCTCTCTGCCTGTTAACCAGCCAAACATCACATCCTTGACTTTTCCACCAAACACAGTTGTTATTGAATACACAGTTGCACTGCAATCTACTGAAAATATTCTCCCAGCTCTCCAAGCTAATTCTGTTCATTGTCTCACTGACAAAGCGTCTTTAGATACAACACTACAACAAGAACCTCATGTCCCAGCTGAACCACAGACTGTCAGCCCTGACACCACCCCAACGCCTGAAATCTTCACACAGTCATCACCTACAGTGCAGTCATCAGGCTCTACAGATGTTATGCCGACACTCACTGCTTCCACCAATGCTTTGAAAGCAGAGAGCAATGAAGGGGGACAGGACAACTTGGTCTGCCCTGCCAGTGCTAATGTCCAAACCTATGATAACTCTAAACATGACAACAAATTTGAAGATGAATCATCTCCCCTGCACTCCTTTTGCAAGAATTTAATGTGCAATGTTTGTGACCAGCCCTTCCAATCCATGAAAAGTCTCAGTCAACATGTAGGTGAACACTCCAAAGAGTGGCCCTACAAATGTGAATTCTGTGTGCAGTTGTTTGAGAGTGACACGGGTTTGCTGGAACACCGTTCCAGTTATCATGGAATTGGTAAAATCTATGTCTGCAAAACATGTTCTAAAGAATTTGCTTTCCTCAGCAACTTAGAGCAGCATCATCAAGATCTCCATTCCGGTCAAGAATGCTCACACACAGAAGTGGTGCATGGCAAATTAAGACCTGAAAATCATAACAGTCCCAAAACTGATCTGATCCAACCAGACATTCCCATCACAGAATTTAAGAAAGAATCTGACAACACAACCTCAAAAGCAGAGGAGGATGACTCAGAAAACACTACTGAAGAACTGTATACAACAATAAAAATCATGGCATCTGAAGGGGTCAAACCAAAAGGCCCAGATGTACGTCTAGGCATTAACCAACATTACCCTAGTTTTAAACCACCTCCTTTCCCATACCACAATCGGACAGCAACTGGAACAACAGCGGCATCAGCCACCAACTTTACCACCCCCAATATCCCTCAAACCTTCAGCACAGCTATTCGTTGCACCAAGTGTGGTAAGAGCTTTGACAACATGCCCGAACTGTACAAGCACATCCTAGCCTGTGCTAATGCTAGCGACAAAAAGCGCTACACTCCTAAAAAGAACCCTATACCACTTAAGCAGTTTGCTAAAACACAAAATGGAGTATTATCACCTGCAACGATTGTTAATAGTAGGCAGAATCTCTCTCAAAAGCCTGGACACCTGAAAAAAATGAACTTTCATGAATCAACAGTTAAGATAAAAATGAGTACCCTGAATAAGAAGAAATCTCAGCTGGTGCAAAAGGGCAGATCTGCTGGGATGAGAAAGGTCTTTGCTCAGGATAACCTGGGGATTTATGCATGTCCTCACTGTAGCAGGGAGTTTACATACAATGCCAGCTTAAAGAAGCATGTAGCTTTTAGCTGCCCTATGAGGCCTGCCAGTAGGAAATCCATGAACAGAAAACTTGACATTGTTTTAGCCCAGGAGAACAACGAGAGCCTTCGCAGGCAAATAACAAATATTAGTGCAACATTGCAAGGCTCAAACCATGGGCCAAAAACAAAGAGTCAAATCAACAAGCCAAAAACAGCAGCTGATACAACTCAGGATATTAGGCTTAAAAGATCTACCATTCTGTCAGCATCTGTGGTCCAGTCTAGTAAAAAAGGCAAGCCTATTTTAAAAAGTAGCTTTATGCCACAGCTGGCCTCAAAGCAGATAGTCCTCTCCAATGTTGCTCAGGTTAACTCTCTGAGGTTGAGAGAAAGAGAAGGAGGGCCCATTACTCGCAGTGTGCTGCAGGCCAGCACCACAATAACACCCCTTAAACAGCCAGACAGTCACAACATCATCATGCGTCCTGTCCTGCTTCAAGTCAAGAAATGAACAGATAATAAATATCAATGACATCAGTTTTCTTAAATGTCTCCTCAGTGCATCATTTATCTGTAACTATAATTCATACATAGTCAAGTGATTGCAGATATTAGATGTCTTGTAGTAAAAACACTCTTGGTTTTTGGACACCGTAAAGTAAACTATTGACAGGCTGAAATAAGAATGCCATTAATTTTTCTGATCTTTTTTATTTTATTTTTCATTATTACTGGCTCAAATACAGCTGGCTATAGAATCTATCATTTCAAAGCATTATGACATACAATTGAGATACCATACTGTGTTATTTTAATAGCTATGAGAGTTGGGGTCTCATGCAATTTACACTGTATATCATATTAATTTGTGTGAAATGCATTGCAATACAATGATACAATTACTGCTAATTATTTATTAATGTAATTATTCAGTGTTAAAGCTAAGACTGAGATGTCATATTTAATGAGGTTAATTTGAGCTGTTATTATTGTGATGTAGCTGGGTTCCATTTTTGTAGATTGTATTAGTAAGTGTTTAATTGTTGTATATGTGCAGTTTGGACTCTTCGTGCATGCCAGAGATTTAATGTATGAGTGATAGCGTGAGTGTTAATGTATCAAACTCAGCACTACAGCAGACATGCAGCAGAAGTTAAAAGAAGGATTAGAATATATTGTATAATTGAAAACAACTATGCTTAAGTGGTAGAAGACTTTTATATTGTGGTTACAAAGAACATGTCTGCATATATGTTCAGTGTCCAAAGTTTCTCTCTGTGTCTCTCTCCCTTCTATTTCTTTTTTGTGCCATCCTCCTAATGTAGAAATATTAGGTTCATGTTCAAATGAGTCATCATTTCAAAGAAAGTTGATAGACATGTTTAGTACTGGGCATATATTTATTTGTGAAATGAAATGACAGAGACCATGAGCCACCAGTTTTCATTTGTTTAGTGCTTAAGACAATTGTTTGCACAAATGAGTGTCCTGTTGAGCTCTGATGATGGTAAACATGGTATCAGACTAAAGCCTTAAAATGCGGAAATGCCTTGTTTGTGACAAATTTAATTATGGTTATATTTTGTCACCACAAGACATGTTCTATGATTACATTCAGAATCAGGGGTTAGAACTGGTAATACAATGTGTATTAAGGTTTATTAAGGCTTGAGGAATAATATAAACACAGTGAAATGTTTACAATATGATTATCTAAAAGAAAATGTTACCAAAGTTATTTTTCATATTAGCAAAAAATGCTAATGTTATGAGAAATGCTAATATAAGAACTTGTACTCTGGAGAGAAGTCTGGACTCTATGTAGACATTAAGCGTCACACTCATAAAGCTTCTATCATGATGAGTTAGTTATACTTGTCTGACCTGCTGATTTATAACAGCTACATTGCAGTTTCAATATACCTTTATAAATGTTATGTAATACTTGTCACATTCTTTGAACAGATAAAGAGTTAATCTTTAAATGATTATAGGCTTACTGTCAAATCTTTTATCTTAAATTTTGAAATTACCAAAACTGTCACAATGTTCACATATTTATTCATATGATTATCGCCTGTCTAAGCGGTTGCATTAGGGGCATTCATATTCTAGACATGGATAAGCTTGGTTTACAGGTTTCCTTAAAGGGGCTTTAGAAGGGCCTTCTTTAATGTGAAATGTGTATGGCCTTGTAAATGGTACAGTAAGAGTTTTCTCATGAACGATTGAATAAATAATTTTAAAGTTCAGTGGAACAGTTTGTAGTTTCCTGTAAATGCATTGTTGCATGACAGTACATGCCAAATCAGCTAAACTACATAAAATGTATCATAAATATTTACAAACATTTGTCTGAAAGTAAAGATCCAAGTAAGTATTAATATTGTACCCAAATAATAATGCATTCCAAGAGTTAAGGATGTCAGTGGCACATTCAGGTCGTTGCAGAGCACCACACCCAAGCCCACAAATTGAACATGTACAAAACATGCAAACTGAATATTGTGACCATTTTACTCATAATGGCCTGATGTAAAGAATGGCGTAATGCTGAAATGCAAAATGGTGGGTAAAGCAGAACTGTGAGCTCAGAAACCTCTCCGTTACTAATTCAGTCCGCTATCAGAATTTCAGATTTTTAAGGTCAAGGCTAGAGACCACCCTGCGTGACAAAAAATGCAACAGGCACTAGTTTAATTTTCTAACATAAGTGTTTGTGTCATATTCACAGATGGCGGGCCATATGGAGCATGGGTTCTTTTCCCAGTGAGCAGGTTGAATTATAGGACAGCTATCGAAACTTAAATGGGTCATGGTTGAGGTTCTATTATAATATTAGTAAAGTTTTTTCCCCATAACAAAACAGTCATATATTTAATGACTATTATATTAGATTTTATAAAACAATCATTTTCCACCCTCATTCTGACCCTGTCAGAAATGCACAGTTTCAATCTGCTTCTCCTTTAAGACTTGACAGTAAATGTCCACTGTTATGATTGGCTCTCTATTCTTGACTGACCTGCTCCATCCTTGCCATCTCACTGCTTACCACTACTGGTCGGGCTACGGAAATGACAAGGTAAAGTAGGCTTTGATGTGTTGTTTTTGTTTGATTTGGTAGTCAGATTCAAATGTCTCCCACAGTGTGACATCACAATGTGGAGGAAGTAGAGAACGAGTCATTTTTGCAGCTTTGTTTCAACAAATGCTCTTTTCGCAGTGAGGAAGATAAGAGTTCTGAAACTTACAGTATGTTTTTATAGTACAATGACCTCTTTTATGTCAAAAGATCAAGGAAAAGTTATTCCTCATGTCATGACCCCTTTAAAGATGCAAAGATTTTAAAGGGACAAAATGTCTGACATCGTCAGGCCAGCCTATTTAATATTCATTGCAATTATGTAAGAAAATCAATATAGGCCCCATTTAGTTCAGCTCATTTAATTAGATTTTCTTCCAAAACACTTAATAGCAACAAACATTAGCACTGTCCCAAACACCTGTTTGTCACTATGCATTGCAAAATGTTGCAAATTTATAATGAAAATCCCTGAAATTATCATATTTATTTTGGGACAAAATACTTTTCTTTTAAATTTTGTTCAAGGTATGGTGTATTTCCTTAAATATATGATAAGTATTTTCTTTAATAAGTTAGACATGATGTATTTTCTTTAATAAGTTAGATGTATGATATATATCTTTAACGCATGATGTGTTCTCTCTCATTAATGAGATGGTATTGCAGATGAGCGGGCAAGACCAGCTCACCATCATTATATATTGTGACAGAGGGTAAAAGGTATGTTAGAAGTAAGGGCTGTTTATCGCTTATGCAAGTGATTTAAAGTAACATGTCCTTTGCATGCACCATGACATAAGCTTATTCTATGCTATAAGTCAATCATTAAGTGAAAAACAAATCAAAAGCACATTCTTTCTGTTCATTATTTTTTAAAAAGGAGTTAGGTACGCTTTTTCCACCAATAATAAAAAGTTGGGTATAAATAATGGTGGAAAGGTGAAGAGGTGATGTGAAGTCATTGGTTAGAGATAACGTATGAGATAAAAAAGGGTATAAAACTGAGAGCTGTGCAGAAGGTAATCAGAGTGGACAGCTGACCATTCTCAAGTTTGTTGGTGTTTCAATAAACTGTAACTTTGCATCTGGAACCCGGGACTCCAAGAGTTTTCTTGCATTTTAGAGAGATTCGTCAAAGATTTTCCATGACAAAGGTGATTAAATAAAAAGCTTTTCAATAACTGTCCAATAAGTGAAAGGAAATTAAAACACAGAAACACATTAAAACACCCCATTTCATTTTTCAAAAATGTGTCATAATGGAGATTCTTTTTTTTCCTTTTCTTTTTTTTTTTTTTTTTACAATAATCAAGATGTTATGAAATGCCAAATGTTGTGAAATTAACAGAAAATGTCGCACCCTTTTCTGAAGTGGTTATTTTGAATAAGCAATATCTTTATTTGTTCCTCAAAAAAGCATCTTGCTGTCTTGTAATTATTCATATTAGTTGACAAAATTTGCACTAAATATTTTGCCCCTATATCTACATGATATGAAACCCCCAAGTGTAAAAGGCCCCCTCACCATTTAATTTAATTTAAATCAAAACAGCCATCAGTTATTATTTTCACACAAAATATGTTGCTCCACCAATATTCAATAAAAAGAAATAGAGGCTAGAAAATGTTTAAATCTAAATGCTAAAGACCCATGGACTGTGTTTATTAAAAGAGGGAACCAAGTAATTAACTACAATTTGAAAACATTAATTGTCATTCTTGACCATTCATTGTCATTATATTTTATAAACCTTTATTCGTTTAATTCAATCTCAATCTATGCTGCCTATGGCCCTTTAGTCGCTTTCTAAGGCGTGTGTTGTTTTACTAATAACATCCACTGGATGGCGGCATTGACTAACCGCGTGATCGCGCACAAATACATTTTAACCACATTAACGTGTCTCACCAGAACACTGGAGTCTAGTGATTTTCATTGTATAAAAATAATAGTCTTGGATTTACTGAAACTTTCATTAGACCATAACAGTAAAATAATTAGGTAAATAAGAAACTCTCACGTTTACCCGCATTAATCAGGCTGTGTAATGTTGCCAACATTGTATTACTATTGACGTGTAAACATAAATAACGACCAGGGCACGCCATGGAGGTACCGCCCCGTAAACATTTCGGAGAAGCTGATTGGCAGAGAAATTTGGCGCTGGGGTGGATGGACGTGTTGAGTCAAAATTGGCGCGAGGCCCAAGAGTCCTTCAGGCTGAAATAAGACTGCTGCATCGTCTTTAATTAATGTCCAGCATGATGTTATTTCTTTGAACTTTACAGAACAATTTTCACGATACATTTCTATAATTTCATTTGCATTACAAATGGGTTGCTTTTATTTAAAGGCATCCGCTGTTTAATAGCCGGTTAAGTAGTATATATCCATTCAAACGTATATATTTTTTATAAAGGCATAACTAAAAGATAAATGAACAACAAACTGCCTGTTAGATGTTCAAAAACCACATCTAATGCATCTCTCTTGTTCGTCCCCTCCCTCTGTTTCTATGGGTGTAAACAAAGCCAAAGTGGGTCATTTGCCTTGGCTTGAAACTGCATCCCTGACGCGTCATGTGAAAGTACAGATGCAATTTATTTCTCCCGTCGAAAGAACAAAAGAATTAAACAAAGAGACCAGACAAAACTATCAAACACTTAATTGAGACGGTTTATTGACTTGAACTTCTAGACTGACTAGATATCCATATCGGACATCTGCATGTCCAAGAACACAATCTTTAGCGTTTTGTTGTTATGTGATTGCCACGAACTATGAAAACGGCAGCTAAGCTACACAAAAGAGCGTCAAGATGCGCCTGCAGACGTGATCATTCCCCCGCCTCCACTGTACAGTCTCATCTCAAGGTGTGATGGGAGATTCTCCGCCAAGCCACATTTTCTCCCGTTTCAACACGTAGCATGAGGGAGAGACAGAGGCGTTGGTATCCAAACCAAACCTCTCTACGCCCGGTCTGAACCGGTTCGGGGGCAATGCGCGCTCTCGGACACTCCCTCCCATTTCTGCCTTGCTGCAATTCCTGCCACGCGCTCACACACACAAATCCTAACGTAACGCGAGAAAGCGCGAACGCGCGCATACGTCACCCTCTGCCTTGTTCCCCTGCATCTCCCATTGGCTAACGCAGACCTCTAGAGCCTCCTCTTGTTCTCTTCTCCGATTGGCTTTAGCAGCTGCCGCGGTGAGGACCCTGGTCTTCGATTGGTCGGTGTGAGAGCGAGCCCTTCTCTCTCATTGGCTCATGAGGACCGTGCATGAGCGCGAGGGAAAGAGTTGTAAATGCGAAGCGCGTGCTGGAAAAGCCGAGGCGTAGGGCTGAGAGCAGCGCGAGCACCGGAGATCAGCAGCAGGGGCATCACTCGTTACAACATCTAGCCTCTCATCCGCCCTCTCTCCATTTTGTAGCGGTTTTCGGCTTTGTCGTTGAACTCTGAATTGCGGTGAGCGGTAGGAGCCGAGCTCATTAGCGAGGCTTTTGTTAGCCCGTTTTGGGAGGCAGTTACTATTGCCAGTCGGTGGGGGGCCGCGTTATCACCTTTCGGTTATTTGGGAGGCAAAACGGGAGCCTCTCACCGCTTGCTAGTCAAAAAGCGATTTTAGGTGTCTTTAGTCGTATTCCAGTGGTATACTGTATCTAGTCGGACCGGAATAACGGCGTGTATCAAATAAAGGTGAACATTTGCTGCAGCTCTTTGTGTGGATTCAGCTACGTGTCCCCGTCGCTCTACCTGAAGTTCCACACTCCGACCTCCAAAACATGTGCTCCCGGGTGTGGTTTATCACAGACCGGCGGATCAGCCAGGAGTACCCGCAGATTCAGATCCTGCGAGCGCTGAAGGAGCGCTGCGTCGAGGACGATGTTGAATTCCGTTATCTCCTAATGGATGAGATCGTCTTGACCATCACGGACGGGCAGCTCGGTAAATACCTTACACGCACACATATCAACGCACTGTATTTGTTTCCACTTCAAACACTGAAATGTGTCGTCTTTTTTTGTTGTTTTGTCTAAACTGTTGACTTGGCTAAATTACGGGCCAGTGTGGACGGTTAGCGTGCTTGCTTTGAGCGGATGTGCATCACTGTGTGAATGTTTACGTGTGCGCGTTGTGTGTTGGTGTGCGTGACCGCCTAACCCACTTTCAGCCATCACAGCCAAGCTGATGGACAAGAGACCGTGTTAAAATACCAGTTTAAAACAACTTTACTGGCGTTGGTGTACGGATGGCGTCGTTTATTGTTGCAACACGTGCGCGCGAATGAGTGAACAGTCACGAGTGTGCGGCGCGAGCGCGTTCATTATCAACATAAAGCCTCGAGCGCAGATGGCGCGACATTCACAAAGAGCAGTTATACAGGTGTTTATAATTACATGCGTGTATTTTTTTTTATACATCTTACCGTTTTGAGTTTTCATCTTTAATTTGCAAGCTGTAATTGACATGAATAAAATTAACCTTTCTGACGCATTCGCCCGAAACATCACAAAGGGCTTTAATCGAAATTATCGAATAGTCACGTGCAAGCCTCGTCCGGAGGTGGGTTTAAAACGTTAAGTCAGGCGCAAGATGCTTCGTTAACTGTCTAAAACATTTACAGATGTGTTGGTATCACAGTTTATTCATTCTAGAGATGTAATGGTAGTCATATATTGTCTAATAATCTTGTGGTGTACATTATTAAATGCTTTTTCACACCTATCTTGTTTGAATACGGAATCGGTTTAGTCATGGATTACTTCACCTTGTTTTTACCAGTGTAGTTTTCATAGCCATCTATTACTCGTGCTTCACATTTTGAAATTTACATCTGACACATTTCTGAATGGATTTTTTTCTTTCAGCTCTAGTTTGCAACACAACACTTCATAAAGCAGGTGTGGTGACAAATTGGCTGCTAATAATTTTGCCATTTATTGACAAACTGACAGGAATTTTATGGGTTTGAATATGGTCACAAAAGAAAATAATCAGTCATATAATGACACACTATGCCATCTTGTGTGTTGAGGAGGATGGGGCTGTTTTGAACGTTGCCTCGGGAGGTGACCACAATTCTTTTGGGGGATAGCAGATGGAGAGTGTGTCATAGTGCATTTCGCATGGACCTGATATAAAGGGAGTGGCTATGCACCAATGCAGCTCTGCTTTGAATCAGCTGGGGAAGCAACAGGAAGATCCAACAGACAAAATAAGCAAACTGAAATCATGTTGACCTACTTTAATGGAAAGGTAGAAGGCTGTCTGCAGAGCATGACAGCTGCGCAACTGGAGCAGGTCCTTGGCTTGGTGTGTTTTTGTGTGTAATCTTCTAAGAGTTGGTGGACAGTTGGTCAGCTTTGGGATTTAAAGCCCCAGAGATCACATTCTGTTGAGTTACATCATCAATGTGAACAATGCTCGAACTGGTGGAGGGGGGTGGCGGGCCCCCTAAAATAAATACAAAAAATAGACTTAACGAGGGGTCCCCAAATATTTTTATTAGATGCACTGATCCGATGCCTGTATCGGAGCTCCGATACTGAAGCTTTTAGACAGATCGGGTATCGGTCCGATGTGCTCGATCCAAATCCGATGCTGTGTGTTAGTCATGTTCGTTACTGTGACGCTCAAAAAATGACATAAAAGAAACATAAAAACACAAAAGTAGTTCATATGACTCGTGCATTTTATTCAAAGCCACTTGAAGATGTGCAATAGCTCTGTGAATCACAAAAGGCTGTGTTTAATAAGTAAATGTATAAAATGCACATGCAGCTCCTGCACGTCAGTGAATGGCGCTGCTCTGTTTACACATATTAGCGTCTATTTTTAGCCATCACAATGGTGTGCTATATTTGAGCATCTTGGATGATATTGATGTAGTTGCTCAAAATATTTTGTGAATTAATTATTTACAATAATGAATGTCATTTTGAATTATTTTGTTGTCATGTCTCTTTAAAAATGTAGACGCCCTTATTCCAAAAGACCACTTATCACAGCTGTGATGCCCGCAAGCGCTTCTGGACATTATTATTGTTTTTGGTTTTGTTTTTCAAAATAAATGTCCCATACTGAACAAACCAATTTTAAAATGAATGCGAACATTAATTATAATGTAACAACAAAATATTTTACAACACAGATTATTTTATAGTGAAATTAACATTTATATTCACAGGCTTTACAAAAAATACAAATAAAGATGAATTTTAATGTCTGCTACAAAGATAATTGTAAAACTGTTCATATCAAACATGGTCTATTTGGAACAAAAGACAACTATATGATATCTGGAGAATATATAGGCTATATCTGTTGGAAGCACTTTCCACCAATGAGGAACAGAACGTGAAAGATTAAGAAGGTCATCAAAAGGCTATTAAAAAGTATAAAATGGATATGTGGAAACTGCAGATACCCTGACTTAACAAATATAGTGTATGGATTAGAGATGCACCGATCAACCGGCCAGGGACCGGAATCAGCCGGTTTTCCGCATGCTCGGACCGGTAACCGGCCAGTCAGTCATTCCGAGCCGGTCTGTATTGTTGCCAGCAGTGCAGGCAATATTGTCACAGCCGCATGTAAACATGACACTGGCGTGGAAGATCTTCACTCACTGTGAGTGAAAAATACATAAAGTTCGCAATTTGTAAGGCTAAAGTAAACAGTGGGATGGCAGAGACAGGCTAATTACATGTAAATTGTGCCGTTGTGATTTAATGTGCTGAGTAACGTATTTTTTCCCACCGTGTCCGATATTAAAATCATTGCGACACACTTTGCAAAAGGCATGGGTATTGTTGATATGGCTTCGGGATATGAAATTAAATGCTTTCGTCCAGCTGTTGTTAAATTTACGTGTGTGTGTATTTTTTATATATATATATATATTAGTAGTGTTAATTTTGTCAGACGAGACTAAATATGTTCGTCAACAACCTTTTTTTCCATGACTAAGACGAGACGATAACGAGACTGCACCAATGTCCAAAAACGCTGACTAAGACTAAATTAACATGCATTATTGTTGACGAGACTAAAATGTTTTGCATAAAATAAAAACTAAGATAAAATCTCTCTTCATTTTCGTATACAATTGTCTCTACTTTTTCATCATGAGATTGAATATTCAGCTGTTACGCCTTCAAAATATTCCGAATGAGTTCGCGCTGTTGCTCTAGTAACGGTTACAGGTCTCATACTCCTGTGGCTGCAACACGAAACTACATGGAGCAAGAACACAACAATCATAGACAGTGGCGAACACGCGACGAGCGCCGACAACATGCTAGGTGGAAGGAAGAGGCTCGATATTTGGTCGCATTTTAGGTACAATGATATTGACAAAAAGTCAGAATGTGTCGTCATAACTGACGGGAAGCACTGCGGACAAAAAATATCGGGGGAAAACACCACCAACCTTAAGCGACATCTAGGGAGGGACCACACATTCAGGGAAGTTAACTTAAATATACGTCTCATAAGCTAATGCTGATTTTAGGCATCTACGCTGTAAATTAACCAGTTAGCTATGGTGTTGTGGCACATACATTATGCAGGTTATATATATTTTATGTAACTTATTTGCTTAATAAAATACTCTTCAGAACAAGTTCATCATTTGTGAATGTGTCTCTTAAATCAGAAAACCAGACACGTTTAACAAAGTGAATTCAACATATCATTCAACAAGTGTATTTTGTCAGGTAATTATGACATTTAACCAATATTTGAGATGTGTGAAGCATTATTTGACTGAAATGGTTATCTCAGAATTAGGGCTGCACGTTTTCAAGTTTTTCATTAACCGTTAACCGAGGCCCTTAACGGTTAATACTCGGTTAACCATAGTGTTGGAACCAGGGATGGAAATTAACTTTTTTGTCCACCGGCCACTGTGGATTTCAAAATCTACCAGCCACTCAATGTTTTTACCAGCCACTTTCTTGTTTTTAACCGACAATGTGTAACTGCATGTGAAAATTAATACTACAAGATCTACAATACTTAAGCCGTTTATTTAATCTCAAGTCTCAATGAAATACTGGCATTTTCTCTTTCTCTCTTATAGCCTACACACACAATCCATGAACTGATATTCATTTCAGTTCGCATACGAGGAAAACACAATGTTACGGACGTGAGCGCTCTGAAAGCGGCACTGAAAGATGCTTTAAAACTTCCACAGAGACATCAAACAGAAAGCACAAAACCTTTCTTTAAAGTGAATTTCGTTTTGTATTAATTGTGTCTTAATTTTAATCAATGTTTCATCAACCAATTGCCTGGATTTAATAAATAAGAATTAAATATAGCAGACGATATAATCACAAAGCGGAGGCGCCGGCGCGTGAACTGGAGCTCGTCTCATAAATGAACCGAAACTCAGTGTATAAGGTAGCCTTGCCTCACAAATAATTCAAAACTAAAGAAAACAGACACAGACTGCTCTCTGCTTATGTAATCCGTAAGAAATGTGCATTTCTCTCTGGTGCGTTACTGCGAAGACCGCGAGTCAGCATCGTCAACTTCATCTTTGCAAATGACACGGACAAAGAAAAGACTTGTTTATTAATAAATAATTAAAATATCTCCTTGCTATATTTTACATATTCATAATCATTGCCCGCTTCATATTAGAAAACTGATCAAGACTACTTATTGTGGACATTACAAATGTCTGGGAGCGCTCTGGCAGTCTCTGGTGGTGCAAAAATGTATTACAACTAAATTCAATGCACGCCATTGACGCCACTTAACCGAGCAAAAATGTTTCACTCGGTTACGCAATTTTTAACGGTTAATCGGTTAACCATGGACACCCCTACTCAGAATTAATCTCAGAAATAATTTATTTAAAAATAGACTAAAATGTTTTGAAACTTGACTAAGATACCTTAAATTCTCTTTTGACTAAAACTAGACTAAAATGACGAGACTTTTTGTCGACTAAAACTTGACTAACAAAAAAAGATATGTGAATGACTAAATATGACTAAAACTAACAAGGACATTTGACACCATACTAAGACTAAATTAAAAATAGGTGACAAAATTAACACACACACACATATATATATATATATATATATAATTTTTTTTTTCGCCGGAGCACCAGCTGAGTCTCCTCCCATCTACCGGTGATGCTTGATTCAACTTCTCGCGTCTACTGCCTGCGCTGATTTCAACAGAGCAGCTGGGTTTTCGTTGCCAGGTTGAGGTCACAAATTATTAGAAATGTGTATGGTGCGTCGATTGTGTGAGTAGGATGCGTTTCATACAAGATCTGGCAACTGGACAACCTTAGAATAATATATTGATGTGATTATTCATATAACATGGTTTGGGCCATACAAATTATGGGAGTTTCACAGGAGAAATAACAAAGCGGGAGATGGGTGTGAAATATGGGAGACTCCCGGGAAAACGGGGGTGAGTGACGACAGGTATGTTACAAGCCGATCCCGAAGCAGCAATCAGATTTACCTCTGATGTTTGGTATCTAACGTAAGCTTAATGTCAATTTTGAATGTATTGGGCACTTCAGTTTAGGCTTGTAATATTTGGATTTGTTTTGTTAGACGAGTAAAAAAATAGAAAAGGTCCATTTTATAAAAAATGACATCTGTTTTGTTATATAAAGCAACTCATTTGCAGTTAATTGTTATTTCTACCTCTTTCCAGTCACAGAGCACTTTATATATCAGAAGTCAGAGAAGATCCTGTAACTTTGTCTGGGGGAAATTGTAATGTTTAATCATTTATTTTATTATGAAAATTAAATTTTGCATTGAAGAAAGGTAGATTTTGTTTGTATATGCAGGCAATAGTTCTTAGAAAATCGGAATCAGAAAAAATCGGTATCGGCAGGTCACACTTGAAAAAAATCGGAAATTGGACTCAGCCAAGAAAATTGTAATCGGTGCGTCTCTAGTATGGATCAATCAACAACACCCCCAACCTCAAGGGGTGGTGGTCCCCCATAAGAATGGTCGAACACTGAATGTGAGACGCATGGAACAAAGTGGGTCAGCACATAGTCATGACACGCAGGGACAGAAGTTCTCTCTCTCACACACCAATTTAGACAGAATATCATGCTCTTCACTTACAGTATGCTGTAATTTTTAAAACACTGCCATTTGAAAGACAAGATCTTTATGCGCTATCACGATTTCTTAAAAATTTTTTAACATAATTGTACGATTATCACTATTTGTTATCCTGTTAAAAGACACTGTAGTTGTATGTCGAGTTATCTTGTTTTAGTTATCTTATTGCCCACTTTGTGTTTCACCACATATAACAATCAGTGTTGAAGCTACTTTGAAACTGTAGTTTGACAAGCTACTCATAATTTTAAGTAGTTAAGCTACAGCCAAGCTACTCTTTTGAAAAAGTAGTTAGCTACACTACAAGTTACTATCAAAAAGTAGCTAGCTATATTGAAGCTACTTAATGAGGCAGTATTTTTTTAATGTTCCTATCAAACCAATAATATTAATAACAAAATTTACACTAATGACATTACTATATTTAAATATTCCATGTATTTAATACTTTAAATGAATAGAAACATTAATGCAGTTAATAATGGCCATAAAATAAAACCGTATTAGATGCCATTAATTTTTTTTTTTTTTTTATACTAGCCTATACTTCACATGTTTCAGTCCCGCTGTGGCCAGGTGTAGCCTACTTTCCTAAAGATCAAATTTTTATGACAAAATCTCCTTGGCTGGCATTTTTTGTTCTTGTCACATAATATTTAGTGTGGATAATATGTGAATAAAGACTCGGGGCTTGTTTCTCCCCTCACCTGGGTTCATGCTCATTGTACTTTCTGACAGTTTTGCCATTGACATGCAATTGTAATTTTTTTTTATAGGTCACCTACAGATGTTGCTCTACAAATATTTGTTCAGGTCCAACAAAAGTGGATGAATGGACATCCTAGATTATTGCATAATAATACATGCCATAAATTATTTCTTTTACCAATTATTTGATTTATTTTACATGAAAATAATAGTTAAGAAATGGAGAAATCAAATAGTTCTGCATGATAGTAATTATTATAATATATATATATATATATATATATATATATATATATATATATATATATATATATATATATATATATATATATACACTTTTTATTATAAATATTATAATAATAATAATAATAATAATAATAATAATAATAATTCACTCGCTGCTTCCAATAACGCACAGATGATAAGCAAAATAAACAAACAAAATACCTCAAAAGGCAATAACCTTTTGAATAATTTTATTTAAAATAGGAAAGGCAAATATGCTATTGTGAGATCTAATAAGAACAAAGCATCTGAAACATTCTTTGTTTTATGGAAGAATATAATGGTGTTCTTTTATAATTTTCAGATATACCTGCCCCTATGTTTGTCTTGTAAAGGTAAACAAACTGTAGTTGCTCGCTTTACATATCCATCAGTCTATCTCTTCTTATCCAAGTGAGCTGTAATAAGCTCTCAGTAGATGATGGTAATTCACTATTTTGGTTTCTGATCTGCCATTACAAAAGACGACGACGCTGCCTGATACTGATTAGCAGACAGAAATATGCTGCCAGATCTCAAGTTTGGCTATTTGTTATAATCTGACCAACATGAGTAGCGTTTGGTCGCGCTACACCACTACTTGTTGGAAAAAGTAGTCCGCTTCTGAAAAAGCTGCTCTGTTTTAAAAGCAGCTGCGCTACTGTCAAGCTACTGAAAAATTAAGTTAAGTTAGTACCATCAGTACATGTAGTTAGCTACTCCCCAACACTGATTACAATCAATAAGCAGTCCATTTCAGGACTAGTGATGGTTAGATTTTCACATCTTGTAATGCAGCAGATTGGGGGGTGTGTTAGATTTTGATGTCTAGTGTCCATTCTAAGAGATGAGAAATGTAACCAATTTACTGTCTTAGACATGTAGAAACTGACAGCATGCTCAAATATACAACAACATGCAGATATTGCACATGTGACTGCATCTGACTTTAGTTCAGGGTTCAGAGTGGGGTTTGGTTGGAGGTAAGTGAAACTTCAGATCGATCTTTTTCAAAAGGCCTTTACCAGGACATTCTTCATGTCGATGAAATCCTATTATATGTGTTAGTGTGCTTACACAACATGAGGAGGCTCAAGAGGTGTTGTTAAAATGTCTTTGTGTGGAGATTTCAATCTGTTTTTTCATTGTTAGATTGAAGAAGTTCCTTTTTGATTATCTCTAATAGAATATACTGCATTTAAACATGTGCAGAAAATAGGGGTGTGTGATATACTGGTAGAAATGTGTCATGCGTTTAAGCAAAATTCCGTATGGTACAGAATGCATTTGACCATGTAGGAGGTCTTCCATTTCTTTGAACATCATTTTAAATAATAAGAACTTTTTTTGTTTTTCAGATGTTTTTGAATCACTATTCCTTAAAAGTCTGTGTGTTGTGATGTGTTGTTTGTTATCCACAGAAAAATTCAAGAATATTGCAATATAATTATTTGCTTATATCGCCCACTCATTGCAGAACGTAATTCACTTGGGTTAGGTTGGAGACATGCGTTGGCAGTCTTTTTCAGTGTGTGATTACACTGCTTTGAATTTAGGTAACTACACAAGTAATCAGTTTAGCTCCAGCCTCACAGCATTGGTTTGTAATAAGAACCCTGTTCTAGCCTGCAGATGTAAGCCATTGTAAAATAGGAACCAAACTAATGTGGGATCAGTGGCAGAAGAGTGGGCAGCTTTAGTTTGTTGGGGTGATGACCGATTTTAGAGGTGTGTGTGTGTGTGTGTGTGTGTGTGTGTGTGTGTGTGTGTGTGTGTGTGTGTGTGTTCGTTCGTTCGTTCACATGCACATACTGAAGAATGGAACAAAGCTTATGTCTGGATTACGAAGGAATGGATACAAAATTTGAGCCCTTACACTCGCATAAATTTGGTTACAAATTTGGATGAACGTGTTAACTCTTAAAATCAGGGCACAACAATAATTGTTTTTTCCTGTGGGCCGAGTCAGGGAAAAATTATACAATTTATGTGTAAGAATTGAATGTATTTTTAATTAAATTAATTACAAGATGTACCAATTAATTAAAATAATAGAAATTAGTCACTTACAATATTCACACAGAAAAGTAATTCAAAAAATAATTTAAATATTTCTAACTATATAATAAGCATTATATTTCAGATAATTCAAACAGATTATATTGTATCAACAGACAAGTAAAGCATTTTGACAATACAAAATGTGTCTTTAAAAGTCAAAATATTGTTTTTGTTTCATATCCTTGCACATAACCCTATTATTGGTCTAATTCCCTCTACTCTATTTTTAATTGTTGGTCTGTGTACTCGTGCATTAGACAGACACTTTTCTGGGCTCGACAATAAGGATGGCCCGGGGCCAGTATGAGAGCTATTCGTGGTAAGTTGCTAACTAGTTGGAAAGTTACTGGAAAGTTAATAAACAATGAACCCATCATTTTCCCCTTTCAATATAACCAATTTAACGTTAACCCTGTTCCTGACAACCATGTCACTCATGTCTGTTTGCTGTAAGACAGCTATAGTTTGTCAGTGCATTATAAGTAATGTTGCAGATTGAAATGTAAACACCAGAGCACCTTTTTGCAGCTCATCAGACAACGGTGCGGTGGTGGATTGTGTCCGTGTTGATTTTGCACTATGCTGTTACCTAGTTGGTGAGATGCAATCCTGGTCCAGCTTTTACTCTGACAATGATCTTATAGCTAGCTAGCTAACCATGTAACCACGTTTCATTGCTTGTCAATTGTGTGGAATTTAATGTATAAACATGTATTCACCAAACTGTTTTGTTAAGGATTTACAGTTTGGTACCCCCTTCAACCGAACAATTCAAGTCATTGCATTTCTGAAATGTAATATTTAGAAGTATGGTTTTCCACCGTTGAAAGTTTCCCCTGAACTTGTATAGCAGAATACGGTGTAACGCTGCTGCTGCTGTTTATCTCTTGTCTCGGCTGGTGTAAATGCTTCTTGTTTTACAACCTCCCAATAATTGACTGGGACTATTAAAATAGTCATCATTTGACTGATACTAAACAGTACTGATGTTTTTTAAAGCTATTTATTGTATTTTTATTTATTTTTCTCAGTGTTCATTTCTAGAATTTGTTCACAATGTATAATAATAATGTCAAATATTCTTTGATGAAAATATTTGTTTTAAGAAAGCAGCCTCCTGAGTACCTTTGCATAGTCATATTGGTGAATAATCCACATAGAATTGTCACATAGAAAATGTGTCATTCCAGCTCAAAAATTAACTATATCGGCCACCCATACTACCACGGTATCTGTGAATTTTCCCATTCTAAAATCGGTATCTGTCTATAAAATCGTATATCGGTTGGGCTCTAATTAGTAATACATACATCATAACACAATAAATCCATAGTGTCTTTCTTTTGTACTGTAATTTCATCTCTCATCATCTCTATACATGCATCTTAGACACTGTTTAGTGTGCACTCGTAAAAGGACAGAGTGCAAGTTTTGTTCCCACAGAAAAGAAAAGTGCATTTTCTCTCATTAATTCACCTGAGATGAAGCACTGAATGAGACATTTTTTTTAAACCCTAGTTATACATGTGGCTGGAAATCTGAACCGTTCAGTATCCAAAATGCAAGCATACATTTAATTGGGTAATGTTTTTCAAAAAGTAAATATTCAATATGTTAATGATGTTTGATATGAATAGAAGCAAAATCACTATTGCTATTATTATTATTATTATAGCTGTTCAGCTGCAGGGTGAAGATGAATATTTAAAACAGTCGTGCTTCATATCATCCATAACACACCTGTTACATTTCTCATTTGTGGACTGTACATGTATTATCTTTATGTACTTTGTGTATCAGTCAGTTTTGGTCTTGTTTGGGTGGTCTGATTTCATGTTTATATCCACACTCTTAATTCACAGATGAGGTCAAATATCTACCTACTGTATATTACACGTCACAACCGATTTTAAAGCATGGTCTCCACTCTCAGGGATTCATATGTTTATTACATTTAGCCAATAATCAAATCTTTATCTCAGTGAGCAAAATATTTAATCCTGCTTGTAAAAACTACGCAGCTTAAAAGTTGACAGCATGACTAAACAATTGACTGAAAACCCATAATCTGCTCTACAGAGCTCTTTGCTTAAAAACACATGATGGCTGAGGTTAATATGTTTTTATTAATTTATATCTGTAAAGTGCTTATGGGGTTGCATAAGACATAAATCATATCTTGCAAATTATACATGTAAAATAATTTTGGGGAAAATTGTCTTTAAAAGTTTTTTTATTTATTTATTTTATACACAAAATATTTAGCTTTGGACACACTTTTTAAATCCTATTTATACAGATATTTTTAATTTTTGTATTGGACCAGTGAAAATTTTGGCAGGGCGAGTAAAAATCTGGGCCAGTAGAAAAAATCCTTAGCATTGAGCTCTGCTTTTTGGGTGTCTCACTTGTTTTCAGTGCTTCTAGTCTTCAGCACTGTGTTAGCACAACATGTAAAGTAAAAGGCATTTTAAAACTTTGAAAAACACTTCTTGAGATCCCTGTATTCTGTTGTGCTCGTTCCAGCTGTCTTTGGGTGCAAATTAAGTCTGTGGACGGCTGAGTTGCCTGCTCGTTGTTTTGACGAGGCATGTTGCCTGGACAGCTGGAGCTGACTGCCCCCAACTACTTCAAGGTGGTACATCAAGCTCAAATTGCTCTGGTAGGAACATTGCATATTATGGAATTTAATAGATCCAAAGATTTTTAGAAGAACAGCTCAGCTGTTGGCCCATACAATACAATTCGACAGGGTTCAAAACTTTGAAACTCAAAAAAACATATAAAGGCAGCAAAAAAGTACTCCATATGACTCCTGTGGTTAAATTCATGTCTTCAGATGTAATATGATCAGCGTGGGTGAAAAGATCAATATTTAAGTCCTTTATTTACCTATAAATCTCCACTTTCAAACAGCCCTCCTAAGCACACTACTTTTGTTTTAGGGGATGTACATTCTTGGTGCATATTGCCACCTACTGTGCAGGGAGGAGAACTTAAAGGATAAAACAAAAAGACAAAAAAATGTCACATTTTAATATTGATCTGTTTCTCACCAACACACATTGCTTCTGAAGACATGGATTTAACCACTGGAGTCATATGAGTCACTTTTATGCTGCCTTTGTCATACACATCTGGGATGGCATGAGGGTGAGTAAATGATAAGAGTTTTAATTTTGGGGTAAAATTCTTTTTTCATTAGAAAAAAAAAATTGTGCACAAAATCTGTTTTTAATTTGCAATCGTATCTGGAAGTGTAAGTAAAAACTATGAAACACAAATTTGAAACATGTCAAAGTCATAAAAATGCATGTACAATATCAGTCGTGACATTGTGACAACATATCACTTGCCCAATCACTATTAGTCAACTGGCCCTGGGCCATCTTTATTGTTGAACCCTGAAAATGCAGTTGTAATTTCGAAACGCACTTGGGGACATGTAAAATGTATTATTATTTTGATTTATTTGAATGATTCTGTGGATTTCTTTCTTTTGGAATCTTTCTGTGGAATTTTTCCAGCGCTAATTCCGTGTGTGCCTGTTGATTAGTTGTGGTATCCCTTGATGAGGATTATTTGTCTCCGATTTGTTGTGTCTGATATACTTGCATCTTATACCAGTTGACCTAATCTTCACAGTATTATTTCTGAAGTAGGTTAAACATATGTATATATACATTGCTTTACTGCAAGTTTAGGTTTTCTTTTTTTAGATTTAGGTTTTTTTTTCCCCGTTTCCACCTGGTATTACGATGCATTTTTGATGATCGGATCACATGTGTTCATTTAAAAAAAAAAAAAAAAAGACTAGCCATATAGTTCACCACCCGTGGTTCAGTAAGCATTGGCACCAAGTTTAATGACTCATCTGGAGCACAAGTTTTAGCAAAGAAAATAAAGCATCAAACATACAGGCACTGTTACAACCTTCGCTAATGCACCTGAATGGATCTGTAAATGGATATGTTCTGCCTGTGTTTCACGTAGGTCAAATTGATGACATCGCTGTTCTGCACACGTTGTGTGTTGTTGAACATGGCAAACAAGCAGAGAAAACGAGCTGCTGATGGAGAAGTCTCCTGCGTTATTGAAGTCTCCTGTCTAGGAACATTTTCTTTTTGCAGTCAATTAAAACAGCAATAGTCAAAGTTTACAAAACGGGCACTGTTTGCAGATATTACTTGATGCGAGTGCTGTATACAGGTAATGTATCGATATATGATTAATCATGTACGCCGCCGATATTACCCAGAGGAAGATGGCGCGCGGCGTACACAGAGCCAGCCGGAACAGCCGAAACTGCACACACCTAAGTTTTTAAGCAGGCACTCTGTGTTAATTCAGACATCCATTAAACAATAATTAAAATGCATGTGGTGTTCATTGCCATGAAGTGATGTTGCCATACTCGGTTGATGAAGATGTGAGATTTCAGCGTATGATTAAAATACTCGAGCTGCGACATCCCAGACCCTTCTCATATCCATATTAATGGCAAGATTCTTTCTATAGTGATGTACAGCTTCTGAATTGATTTATTTTTCTCCCCAATTTGGCATGCCCAATGTGCTCCAAGTCCTCCTGGTGGCGCAGTGACTCGCCACAATCCGGGTGGTGGATGACAAATAGTTGCCTCTGCATCTGAGACAGTTAATACATGCATCTTATCACATGGCTTGAGTGCGTTACTGCGGAGACTTGGCGTGTGTGGAGGCTTCACGCTATTCTCCGTGTCATCCACGCACAACTTGCCATGTGCCCTGCTGAGAGCAAGAACCACATAATAGCGTCCACGAATAGGTTAACCCAATGTGACTCTACCCTCCCTATCAACCGAGCCAATTGGTTGTTTAGGAAGCCTGACTTGAGTCGCTTAGCACACCCTGGATTCGGACTTGTGACTCCAGGTGTGGTAGTCAGCGTCTTTACTTGCTGAGCTACCCAGGCCCCCCCCACAGCTTCCGAACGTTGAATATATGTTGAGTTGAGTTTGAAATGCACTTTATGTTGATGCATGTAGCGTAATCGTGCGGGTATCAAGTAGAGATGCACCGATCGACTGGCCAGGGACCGGAATCAGCCGGTTTTCCAAATGCCCGGACCGGTGACCGAACGGTCAGTCTCACGTCTTTCCGATTGTGCCGTTGTGATTTAATGTGCTGAGTAATGTAATTTTTCCCACCTTTTCCGATATTAAAATCATTGCGACACACTTTGCAAAAGGCATGGGTATTGTTATTATGGCTTCGGGATATATTATTATTTTATTTTATTTTTTTCTGCCGGAGCACCAGCTGAGTCTCCTCCCATCTACCGGTGATGCTTGATTCAACTTCTCGCGTCTACTGCCTGCACAGATTTCAAAAGCGCAAATGGGTTTTCATTGCCACGTTGAGGTCACAAATTATTAGAAATGTGTATGGTGCGTCGATTGTGTGAGTAGGATGCGTTTCATACAAGTTCTGGCAACTGGACAACATTGGAATAATATATTGATGTGATTATTCATATAACGTGGTTTGGGCCATACAAATTATGGGAGTTTCCCGGGAGAAATAACAAAACGGGAGGGGGCGGGAGATGGGTGTGAAATACGGGAGACTCCTGGGAAAACGGGGGTGAGTGACGACAGGTATGTTACAAGCCGATCCCGAAGCAGCAATCAGTTTTACCTCTGATATTTGGTATCTAACGTAAGCTTAATGTCAATGTTGAGCGTATTGGACACTTCAGTTTAGGCTTGTAATATTTGGAATTGTTTTGTTAGACGAGTAAAAAATAGAAAAAGGTTCATTTATAAAAATAGTGGAAAATGACATCTGTTTTGTTATATAAAGCAACTCATTTGCAGTTAATTGTTATTTCTACCTCTTTCCAGTCACAGAGCACTTTATATATCAGAAGTCAGAGAAGATCATGTAACTTTGTTTGGGGGAAATTTTAATGTTTAATCATTTATTTTATTATGAAAATTAAATTTTGCATTGAAGAAAGGTAGATTTTGTTTGTATATGCAGGCAATAGTTCTTAGAAAGAAAATCGGAATCAGAAAAAAATCGGTATCGGCAGGTCACACTTGGAAAAAAATCAGGAGGAGGAATCGGCCAAGAAAATTGCAATCGGTGCATTTCTAGTATTAAGTTAAAATATTGGTGTAGTAATTTGAGTAATTAAAGTTGTTTTACATTAGGGGCCAAATTCATGAAAATGTTCTTGAGATAAAAATTAAATTAAGTTCTTAGGATAAATTATAAGAAGATTGTAAGAACATTCCAAAGCGCAATTCTTGAATATATATATATATATATATATAAAAAAATCCCATAGTGTGGTCGCTATAATGCGTCTCCACTTGCCCATCTCCGATAGGGATGTGGATGGGGGGTGAAAAAGAAAGTCTCCGCTTTCTAATGTTATAATTATTATGTTTCAATGAACTCAATATCTCGGAGAGAGAGCGCTATATGCAGTGCATCCATTAGCATGATTGGTCACCACATTAAGAAGTTTCAAAACAACATTTATTTTTTTTAATTTAATGAGCATTTACATGGTTTACAAGCTGAAAATATAAATAGAATTAAACAGTCAACAATTTTCAGTCTAAAATAGCATTTCTTCATAAACGGCCCACTGCGACCACAGACTTGACATGAAAAACCAAGTAAATTTAATTAAATATCTTGCCTTTTAGGATTTAAGACACCTGTGAGGTTATCCTAACTTTTAATAATTTATTTACATCGATATTTAAGAACATTTTATTAGAGAATTTGAATGCTTAAGAACAAATCAAGGTGAAAAACCTGATTGACGTATTTGAAGCTATATCTTTTGCTGTTTCCTTTAGGCACACACATGATGAAGCAAGAACATGTGCATGCGCTCGCACACACACACACACATCTTATTGAGGGCTGGTTCACTGCAGCACAGAAACTTCATGAATGTCATTTCCTCCGGAATCAGTGTGGCCGGTTTGAGCATGTGATTCTTCATTTGGCCTTTCAGTTACAGCCTATATAAATTGTTCTGTTTTCTAAGATTGAAAAATGTAATTTTATATATATATATATATATATATATATATATATATATATACACACATACACACGTTTTCATTTCCCACTCTTTTAACTTCATGTATTGAGTGTCATCTGCTTTTATTCATGAGAGGAAGAGGGAGTGCTGAGGTAGCAGATGCTTCTGAAGATGCTGAGTCGTGTGTGTGTGTTGCTCCATCCTAAGATGGCGGTGAAACAGAGAGAGAGAGAGATTGCAGACACATTTATGCTTTGTCTCTTGCTTTCATGGCTCATTTTCTGTGCAATTTCTTACACTTCCTGTTATTGTTTTTGCCGCCGCTTAAAATGATCTGACACGTGCTTGGCATCATGCAGTGTTCTCTGAAATCCTTTTTCATTTTCTTCTGCTGTTGTTTTGTTCAATGGCAAAATTGTGTGTTATTTAAACAGTGGGTTAGATAAGTTTAAACTGGGTTATTGACTTGGCGTAAATGCCTTAATAAAGAAGTGAAGCAAGCAAATGTAATTCTGCTGTGTTGTGTAACATTGGTCTGTAACTAGCGTTTATTTTGATCTAACGATTAATGGAACGACTTATTCTGCTTTTCTTTTTTTTTTTTTTTTTTTTTTTTTTTAACAACGATTAATCATTAGCTTTTAACCAACTATTCAGCTTGTGCCCTGACTTAAAAGGTTGTATTATACATGCTTGCTAACAATAAATCATCTTTTCACTGAATTAAAGAACAAAAAAAAAATTACGTACAAACTTAAATTAAAAATAATTAATTTAAATTTGAATTCACTGCAAAAAATTAACTGCGCGAAATTTGCCGTTTTGAATTAAAATGTCATTTATGCAAATCGTGCAGATCCGAAGAGTTTTTTTTTTTTTTTTTTTTTTTTTTGGTGGGGGGGGGGGGGTGTTCGGACGGATCGACCGACCGACCGAAATTGCAAGCTCATAGGCTGGAGCGAGTGAGACCATCTCTCGAGCTGACGAAATCATCCTCGCCAATCCTTTTGACCAATCAGAATCAAGATAACGCCATCCTCTTCTTTTTACATGGACTACTTTTTGCGGTACATCAACAATTCTGAGGTAAGTTTGCTGCCAACAATGTAATGCTTTTAAATTAACTAAACCTTAGGTAACTTGCTAAATTGGCCAAATCAAGTTTAGTCTGTTATTAAGTCAAGTAAGGCTCTGTTTACAGCTGGTATTAAGATGCGGTTTGGTCGATCGGATCACAAGTTGACGAGGGAGACACATAACGTTACCCGTTTACATCTGGTGTTTTAATCCGTCTCTTTCGTCCACTTTCAACCACTTCTATCCTGATTTCTTCAAGGGGAGTGTCTATGAGTGGCTAAATGTACGTTTTTTTTTTTTTTTTTTCCAGATCTTTCGATCTAATACATGCGGATCCCGGGAAGTCACCTGTGGGAGAAAAAAAACAATCCGTGGCGACGGTTTTGCAATCCGTCCCCTCAGTTTATAAACCGTACTCACGAATTCTCAAACTGTTCCCTCGGTTTAACAAATCGAGCCCACGGATTAATAAACCGTACCCACGATTTTCTAATCCGCGTGCTCAGATTTTTAAACCGTGCCTTCAGTTTTTGCAATCTGTACCCACAAATTCATAAACCGAGCCCACGCTTTCGCAATCCGTTCTCACGGGTTTGTAAGATGTACTCGCGGGTTTGTGGTTCCTCCCATTTTAACTAGAAGACGCTTTTATCCAAAACTACTTACACAAAATTATACAGGTTAGACAATAATAATAATAAAGGGCTAAGATTATCACAAATAATAATAGTCGTGTATTTACGTACAGTCTATGGTATTTACTGCTGTTTGGGTTTTTTTTTTTTAAGGATTTTTAGATATTTCTAAATATTTGTATTTTTAATGGTTACATTTTCTTCAATACGAAATGCACAGTGACCTATATTATGATTCAATAAGTCACAAGCCATCACGTTATTATCTAGCTGCAGCAAGCACACGTGCGCTTGAGGGACAAGTGTCCCCGCAACAGTGTGTGCATCAGCTGGGTGCATTTTCAGTCTCTCCCCCTTAGATCGGGACACTTCACTCAACTCAGAAGTTTATAGTTATTTACATGACCTGCTTCCTTATTGTATGAACTTTAATAAAGCTATAAAGCATTCAGTATAACTGTCTCAAAGATGTAACGCCAGGGTTTTTCCTTTAAAGATGCTCGACACGCAAGTTTTGCTCTGCTTATTTCACAATGAGAGGGCTTCTGTATTATTTTGGATTATTCCCTCATACTTTGCAATCTACATCACCTGAAGCTGAGTGCATCTGGATTGTGAGCTGTGTAATTCTTCCTCAGTCAGGTGAGAGCTGATGTGCTGCTCTCGCTCGTCATCATTAGTTTCATATGATCTAATGTTACATTAAGTTATATCAAATGACTATTCGACAATTCAAATTTTTGTTGACAATTTTTTGATCGACTTTGACGATAACTAGACTAATTGTTTCATTCCTAGTCCATTGCTTAGGAAGATATTGATCTCAGCTACTTTGTATTACAGCGATGGTGTCGAGTGTGTGTGGTTTGCTGTGAACCATGGCCAGCTCATATGTCGAGTGTTTGTGTTTGTGAGAGGGAGGAGGTGACCTCCGAATGAAACACCAGCTTTCATTGGTTAACCAGTTACATGATTGTAATCCCTCCACATAATACTGCAATGGCTGAAACACAAACTGCTGTTCAAAGTCCCTGCACTGAAAAAGCACTGCAGCATGTTATTCATCTGTCTCTTTGTCTCTCTCAGGTCTACGGGTCGGGCAAGAGATTGTGACCTCGTACCCGCAGGTTGCAGTAGTGCGCGTTCCAACCCCATGGGTCCAGTCGGACAGTGACATCACTGTCCTGCGTCACCTGGAGAAGATAGGCTGCCGTCTGGTCAACCGCCCACAGGCCATCCTTAACTGTGTCAATAAGTTCTGGACCTTCCAAGAGCTCGCTGGGCACGGAGTGCCTTTGCCGGACACCTACTCCTACGGTGAGACAAACTCATGTTTACATCCAAAACACTTCAATCCCCAATGTGGAAATAAACATTATACTGTAATTACATTATACTCTAGAGATGCACTTGTATAGAAATTCTGGCTGATGCTTTCCTATAATAACAGAAAATTATTAAAATTTTTGGAATAAAAGACATTTATTTGGCTTCCAATATCGACCAGTGCTAAAAATAATAATAAAAAAAATCAACAATATAGACTACTGTGCACATGGTTGTATTATAAATGCATTTGGGTTGAATTTAGTTGAACTAAAATGCTTTGTTATTCTGGCAGAGAGTAAAGCTTTGATAAAATCATAGTAAAAGTAGTTTTAGAAGGCAAAATATTGTTTATTCTATGTTGTTGAGGCCATCCTTAAAAATATTTTGGTTTGCAGTAACAGCTGCAAAAAAAAAAAAAAAAAAAAGGGTCGGTAGGTAGGTCTTTTTTTCCAAGTTTCAATGTAAAAAAAAAAGTAACATTTTGGTCATGGTGATTACGTAGGTATAAATTTAAACAATTTTGCATATTGTGACGTCACTGTCTGGGTCTTCAAACCGTGCCTTCGGGCGCACCATTGCAAACCTCATTCTGATGCAGGTCGTATAGAAAGTTAAAGCGGTGTCGAGATGTTTTAATGCATTTTTTAAATGTATTATGGTGCCCGAACCCGTATGACTTTGAACGGTGACCGCGAACATTTTATTTACTGCAGCCGCAGCCATCATTACCAAGCGCAAACAGTGAATGAAACGCGAACGTACAAGCCATAGTGTGACATGCGTAAACCAATAGCGTAAACATAATCATAGACGCCACAGGTTTTTTTTTAAAAGAAAGATCGTAGCCTACGTTTGTATGTAGGCATAAGCAATTTATATTCACAATACTTACTAAAATACAATTAATATTATTTTATTGAATTTGTATAAGTTGTTTGAAGAGTAAAAAAAAAAAAATCGGTCGGTCTTAACGCAAGTTTACAACCGGCAAGTCGGTCGGACTAAAAGAAAAAAAAATAAATAATTGGGTCGGTCCTAAATTGACAGGGTCGGTCGGGTTACTGCAAACAAGAATATTTTTAAGGATGGCCCGAACATAAGCCTGTCATTGGCCTATATTCCACAGCAATACATTTTGCAATTAAATTCTTCAATCTGTCTGAGATTGGTCTAAGAACACGTCCATGGAGGTCCTGGGGCTCAGCGAGTATTGACACTGAAAACCACCCCTGGAGTCCTGAGTTTGAATCCAGGGTGTGCTGAGTGACTCCAGCCAGGTCTCCTAAGCAACCAAATTGGCCCGGTTGCTAGTGAAATTAGAGTCACAGGGTAAACTCCTCGTGGTTGCAATAGGTGGTTCTCGCTCTCAATGGGGTGCATGGTAAATTGTGCGTGGATTGCGGATAGTATGAGCTTCCACATGTGGAGTCTCCGCGGTGTCATACACAACAAGCCACCTTGTTCATGACTGTCTCAGAAGCAGAGGCAACTGAGACTTGTCCTCCACCACCCGGATTGAGGCGAGTAACCGGGCCACCACGAGGACCTGCTAAGTAGTGAGAATTGGATATTCCAAATTGGGGGGAAAAAAAACACATCCATGTACACCTGCCCTAGATGGACACTTAAAAGTGTCTCACTTGCATTGCATCATCAACATAGTGCTTTTAGGTTGCTGTGTAAAGTTAAACATAATTTGAAACTTAGAAAAACACATTTCGAGTCGAGATCACTTCATTTGGAATTGCATGCCATTCAGATGTTTGAATTTATTCTCATCTTGTGCTGTCGCTAGTGTCAACTAAGCCCAAGTTTGGTTCATTCGGTTGTAGTTTTTCTTACTGCTCCCCTGCTGAAAACAGGTGGTACTTCAAGCTTGTATTGCCCCGATGGTAGGAATATTCCATATTGCGGTCTAAGGACATGATTAATTGCATTGGTATCTTTAACCTTTATTTTCAATGTGTGCATGTCTGTATTTATCATTTATTCAGAAGCACTCAGGCTGTTTATGCAACAGCCTCCTGTTTGGAAAAAAAGGGAAAGCCCTCATGATTAGTTAAGGAAAACCAAAATGAAAAAACAGAGGGAGAAAGAGATTGGGAGGGGGCATTATAACTGCAGTTACATCTGCTGTGGTGACGTGTTCCTGGCAGAGGCATGTCTGACATACCCTGCATACCTCTTTCTCTCTCTGCAGCCCCCCCCCCCCCCCCCCCATTTATAGCTCCTAGAGTTCATCTGCATCCATAAAGAGCCATTTTCTCTTCAAAAGCATAGAGTATTTATGTAATGGTGTTCAGGGTACAGAAAACCCCAGCACTTCTACTTACTGTGGGTTAAGCTCAAATTATATTTCTACCCATTCCTTTCTCTTCTGCTTTGTTTCCCCCCTCCCCCTTATCCTTTGTCTGTTTCATCATGGACACATGTTTTGTCAAACATGTGGCTATCATGTTTCATCTGTATTGCACATTTTTCTTGCATATCTTAGAGCCATTAACCTTCAAAAAATGGCCACATATTTGGACAAAGTGCTGACCAGAAAATGGAAAAAGCTGTGCGTAGCAAAAACAATCTGTCATTCCTTCTCATGTGGACAATGAATGTCTTAGTGTTGGTTGTTTCATTAGAGCTCGCTCAGGAATCTCACACTCAAATCTCACTTAAGACATTCACTACATATTCACTAACCAACGTGTGTGTACGTCTCCAGGGGGACATGACAACTTCCGCAAGATGATCGATGAAGCGGAGCCTCTAGGTTACCCTGTGGTGGTGAAGAATGCTCGCGGACACAGAGGTAAAGCACTGATCGCAGAACAGCTTGTGCTCATAATCAGTCCTTTGGGGGCTGAAGGAATTCAAAACAGTGCTGTTACACAACTTCAGATATGGGTGCTGACAAACTTTCAACAGCCCCGAGAACACGTAAAGAAGTTATACAGCATGCTGAATCTCGAAGTCTCAGAATAAAGTGATCTAGTAGCTCCCAAAGACAAAGGCTGTCTGTCTTCCCCTCTCATTTCATAGAGAGAGCCTTTGTCCTGCAGTTTCTCAAGCAATGTGAGTTGTGTGTGCTGATATGCATCAGTTCTTTGCAACTGCTGTTGTTTTAACAGTAGTTGCTGATCTACAGCGTTACACCAAAGCAACTCTGAATTAGCTTAGAGTCTCACAGTCAGAAGAGTTATCACTTGATGTTCACCACAAATGGCACTTTTCCAGTGCACATTACAGCTTGACTCGACACTGCTCACTTTACTTTTCTGAGCTTGCTTTTCCACTGCAGTTTAGTGCCGCCTCAACATGAGTGGGTTTATAGGCTGATCGTCATAGTTGCGCCACCTCTACCGCTGCGACATCATGTTAAACACAACACAAACATTACTGACCATAAACATTAACAACCAGTTTTTACACAAGTGTAACAGTTAAATTGGCCTGGTTGTTTTAGAAGCAAGCTTCCAGTAGCTGGTCAACTAAATAAAGTGAAACTTTCAAGCAGAATATAGAGTTAACGTAACAAAACTTACAATCCTCCAACCATCCACTCTCCCTCCCATTGATCACCGGTCTATTGCCATAGATGGAATAGACAATTCTGGCTGTTGTGGTCCTTTTTTCGTGTGGACCGTCTGCACCTCGTTTATTGACCACGACGTGGTTTTGCGCACAGCCATTTCTTTTTACAATTGTTCACGTGAACAAATGATACTGCTATCGCTGTTGCTAATTTTAAAACTAGTGGGTTGTGTCGCAAATCCAGTGACGCTGGTAGTGACGATTCTCCCTGACCAATCAGTGATCTGCAGGGTTTTGACGTCACATTTAGTATCAGCTTGGAACCTCAACCGAGGTGGTACTACAAAAAGTACCAGGTACTGTCCAGTAGTGTTGTCACGGTACCAAAATTTCAGTAGTCAGTACCAATACCAGTGAAATTTCACGGTACTCGATACCATTTTCGGTACCAAAGCAAAACACAAAAACGGGTTACTGAACAACACTCTTTAATTAACAAAGTTAACAAAACATTAGCAGCAGAACTAAGAACAAAAATATGCCATTGAGCAACACTAAAAAGTTAAATATACTATTTTTGAATTATAACAAAACTGTACAAAGTATTTTTGAACACTTATATAAGATTTGCTTCAACTTTTGCAACTTTTACTTTGTTTTTACCAAGTACTAAAAAAACCCTAAATAAACAAGTATACAATAGAATGAATAAAAAACAATTTCCAAACTAATGCTCAAAGTGCTCTCATTTTAATAAAGCTGCATATTGCCAATTTTCTTCACGATAAGAAATGCACAGTGACATATATTATGATTAAATAAGTCGCGAGCGATCTCGTTCTAATCTAGCTGCATTAAGTGTCGGATTCAATCTCTCCCCCTTAGATCGGGACATTCGTGCATCTCATAGAAGAGGCACCGACCACACAGAGAAATGCCAGTTTCTGAGTTTATAGTTATTAACATGAGCTGCTTCTGTATTATTTGAACTTTAATAAAGCTATAACGCATTAAAAATAACTGCATTTAAGATGTAACACATGTTTCTTTTAAAGAGCTCCGGCTCCGCTTATTCCACAATGAGGGTGCTTCAGAATTTATATATAATTCATAATACTTTGGGATCTTCATAAGATGAAACTGTGAAAGTTTAGAGTGCATCTGGACTGATCTGTGTAATTCTTCCTCTCCTCCATCAGGCGTGAACTGCAGTGCTGCTCTTGTGTGTCATCATTACAGTTTAATGTGATTTTCAATTTACGCTAAATGAGATCAAATGACTATTAGACAACAAAAAATTTTCTAGACAATTTTTTATTGTCGACATTGTTGATAGTCGACTAAACGTTTCAGCCCTAATGCAAATGATAATATGCTTTTAAACTCACCTGCTTTAGTTGCTTGTATAAGTCCGGGTGTCTGTCTTTCAGGTGCTTTATTAAGTTTGTGTTTCCTCCTTTTGTCAGAAAATTGTGAAAGCAGCGTTTACAAAATAGGTTTTTGCTGATCTATGATGTTTCCCTTTTCATCAGCCTCAAATCTAAAGAATTTCCAAACCTGGCTTTTACCACTTTTCTATTCGACAAGATTCAGTTGAGACTCCGCGGCAGCTTTGCTTGTTTGTTACTTGTTGTGAGCGTTTGAAAGTCCCTGACTCTTATTGGGAACCGGGTAGACTCTGTAATCTGGTACCTTCAGAAATTCTGGTATCGTAAAAAAAATTGGTTTGAGTACCGACTTGGTACCGGAGTACCGATATTTTTGACAACACTACTATCCAGTGGAAAACCCCAAAAAGTGAGCAGAGTCGAGTCGAGCTGTACCGTGCAGTGGAAATGCACCAAAAGAGCAGTGGTCTGACCTGAACAAAATTAATACCATTAATGAACACTAAATCAATATCACTCAATAAATGGTTATCAGGGGTCAGCATCATACACACCAGTGATGCATTAAAAAACATGAGTGATATATCAAATACCAGCTCCAAAACTGCTCCAGTGATTAAACATTAGTGTAATTTTCATAAAACTTTTAATAAAATGCTTGTGATTAGCGTGAATTGCCAAAATTATTGTTTAACAATTCATTAATATTTGAAATGTCATATTTTTAAAGGCATCTGTAGAGATAGCCAAAATTAAAGGAATTTCAAAAATGTAAGTCATGGGAAATTAATAATAAAAAGTAAAGAATATCTTTAGTGAATACATCTTGTTGGCTTAAAAATATTTAATTGGCTAGAAATGATTTTTACAAGGAATATATTGAGAGACCGCATAATTAAGATGCCTACCTTTTGGAATAGCCTTTGCGTCAGTAGTGTATCTATGATGCTTTAAAGTGCTCACTAGGTTTTGGAACAGACGTAATGTTAACCTTTTTTTAGGGTACGACATGTTTCTAAAGGTCTTCACTCACTAATGGGCAATGGTGTGGGTGGGAAGAATTATGGTTGGACATCTGGAGAGTTGCACTGTGATCACAGTCCTGATCTATCTCCTTTGTGCCCTTGAGGTGCAGTTAACCGCTGATTGCTTTAAAAGGGTGTCTCTGGCTATATTCAGACTGCAGGCAAATCAGATTTTTTTCTCAAATAAGATATTGCAGGCAGACTGTCCTCACTTTTTTTTGTGTGTTCAGACATAACCAACCTATCTGCACGAGTTGCTTTGGTAACGACGTAGGCGTACCCATATGATGATGCTTTCAAAACGGATGCAAGGAAAAATGGAGGTGCATCATCTCGCTCTGCAAATAAGCACCCTGTCCAGTTGCGGTGCAGAATTTATTCGTTGCACAAGAAAAACTCAGCGAAGGAGGAGACTGGTAAATATTGTGATGTTCTGTGCTGCAGTCACCGATTTTTAATGTCGGCTGTGTCTCGTTTGGATGGCTGCGTCCTCCGGAGGTCGCATTTGTCGGCCGCATACGTAATCGAGGCGGTCTCGTTTCAGAAAAGTGAGTAGAAAACTTTGAATGCAACCTTTTTTCATGGGAATTCGGATGATGCATGAGGTGTATCCTTCATGGGCACTCACCCAACAATTCTTTTCTTCAACGGAAATGTCTAAAAACAATAATGCCAATTTGCCCATAAATATGATGTTCAGATGCAAGGAATGTTAATTCCCAAGTTGAAGTACCTCAGTAGATGGGTGCAGAGTATATAATATGTATTGTTATATTAATATAGAATTAAAATAAAGTATTAGACTAAAACTACACCTGTAAAAATCTTTTTTTATTTTCTCTCTACATCATTATAACGCTCCTAAAATTTACCTCATGCATTCCCTTCCAAAGGGCATTTGTTACCTTCTCACTCAAAGCACTAACACTTGTTAAAGTGTGCCGTGCTGTCATAGCAACCATGATGCGTTCCGTTTCCGTTTGTCCTACAAAGGCCACCTCATTTAAACAAGACTTGTTTAAAGGAGGATGCTCTGTATGATGCAGCCATCACAGGACGCGTCCTACCTAGCATACAGCCTTCGAAACAAGACACAGCCGTCATCGTTGTGCGTCACATTAAGAGCGACCCTAAAGACCACTTGAAATCCGATTTGAGCAGCCAGAGCATCCGGTCTGAGAAACATTTGGAAAAAAATAATACGATTTCAATCGCACTTGAAACCACCTCACTTTGAATCAGATTCTGAAATTTCAGATTTCATGTGGGGGTTTTTTGCTGTCCAGGGTAGACTATCAAAACTCATCTGGATACAATCTAGATAAGCAAAAAATCAGATTTTAGTGGCAGTCTGAACAAGGCCTCTCTGTAACTAGTGGCTTACACACAATTTTGGATCTGTTAAATGACAACTTTCTATGACAATGAAAAAAAAATTTTCTTCTCTCCACTCTTTTTTTTCCTCATTAATTAAAAATGAGAAGGACATTCTGTAGTGTGTGAAAATGTATGGTGCTACCTTGGTCTGTGTAATCTGTGTGTTAAAGGGATGAGTTTGACACCATTTCATTTATATCACATGACTCTTCAAATGAAGGTTCAGGCACTTTAAGGATAGTTTAATTTACTCAAACTCATGTTTTTCATGTTATTTCAAACCTGTATGACTATTTCTTATGTGGAGGCATTAGATGCATCTTTTTCTATGCAATGAATGTTAACCTCAGTCACCATTTACTTTTTCTCCTTTTATGTTCTACAGAAGAAAATCATACAGGTTTGGAAAAACAACATGAAAAACTATGGCAAATTGTTTCTTTTTTTGGGTGAACAATACCTGCAAGTCAGAAAATTTACAATTTACTCCTGTTCTATTCGATGCTCATGCAGGTAAAAATGTTCATCTTGCTTTAGCATTTTAGCTATTACAGCCTACGGTAATGCAGTTACATCTTAGATGTTGCATAACTCCATTTTGCTCTTTGCAGTTTCTAAAATCTGTTGTTTCATTTGAGAATTGTAGTAGAGGAAGTCGGCGTACATTTCCTCACCCTAAGTTCTGCACTTTGACATGGGGTTTGTTAGGCATATTAGTTTTTTGATTGTGTGGTGCATGTTTTGGTCTGAGCAGGTAAAGCTGTGTTCTTGGCCCGGGATAAGCACCACCTCTCAGACCTGTGTCACCTGATTCGCCATGATGCCCCATACCTGTTTCAGGAGTATGTGAAGGAGAGCCATGGTCGGGATGTGCGAGTGGTACTGGTTGGCGGGAGAGTGATTGGATCCATGCTGCGCTGCTCTACTGACGGACGCATGCAGAGCAACTGCTCTCTGGGTATGCGTTCACAAACTCTTGGCTTTCCTGCTCTTTATATTAAATCAAATGTAATGATAATTTCATAAAATGATAAATTTTAATACAGCGTCCATGATGAATTAATATCCAGTAGTCCAGAAGGTCCAGTAATGCTGGTGGGTTGCTGTTTTGGAAAATGAGTCATAGGTCTGTTCTGATAGGGTTTCCCTGCACAGACTGCAGGGAAACAAACAATGCTAAATGCAACTACAGTTGAAGTCAGAAGTTTACATACACTAAGTTAACTCTGTAAGCAGCTTGGAAAATTCCAGAAAATGATGTCAAGCCTTTAGACAATTATCAAATTTGCTTCTGATAGGAGGTGTACTTGTGAATGTATTTTAAGGCCTACCTTCTAACTCTGTGCCTCTTTGCTTGACATTATGGAAAAATTAAAAGAAATAAGCCAAGTCCTCAGAAAAAAGAAGAAAAAAAAACCTGGACCTCCACAAGTCTGGTTCATCATTGGGAGTAATTTCCAAACAATGGAACACTAGTTTAAACACCATGGGACCAAGCAGCCATCATAGCGCTCAGAAAAGATACTCATTCTGTCTCCTAGAGATGAACGTAGTTTGGAGCGATGTCCAAATCAATCGCAGAACAACAGCAAAGGACCGTGTGAAGATGCTGGAGGAAACGGGTAGACAAGTATTTATATCCACAGTAAAACAAGTCCTATATTGACATAACCCGAAAGACTATTCAGCAAGGAAGAAGCCATTGCTCCAAAACCACCATAAAAAAGCCAGACTACAGTTTGTAAGTGCACATGGGGACAAAGAGCTTTCTTTGTGGAGAAATGTCCTTTGGTCAAAATATATATTTTTTTAACTGTTTGGCCATAATGACCATCATTATTTTTGAAGGAATAAGGGTGAGGCTTGCAAGCCGAAGAACACCATCCCAGCCGTGAAGCATGGGGGTGGCAGGATCATGTTATGAGGGTGCTTTGCTGCAGGAGAGACTGGTGCACTTCACAAAATAGATGGCATCGTGAGGAAGGAAAATGATGTGGCTATACTGAAGCAACATCTCAAGACATCATCCAGGAAGTTAAAACTTGGCCGCAAAAGGGTCTACCCAATGGACAATGACACCAAGCGTACCTCAAGTTGTATCAAATTGGCTCAAGGACAACAAAGTCAAGGTATTAGAGTGGCCATCACAAAGCCCTGACCTCAATCTGAGAGAAAATTTGTGGGCAGAATTGAAAAAGCATGTGCGAGCAAGGAGGCCTACAAACCTGCCTGGAGATGTAGCAGAATAAGTGTAATATATTATGTAATGTGGGCAAAAATGGATGCTATGCTGATACGCCACCAGCTTCTGTATACCAGGGAGTGCCCAAGCTCAAAAATGTCCTGGCAGGTTGTGAGAACCTACTTCTATGACCAGCTGTGGGTTAAATATTTTTGAATATCTAGGGCTGTGTTTGAAGTTTTGTGTGCTAAAGTCAAACCTTTCATTGCTCATAACACAGGCACGAATGGTCAAAACGCATTATCATTTTGGAAATAATTGAAGACCCAGTTGAAACCACTAGGGTTGGGAACCAAGAACCAGTTTCCTATTTGGTTCCATTTAAAAAAAATAAATAATACAAAATTTTAATTACTTGTGGTTCTGTAAATGTCTCCCGAATGTGCAATTTTCCAATTGACGCGGACAGAAGTAAAACTCATTTCAACGTACTTCTCAAATGAATGACACTGATAAGCGGGCATATTTGAATCTACGGCGTGAACATTGTAGACCTGTTCCTGAATGAATGCATTTTATAAAAAAAAAAATTTTTTGTGAATCAAAAACTTAACCGCATGTTCAGTGAATTAATTTCTTCATGCCCGACTTACTGGATGGTTGTTTATATGACTGTTTAAAAAAAGCAGTTTTTCATTTGGGAACAATATGCATTACTAAGAATGGGGGGATTTAAAAATGACAGCAAAAATATTTGCTCTCACCTGGAGCTTACATAAAAACCAATACTGATGGCATGAGGGTAATGATCATATATAAACCAAGTCTTGCATCTACATAAAGGCTATCACATTTGTATGATTTCAGATGCTGCTATTATTCAGAAAACAAGTGGTGAAAATGTGCTTTATCAAATGTGCTCTGATGGTGTTCAGAGATTTAACACATACACATACTTGTCGGATCAGCTTCTGAGTTTGCTTCACATTTTCTTTCCACCGATAAAAGCAGAACCAAAAATTTAAGTAGATTTCAATAAGAATCAAAATATTACAAGTATTGCCTTGTAATTTAACTGGACTTTGCTTTAGAAGCACAGACACCATGATTTCTTCTCTCACCTAACACCACCATGACACAATCGCAGTGCCCCCCAGTGGACTCAATTGTAACTGCAAGATTTGTGAGAGATTAGAGGGAAACCGTGTAATTCAGCTCTGCTTGTGACACAGCACAAGCTTTTGTGCAAATCCACAAATGAAAATTACTTCATGATATTTGAGTAGGGTTTATAATACTCGAGTAACTGGTGCAGAACAAGTACTCGATTACTCGGTTAATCATGCTTATCCCTAGTTTAAATATAAAATTATCTGCTGAGATAATTTACAGTAGAGCAGAACATCCAGATTTTCATTTCATGTTCAAATATTCTTGCTAAAAAGTTCTAAAAGAATCATTAATGAAACCGAACGCATAAAGAGGAGATTAAATCGTAATGGTTAAATTCATTACGAACCACTGCACTGATGTACAGCATATGAAAATGTATTGGCCACAAAACATGCAAGGAACTATTCTATGCCATGACCTTTTATGATGACCTCCCAAAGGTGTTTCCCATTAGCCTCTGCTCATGTTTACACGCTCTCCCTTTCTAGGTGGTGTGGGAATGATGTGCCCCCTCAGTGAGCAGGGCAAGCAGCTGGCTGTGCAGGTGTGCAACATTTTGGGAATGGACGTGTGTGGGATCGACCTGCTGCAGCTGAACGATGGCTCCTTTGTGGTGTGCGAGGCTAACGCCAATGTGGGCTTCATCGCTTTCGACCAGGCTTGTGGCATGGATGTGGCAGGCATTGTGGCCGACTACGCCCTATCTCTGCTTCCAAGCCGCCTCAGCAGGAAAATGTCACTGCTTTCTGTAGTTTCCAGCACCAGTGAAACAAGCAGCGAGCCCGAGGTGCTTATTCCCACTGAGGTGATCATCCCCAGAGAGGTGTGTATCCCCAACGAGATCTGCCCACCTGGTGCTACATGTGCCATCCCCGACGGAGTCTCCACCATGAGCACAAGCTCCACCTCCAGTGAGAGTGAGGTGGATCTAAACGAAACAGGCCCTGCCCCTGTCACCACTGATCCCGCCTACAATATCAACTCCCTACTCGCGAGTGAGATCAAACTGTTGACTGAGTGAGCTGGAATCACAGCCACAAACACACACACACGCGCACACGAACATTGCAGAGCGACACACATACTGAAATGGACATGATACATACAGATGCACACGTGTAATCATACTAACCCTCCCTGTAAACCCCTGTCTGAGGCTGCTCCCCTGATGTTTCTTTTCCATTGACAGACTATAGAATTATTCAAGTGTACAGTGCAGTTTGGAAATGCACTAGATTGTGTACACCAACTTGGCTGCGGTGCACCAGCTGAATATGCGTTTGCCACTAATTTGAGGGTGCATGTACTGTAGAGTGGGTTTTATCGGTAAAAGATTCCCATATGTAATCTTTCAGCTACACATCCAACTGGATTCTGATGTACATACTGTGGGTTAGGGTAAACAAACTCAAGGACATGGTACAATCTGTATTAAAGAAAGAGAATTCATTAATTTTATCTGTTACAAACCCTTTTATTAAGGCTGGCTAAAGGTAGAATGCATTGTGTGTGTGATTGTGGGAGAGAGAGTGCAACAGAATGGACCCAAATTCAACTGCCCACTGTGATACAAAGGCATGTGCCTCCCTGCCCTCAGGGAACACATAGACACCTAAAGGGACCGCAAATTTAAAAACTGGAAAGTTTAGTTGGATGCCCCTTCAGTCTGTTTAAAGCAAGAATGAGTATGACCTATCTTGGGCTGTTGTAATGGCTACCTGTAGTTAATGAATTTACTGCTGATAGGATATGCATAAAGATTTCATTTGCCCCGATAGTGTCGGCAAGAATTGAGTGACTCAAACATTTACATTCCTAAATGTGCAAGTGAGGATTTGGTGCACAAGAACTGGCCCTAAATCAATTCTCATGAGTATCACTTACCTGGTAATTCAGTAAATTAGGCCTCCATTTTAAGAATCCTTGTTATCCACCATTTTTAACTAGTTGAAACCAGTACGTGGATTGGTGCTACAGAACATAATGTGACAAGCGTCATTTTACAAGGTCAAGTATTCAGATCTGCAACTGACCACATGCCAATCACATGTCTAAAGGCAAATCGTTATCTTCCACATATTAGGGTCTGAGCAGTGAGTTGCATAGAGCTAGAGAAAGTAGAATTTTAAATGCTTATGTTTTTACCACAAGGGCTGAACATTTTGCCAACACTAAACGCTGATGATGAATAAGCCATTTGTCTTCAATGATTTGTTTGTACAAAAATCTTGCAACAATAAAACTGAAGTGTCAACTCAAATGGGTGCTAGAACGTCTCTTAATTCAGCCCAGTGGTTCAAAAGCCAATGATAACCAGAAAGAAAAACAGGAATTGTATTGATTTAAATCTGTTTATTTGTTGTACTCTTCTCAAGATATATTAGTGCATAGATCATTTCGCAAGTCTAATTCTTCTCTTTAACTTTAAGCAACTCTAGAAACATCTTGAAATTTGCATGGAGACTTAAGTTTAAGACAAACTGTAAACAATAAACCTCAAATTCACAATGGACCAAACACACAATCCAGACCAGCTTGAATGAGTTACAGTGTTAGAGGTCACACAGTTAAGATCAATGAAAATGCAGTTCACTGATTCAGAATTTTAGTGAACTTTACAGTAGAGTTAAAATTTTGATCTACTGTTTACAGTAAGATTAGGTTTTAAATTAGTCAACTCAGGGAAGCAGCCTTGATCAAATTCCTCTCCTTTGGACATTCATGCTTGACAGTCCTGCCTATGTATATCAATAAACAAATGGACAATTATAAAATATTAAGAAATTGATGCTGTGAGACCAGACAGTTACACGTCTTGTTTTATAATATTTAGTGTTCTGTTGTCTATTGTTTTCCTTTTATTTATAGTTTTTCTTTTCTTGAATGCGATGGCTTGTATGCGATAATCTTGCTTGGGAAATACGATGAGTGATGACTGGTTTTAGTGTGAGCTATCGAACCAATTTTTACCACCTGAGACACGCGCACACTCTTCTCACCACCTCCTCAAGCGCAGTGCTTTGCCGTCGTGTGTGTGTGTGTGTGTGTGTGTGTGAGAGAGATGTGTTCCATCATTCCATGTGACCAGAGAATTGCTTCCTCTACCTGATCCCACACAAAAACAAGTGTCCCGGTAAATTGACACTTCGGTGTTTGGTATAACATGCCATATGGTTGTCGAACTCTTACACACACTGCCTCCACTTCCAATGCACCACAACAGGAAGTTTCCTCCCCATGTTTAGTTTCAAAACTGTGTCACTCCAAATCAAAATACTTAGTTAGAATTAATTCAGAATGGAGAGATGAATCTTAAATAACAGATGCCTGTGTGAAACACCCACAGCAGATTTTACACTCCCGGGTCTGAACTGAGCTAAAACGGCATCATTTGATCTGCCACAGTGGAAAACAACAAATTCAACTAAACCAAGTACTGATCATTCTGATTGAAAAGGTACCACTATACCCCTGATTTATGTGAATTAGGAGTTTTATCTAAAAAGGAAAAACAAAAACAACAGTTGCTGCTAATGAATACTCTCTGGTATGGAAAAGGGAAATGTTTTGAGACTGGGTGTTCATTTCATTGCCCCCTTTTTTTTTTTTCTTTTTTTTTTTTATTTATTTTTTTTTATTGGGAAACAAAATGCCAAAAACCCAATATATTTTGTATAATTTAAAACAAGAAGTTACTAGTGATGGAACACTAACATTGATGTTATGACGTAATAATAACAATAAAGACATTTTAAAAATGTCTAGAACCTGAAAATGTGTTGGATGCTTGTCTATTTATCCCTCACCACATTAAGTGGAATCACAAATGTATGTTAAATTATACAGGACTGCACTATGGCCACCTTTACACCTGAAAATATTATGCATTTGTTGACTGAACCACAATCGGATTGCACCTAAGACTCCTTGTGATTGGATCACTAAAACATTTATAGGGTGGTCAGGGACGGATACTTGTCACATGCGATGGAGTATATGCAAGTGTGTCTTGTTTCCATTTTGCGCAAGGCTTTGTATCTGATATAACAACGCTGGAGACTCATTGGTATGCAAGGTGTAAATGCAATGGAGCTATAGAATATCCAGATACTGTCTGTGTATGAGTCACATGTTAATGCCAGGTGTAAAGAAGGCCTAAGAATTATATAGTCAATGTGGGGCTGTTCATTGTGTCATAAATTGTGGTATGAAACACATCTCAGATGTTTATTGTGTTATGGGAGGTCTGCAGTGTATTTTTAGTGGGTAGTCTAAATGCAAGTGTTATTCAGCATGTTCTAGCAGATCCTGGATGTATTCTTTCAGAGTATTCTGCTCACCCAACCCCTGGATTGATACCTTAGCCTTCTTCCCATACTCCTGAGCCTATACACACAAACACACATTAAATCCATCAACATGTCTTTAGCCATCTTTACATGGCAAAGGTGGCACAGATGCAGCATCTAAAGTGGCATTTAGGTGCATTTACTCAGACCATTTAATGCTGCTCAGAGCAGGTATAAATACAATAACGATGTTATGAGATTAATGTTTTAAACTACATTTTTAAAACAGAAACATGAAACGACTGAAAATATGAAGTTACTCTTTCAAATCTGAAACTAAATTATGAAATATATGCTCTGTCATAACAAAAACAAAGTTTAAGGCTGCTTTGCTTCATTTAATTTACATAGGATTTAAGCAGCCTTAGAACTACCTTTGATACTAGGCTTAGGTGGGTCAGAGCAGGTTTAATTTAGTCTGGCTTTTGTCTTTACACAGAATTTTGAGCAGGATTAACTCTGCTGTGTAAAGACACCTTTATATATCCAAATGTGTCAATAATTGTCTTAAAATGTACACTGGATATCAATGAGCTGAACCAGAATAACTCTGATGAGACTTTAAGGAGTGTCTAGAATGTAACACCCCGGAAGCCTACGTCTCGTGTGAGTCTCATTCGCTGGTTAGGTTAAGGGTTAGATATAGTGGTAGGGTTAAGGTCAGGGTTAGGTGTAGGGTTTCAGTAGGACTCCAATAAACACAGTTTTAGAACATTACACGCAGTTCTCGGGGAACTTTGGGAAACCAGGTTGTTAACTTCTTGACACACATGACTTTGAGGGATGAGTTTAAAGGGACAGTTCACCCAAAAATTACAATTCTGTCATTTAATCATCCTGATGTACTTACAAACCTGTATGACTTTCTGCCATGAAACACATAAGTTGATATAAGGCAGAATGTTAGCCTCCATGAGTTAGACACTTTATGTATGTTAGCCACCATTCACTTTCATTGTATGAACAAAAAAGGGCAATTAAAGTGAATGCTGTAACATCTGCCTAACATCTTTTGTATTCCATGGGAGAATGAACAATGTGAAGGTGAGGTAATGAAATAATTTTCATTTTGGATGAACTATCCCTTTAAATGTTTGATATTAGAGCTGTATGTGAAATTATGGAAATACTTTGTGGTCTGATATGAGATTTTGGGGAGTTAAGGTGTATCTCAGTGGCAGAAGGAATCCTAAAGATAATCCCCTTATGACCAGAATAACAGTGGAGCAGTCTGACTGTTAATTTCCCTCAGGACTTTAGTCATTAGTGTTAATCCACACTGAAGTCAAAGAACCTAAACATTGACAGCACAGCACTACTTTATCTACGTGTTCAAACAAACCTGGATTCAACCCTTCCATCTCAGCATTTTTTATATAATTAGAAGTGAGGCACAGAGGAATAAGAAAAACAGCTCCATGGATATGCCCATAACAAATTACGGGGTGTTAATGAAAGTATAAAACAACTTATTTGTATATGTGGCTATGTCTAAACTTTGGTAAGCAGCAGTGGAAAAGGTTTGGTGATATAGTGCTGAGGTGAGGAAGTGTGTGGAATTAGTAGTGTATTGTATATATGTAATATGATGTCAATCAATGTATTGAGCATTTCAATAACACAATCTTAAACTGGTATATAATTATATGTTTTTGTTTACCTTGGTGTAGTTGTCCACAGTATTGCCAGAGAATGAGCCAACATGGCTGACTGGTACTCACTGTTCTCAACATCTGATCAGACTACACACTGAGGCTCCCCACTCCCCATTTGGTATTTAAAATTATAATTAATTAATTAACATTACATTTTATTTGGCACATTTCTGACACTACACTCAAAGTGTTTCACATAGTGAACAGCGGACCCCCACCAGTGTGCAGCATTCACCTGGATGATGCAATGGCAGCCATAGTGCACCAGTATGCTCAATTAATGGTTGGGGATTATTGGCAGGTCATGACTGATAGGGGTCAATGGGGGGATTTGGCCAAGACCCCAGGGTTACACCCCTACTCTTTTCAAGAATTGACCTGGGATTTTTAATGACCACAGAGAGTCAGGAGCTTGGTTTTATGTCTCATCTGAAGGACTGCCTTTTTACAGTATAGTGTCCTAGGGCTGTCAGATTAAAAATTTGAATTTGAAAATATTCATTATTCAATGCACATTTGAATGCTTAAATTGTGTATTTGAATTTTGGATTTGTGCCAAGCACTGATGATGACTTCAGATCGATCACATTCTTGCGTTAAAAAAGGCTAGACACATTGCACCAAATACAGTTTAATGGAAATCATGCGTCTGAATATGCTTTTTAAAGTTCTTTTTAATTAGACACAGCATCTAAAAACATTGCTCTTGCACAAGACGCTTAATAAACAAAAACAAAGAAAAACAAAGACTTTCGTCTAGCGCACGTTAACATAGAACCAAATGGATGGTTGCAAAAGCGTTCTGTATGAATAGCCCCGTATGGTAGGTGGAGGTACTTGGCCATTGCGTCTCTCTCTACTAAAAAGTGTTTCTCAGATTAATCAACGGTTCCATCTGTTTAAACAGTCCCTGGCCTGGGCTCATAGTCTGAGCCGCTTCACCATCGAGTTCAGCCGAATACCACTGCTATCTGGGAATATTGCTACCCTACATACACTGTAATGGATCAAAAACAATGTGGTATTTCGCTGTTATTATGAAGTTTGAGTCGTGGGTAGTATACTGTGGCATCAGTGCAAGTGTAACACCTTTTAACAACTGTTTATTGAAGCATTCCCCTCATTTTTCTTTTGACTCAACATTTGAAAATATGGACATGTTAAAACTTTTTTATGCACATTAGTTGAAAATGGAATGCAAATTTTTTTAACAGCCAGGAATGTTATTTGCAGTAACATAACTCTGATGTATGGTTTATGTATTTATTGTGCTCTCTTGTGGACTTAGGAAACATGTCAATTTAAAATATTATTTGAATTTTTAATATTTAAGGTAAAAATTAAGACTTTGTTTATCTGCCCAGTTGCCCTATAGTGTCCCTGTCACTATACTGGGGAATTAGGATTCATACAGACCGCAGGGTGAGCACCCACTGCTGGCCTTACTAACACCTCTTCCAGCAGCAAACTTCATTTTCCCCAGGAGGTCTTCCATCCAGGTACTGACCTGGCACAACCCTGTTTAGCTTCAGTAAGCAAAAAGTCTAGAGCTACAAGGTGATATGTCTGCTTTGCAATAATGGTTTCCACAAGTTTCAGAGCGATATGATAATATTCTTTGACACCAGATCTCTATTATCTACCAAATATGCCCCACCAGTGTTAACTCTCCTGAGAAAAATAAACTAGGTATAATTCCTTTGAAAGAAGTTTTATTTTAAAGCAGATCCACTGAATAATCTCTATAAGATATTCAGAAACATGATCCATCATTTAGTGTGTGAACCATTCATTTACAGGGTGTTTGTCCCATTTGAAGATGTTTTGAGTTGCTTGACTACACTGGTCTGACATCAAACTCTATTCTGCCATGTAAAGGCAAAACCATTCATTTTGTCAACTATGAGTAAATTGGGGTCTCTTACACTATGATCTGTCCATTGGCCAAAGGGTTTGGCTCAACTATGCTCAGATTCTGAGACAACAGAATTTTATAATTCACAATTGGCTGAACAATCAATAAAACTAGAATAAACAAGATTTAAAATCTGGCTAGTCTGTGTCCCTTAATGATATCGGGTCATGCTTGTTGAAGTTGCTCTGTGCAGTCACACACACACACACACACACACACACACACACACACACACACACACACACACACAAGGACATGCAGGCTAAGCTGTTTCCTGCTGTACAGTCATCAGGTCAGGAGTTATAATATGATGTGGCTGGCCAAAGGGGGAACCAGTGTCAACCTACTGACCTTGGGTCAGTATTTAAAGAGGGCAGTAAACAGGAAGTATCAGTGCACACTGACCACTGTACAGTCAGTGTGGACACTGCGCTAAGCCAGCCAGGTCACAGGAAGACTTAGCCAAAACACAGCTTAGGTTAAAAGGCTTAGAGAGAGAGCGAGAGAGAACTAGGGCAGGAGCTCACGCACACACACACAGTCATGTCATGCTTGATCTTAGTTATCAGTGGAGTAAAGCAGGTTTTGTCATGGGACACAACCTCATGATGTCATTCTAAATATAAAGCAAAGCTAATCTCATACAAACTGCATACAAAACAAAGACACACACATAGAGTCTATTATAAATGCTAATACAGAATAAACACCACACAGATGACATTTGACATCCAAAGGATATAGGAAAGGAGAGATCATAACAACAGTAAACATTAATAAAATATATGTCAGAATTTTTATTATTTACTTCTTAAGAAATTGTGTCTTGATTTTCAGCAAAAATAAATCTGGCAACACTTTGCTGGTAACACTTAAACATTAGTTAACTACATTAATTAACAATAACATTGAGCAATACTTTTACAGCATGGATTTGTTTTGGTTAATGTTAATATAAACAAAATCAAAAACAAATACATACTTTAAGTAAAAAAAGGGGGTGGGGGGGGGGGGGGGGTGGGGAGGTATCACCAAAGCATAGCCATTGGTTCACAATGGAAAAAGGGGTAACTAAAATTCATGAAAAAAGATAAAAATCCAAGGCACACGCGTGGTATAAATGACAAAGGCTACAACATGTTTCATCAATTTCCCAGTCCAAAAAGGCACAATATTGTCTTGGCCATCAGTTCATAACAAACATCACATGGTGACTGTAGGTGAAATGAGGGTGCTACAGAGCCCTAATAGCCAACAACTCTGATGTATATGCACAATTGCAAGAGTTTTCACACGTTAAGTATCCCAAAAGTACCAATAACCTTAAAATAATAATAATAAAAACAATGCATGATGGACACCACAACTCAACATTCATGTAAACTTTGACCCTAATCATACAATGCATAATAGATACATATCACTATTCCAGTTAGATTAAAACACTATGTAATTTAATCAGTTGCCAAGACAACTCCATTACAGTTTTTTCTCAGTCACTTTGGTACATTTCTCAGATCACAATTAAAATTCTCAAAACTGCTTGTTCAACCTCCACATCATCTTCTATCTTTATTTTTTTTGGCACACATTTTGAACATATACAGTAAAAAAAAAAAAAAAAATCACACATCCCAGCTAAGCTGGGGACTAGTCACATCCTAAAAGCAATTTCTCATTATTTTGAACAAATTGCCAATGCTTTGGTACATTCATGCAATTGATTATGTACAATTGTCTTCTTTTTCCTACATTGTCAACTGCTTATGTCAAATTGATCAAAATATATTATGCCGGTTCTCTGTTGAATAGTCTTACCCCCCCAAAACATTTAGGTATTAATTCAAGTCATTAAATGCAAAATAACCATTTTACATAACCAGTACCAGAACCAGTTGTCAAAATCTGTCAAGCATATTTTCTACACATTTCTATTATAATTTTTTTGTAAATATGTCCTGAACTGATGAATTGCTCTCTTGTGAATCACTAATGAAGGGAAATGTGTGAAGCGTTAGATCAACCAATGATCAACCGGTTCTCTAAAATAGCTTAGAGGTGCATCTCATGAATGTGTCACATTTTTATTTTCTTATCACAATGACATTGTACTGTAATTTGTTGACAGACCAACAGTAAAAGCATAAATGTGAATCCTGTCCAATCTCTTGCAATCAATATCTCACATACAGCAATGTGTAACTTTGTACCCTTGTAATTGATATATGCCATACAGTAAAAGTGCAGCCTCATGAATTTTTAATCATTGTCATCAAAACAGTAGCCATAGTTTACATTAGGAAATATTGACAGTGTACACAGTTATATTGACAACATGGCTAAGCATTTTGCATCCCTTCACAATTTTCCATCAGCAGTGTCTTGACATTATGCTAAACAATTTTTAAGCAATTTGGGTAAATGTAAGAGGACTATTTCAAAGTCTGTTATAAGTGCCACACTTTCTGCTGCCTCTTATATTTAGCTGTATATCTGGGTATGTGTCTCTGTTATATTTTTGTCACAGAATCTAACGTGAACAACTGGCATGCTGGGGAGATGAGATGACCATCTGATGGGACAAACTGGCATCTAGTACCTCAGATTTATGACCTCAGTGGGTCACTTTGTGCTTAAACCAGGATTTTACTGAAGGCCTGATAGTCAGTGGAGATATGGGCTGTTAGCCAGAAGATTATGTAAGGACATTTTTAAAGTTTATCTGTATCTTAACCAATCAGAATCATTCAACCTGACATAATGGCACTTTTCCACTGAACGTTACGGTTCGATGTGACTCTACTAGCTTTAATTTTTGGATTAGAGCTTTCTTTTCCACTGCAAATTAGTGCCGCCTAAACATGGGTGGGATTATAGGCCAATCGTCATAGTTACACCGCCTGTACTGCTGTGACATCATCTTAAACACGACACAAACTGAGCAAAACAATAAGCTAGCAATAGCTACTAGCTCGTTGTGCTGCATAAAGCAGTTGTTTGCATGGTGATTTTACACAAATGTAACAGTTAAATTGGCCTGGTTGTTTTAGAAGCAAGTTTTCCAGCAGCTGGTCAACTAAATAAAGTTAAGCTTTCAAGCAGCATATTGAGTTAACGGAACAAAATATGCCATCCTCATTGGCCATCCACTCTCCCTCTCATTGCTCGCCGGTCTATTGACATAGATATCATCCATTTGGTCGAACCACTTCCACTTTCTTCTGTTTGAATAACTCCATCTGTTGTGGTCCTTGATGGTTCTGTAGTCACTTTTAAGTGAAATTACATTAATTTTCCCTACACTGTTGGTAGGTCCGGTGGTAGCCGTGTGCGACCAACAGCTGAGACACTTCCTGAAAGACTTTAATTTTGCATCGTTTTGTTCGTCGCTAACGAGAGGAATGTCTGCATCTCGTTTATTGTGATGTCCCGTGTCGCAAATCCAGTGATGCTGGCAGTGATGATTCTCTCTCTAAACAATCAGTGATCTGCAGGGTTTTGACGTCACATTTAGTATCGGCTCGCTTGGAACCTCGACTAAGGTGATACTAAAAAAAGCACCAGGTACTATCCACAGTGGAAAACCCCCAAAAAGCGAGTTGAGCTGAGCTGTACAGTGCAGTGGAAAAGCCCCATTAGTGACTTGTGTGAGAGTATAATTGCTGTTAAGAGAATGTGAGGAGGGCGACCTATGAACTCCTTATGAGTGTGAAGCTGACTTATACTGATGAAACTGCAAACTATTCTTCAGCAAAATCTTCTTCAATTGATTGCATATCTGACTCCTGGTCTTCATTCATCATATCTGGTCCTAAGGTCTTAACTGTAAAATCCTCTAACTCAGAGTTTATGACTATCAGAGCGAATGTTGTCTGGCTTGATGAGATCTATATGTGTACAAAGTTTGGTTATGGTAGCTCAAAAAGTATGTGCTACAGAGCCCCCCAAAAATGCCCATCTTCTAGGTGGCACTACACAGCAAACTTTCAAGAGTTTTCAAGCATGTTTACTCCAAAAGTACCGAAAACCTTGAAAAGAATAAAGAAAAATCCCTAGAACAGTGGTTCCCAATCCTGTTCCTGGAGGCCCCCAACACTGCATATTTTGTATATCTCCATTTTCTGACAGACCCAACTCAGGTCTTGGAGACTCCACTAATGAGCTGATGAGTTGAATCAGGTGTGTTTGATTTTGGATATATCCAAAATGTGTGGTTTTGAGAGGCCTCTAGGAACAGGATTGGAAACACTGCCTAGATGAACAATAGGGCCCCATCACTTTCAGTGCTTGGGCCCTAAATAGCTCCAAGCAGTGATGATGGGCCCAAGCACCATGGGTCCATTTCCCCCCGGTAGCTTTCGGAAAACTATGCAAGGTGAACGCATGCATTTGTCATTTGACAGTATTTTAAAAATGTTTGAAGTGATTTGGGTAAATGTAAGAGGATTATTTCAAAGTCTATTTTAAGTGCCACACTCCCTGCTACCAGTTGGTGGTGCTATCACTGTGACCCACAATAGCCACATTCCTGTGATCAGCTCCCATTATCAAACATGCAGCACAGTTTTGATCTAAATCACACAATGCACGCAGAAGATCTGAGAAACTTCCTGTTTCCCTATTTTTGCCATTAATTTAATTCTTCGCCATGGCAACACTGTTCGATATATAAAAAATCTGTTTGCAATTTAGCATCTTCAATGTCTTGGCATAATTTTGCCTACATTTGGTGCAAATCACATTAATCCTCTAGGAGGAGTATTTCAAATTTCATGGCCTGCATTTAAATAAAATCTTCCTGTTGGGCAGAGCTAATGACTATAATTTTGAAAGTTTTCTGGCTTGAGAACAATATACTGTATGTACCAAGTTTGGTGACTGTATGCGAAACTGACTCCACTCTTTAGTCAAAAGGTGGCACTACAGTGCCCTCAGCCACGCCCATGTGTTAACATTTACCCAGGCCTAATAGCCAACAACTTTGATGTATGTGCCAAATGTCATGAAAATGTAAGCATGCCAAGTGCCTCAAAACACTCAAATATATGAAGGAATAATGATATTTAATTTGTTGCCATGGTAACACTATTTGAGATATCAAAAATCTCTTAATTTGACATCTGCAGTGTCTTGACATTAGTCTAAATAATTTTGGAGCAATTCAGGTAAAAACAAGAGGGCTATTTCAAAGCCTGTTTTATGTGCTATACTTCCAGTATGGTGGCGCTGTGACTGTGAACAACAATAGCCACATCCATGTTATCAGCCCTCAAGACCAAACATACAGATCAATTTTGATCTAAATCACACAATGCATGCATACGATATTTCCTTTTTCCCAATTTTAGACATTAGTTTATTGCATCACCATGGCAACAACGTTCAATATATCAAAAATGTGTTCATAATTTAGCATCTTCAATGTCTTGGTATAATGTATAAGTTTGGTGCCAGTCACATGAATTCCCTAGGAGAGTATTCAAAAGTTCAGACTTCCTGTTGGGCAGAGCGTATGACTGTCACTGCAAAAGTTGCCCATCTTCTAGGTGGTGCTACAGAGCCCCCTTTACATGTCCATGCATGATTTTTTGCATGTGCAAATTTGCAAGAGTTTTCATGCATGTTAACTACCCCAAAAACTTAAAAGAAGAAGTCCTTAGAAGAACAATAGGGCCTCTGCAATTTCAGTGCTTGGGCTCTAATATTCCTTAGAACAATAGGGTCTCTGCACTTTAAGTGCTTGGGCTCTAATAATAATAATAATCCTTAGAAGAACAATAGGGCATCTGCACTTTCAGTGCTTGGGCCCTAATACTCCTTAAAAGAACAAAAAGGCCTCCACATGTTGTTCATTAAACAACAGTTCAATTAAAAAGTAAATTAAAAAACAAATGAGGAAAAACTGAGTACGGTCATAAAAACGCATTTGGGCATGGAACTTCTTTCTAATGCCATGGATCAAAATCTGCGATTGCTGGTTCAAAACAAATTATGTGTCCAAGCCTCTCAAAAACATCACTTAAGATCTAATAGTATCACAGATAGAGGCCTGTTTCTAGCATGTTATTGGAGAAACAAGAATGTGTGTGTCAGTGTGTGTGTTTGAGAGAGAGAGAGAGAGAGAGAGAGATATGGAGCGTGTACGGTCACCTGTTTATGATGATGTAGTCTGTTAGTCAGCTTTCTAAAGATAATGTAATTTTGGTGAAATTCATCCTATTTTCTCAGTGGGAAAATAGCTGTCCAAGCGGGGATATTCCTCCCTAGTTTGGAGTAGCTGGTGCGCAAGAGTCACTCTGAAGCCTCAATGTCCTCTGCCATTTTGAACAGTATGTCCTCTCCAATGTGGAAACTCTAAACTTTAAGAGGTAAGCACATTACGTTTGTGTAATTAATCAGTAATTAATCAGTCTGTCTCTCAGCTGTGATGAGCCTTAATGCAGAAGCTGTTAGTTTAAAGCCGTTTAAAGCTATTTCCTAACTTTAGTAGTGTAGTAGTAATACAAGTGATCATGGAGTGCTGTTGAAGGTAATCACTGAGTGACACTGACTCACTTCACATCACCAACTAGCTCATTTACATACAAAAATGGTCTTTTGCCACTACCTGCTGGGTAGAATATGTAATGCCACAATATTACATGTAAAAAGACAGATAGCTCTTAACACATCTGCACTGCTCTTACACTAAAGTTTAGGATGGCACTAACACAAGCAGAGTGATACACACAAGCTGTGTCTCGTTTCGTAAGCTGTGCGCTAGGTAGGTCCTTTGAAGGCAGCGGTATACCAGGCATCCTCCTTTAAACAGGTTTCATTTAAACGAGACGGCCATCGCAGGACAAACGGAACCAGAATTTTTCATGGTTGCCTAGACAGCACACCACTCTTTAATAAGCACGAGCACTTTGAGTGAGAAGGGAACAAAGTCCCTTTGGAAGGGAATTTGTGAGGTACAAATATAAGAGAGTTATAATACAAACAGCACATTACATGCCCCACCAGAGACAGAAATATACTGGATCACTGCTACACAACAATAAAGGATGCATATCGCTCTGTCCCACGTGCAGCTTTGGGACTCTCTGATCACTGTCTGGTTCATCTTCCAACCTACAAGCAGAAATTAAAATCAACAAACCAGTAGTAAGGACTATTAATAGATGGACCAATGAAGCAGAGCAGGAAATATAAGCCAGCTTCGATTGCACTGACTGGAGTGTTTTTGAATCTGCAGCTACAGACCTGGACGAGTTCACAGATACTGTTACATCATACATCAGTTTCTGTGAGGACATGTGCATCCCTACTATGACATTTTTATCATTCAACAATGATAAACCATAGTTTACAGGAAAACTCAGTCAGCTTCATCATGCCAAAGAGGATGCTTACAGAGGTGGGGATAAAGTCTTGTACAATCAGGCCAGGAACACACTGAATAAGGAAATCAGAGTGGCTAAAAGAAGTTACTCTGAGAAGCTGAAAAACAAGTTTTCAGATAATGACCCTGCATCAGTGTGGAGTGGCCTAAAGCAACTTTACAATTACAGGACTCATACCCCCAACCCTGTGGTGGACCCATGACCGGCCGACGACCTGAATGTGTTCTACTGCAGATTCGAAAGGCCCAATCTCACACCCCACATGCACTCAGTCCATCACTTCACACAAACATTAACACCTCCTGCAACCTCCCTCCTCTCCCTCCTGCTACTCAACCTGCACTCAAGATCTGTGAAGACGATATGTGCTGTGTCTTTCGGAAGCAAAGGTCAAGGAAGGCTTCAGGCCCAGATGGTGTCTCACCAGCGTGCCTGTGATCCTGTGCTAACCAACTGTGCTAACCAATCTTCACTCAGATTTTCAATAGATCACTGGAGCTGTGTGAAGTCCCATGCTGCTTCAAACGCTCAATTATTATCCATGTCCCTAAAAAACAGGACTTCCAGAAGTCTTCAGGTCTTCCAAAAATCACAGGACTTAATGACTACAGATCTGTTGCCCTGATGTCTGTGGTCATGAAGTCATTTGAGAGACTGGTGTTGGCCCACCTGAAGGACATCACTGGACCCTTTCTAGACCCCTTTCAATTTGCTTATCGAGTGAACAGGTCTGTGGATAATGCAGTCAACATGGAATTGCATCATGCCCTGCAACATCTGGACAGACAGGGGACATATGCAAGGATCCTTTTTGTGGACTTCAGCTCGGCTTTCAACACCATCATCCCAGCTATTCTCCGGACTAGGTTAAACCGACTCTCTTTTCCCACATCTATCTGTCAGTGGATTACCAGCTTTCTGACGGACAGGCAGCAGCTTGTGAGACAGGGAAAATTCACTACCAGCACCAGTACCATCAGCACTGGTGCCCCCCAGGGATGTGTGCTCTCCCCACTACTCTTCTCCCTCAACATCAATGACTGCACCACCAAGGATCCTTCTGTCAAGCTCCTGAAGTTTGCAGACGACACCGATGTCATTGGCCTCATCCAAAATGATGATGAGTCTGCATACAGAATGGAGGTTGAACGGCTGGCTGTCTGGTGCAGTCATAACAATCTGGAGCTGAACACACTCAAAATGGTGGAGATGATTGTGGACTTTAGGAGGAACACCCCAACATTGTCCCCCCTCGCCATTCTGAACAGCACTGTGGCAGCAGTGTAGTCATTCAGGTTCCTGGGCACTACCATCTCACAGGACCTGAAGTGACTCCATTGTGAAAAAAGCCCAGCAGAGGTTGTACTTCCTTCGCCAGCCGAGGAAGTTCAACCTGCCACAGGTGCTGCTGAAACAGTTCTTCTCAGCAGTCATTGAGTCTGTCTTCTGCACTTCAATAACTGTCTGGTTTGGTGCAGCTACGAAATCGGACATCAGAAGACTACAGAGGACAGTTCGGACTACAGAGAGGATTATTGGTTGCCCCTTGCCCCCCCTTCAAAACTATACACTTCCAGAGTGAGGAAAAAGGCTGGTAAAATCACTCTGGACCCCACTCACCCAGTCCATTACCTTTTTGAATTGTTGCCTTCTGGCCGATGCTTCAGAGCTCTGAGGACCAGAACCGTCAGGCACAGGAACAGTTTTTTCCCTCAGGCGATCCATCTCATAAACAGTTAAAGCCGCCCCATTGAGCAATAATTATGTGCAATACACAGTTTAAGTCTATTTATATTATCTAACATATTCACTTCTGCCATTACATACATTGCACTGTACATAATATACTGTATTTTTGTTCTTTATATAACAGATTTTTATTAGATTTGCACTACGTGTGTATGTGGGTATGTATGTAGGTGTGTGTCTGAGTGTATGCAGGTATATGTATAATTATTAATTATCTATGTCTTGCTGCTGTTTTTGTAATGTTTTTGTATTGTTGTGCACTGGAAGCTCCCATCACCAAGACAAATTCCTTGTATGTGCAAGCATACTTGGCAATAAAGCTAATTCTGATTCTGATTCTAATGATGTAGAGAGTAATTGTAGATTATACTGGTGTACTTTTAGTAAATAATAATTTATTTTAATTATACATTACTATAATTATACATATTATATAGGTCTTAACATTACTTGCATTTGAACATATGTAATTTTTATGTATGTAATTTATGTAATTTTAGACAAATTATATTCATTTCTGTTGAAGCAAAGAATTGTGGGTTGTGAGTGCCCACAAAGGATACACCTCATGCATCCTCCAAATTCCTCTAAAAGAAGGTCGCATTCAAAGGCTGCATTCAGAGTGTCCTACTCACTTTTCTGAAATGAGACAGCCTTGATGATATATGCGGCTGACAAATGCGACCTCCGGAGGACATAGCCTTCTAATCAAGACACAGCCACAGTGAAGCGTTCAATTGCTGATGGTGTAAGACCATCAGTACTCATGGAACATCTCTCGTCCAATCAGATTCGAAGACCGAAACTAACTGTTGTATATAAACATATAGGCATATATTTATGGGCGTGAGCCATGTGACACAAAAGCTGCTCTCCGCACTCGGTTAAAAAGCATTCAAAGCCACTGTCGGTTAATTATGATCTGATGGATGAACTCGGGCCTTGAGTGGACTCATTTATTTAGTAATGCTGCAGCAGTTGTGTAAGACATGATGGTGTTATGGATGACTCCATCTTTTAGTCACTGCCTCTATGGTTATAGCTATTAGAATATGGTTGTGACTTCGGTTGTTCTTTCATTCATTCAGACAGTATTCAAATTGCGTTCGAATATTAATTCAACTGTGTTCGGCCACTCATTTTGAGCTTCCTTTTTGTTCGACCAATGTAAAAATGGCCACATTCACACTCCAATTTATAGACAACATAGTAAGAATTACAATTGATAAAAGACTTAATTGGGTGTATTTTGTTTGAGAAAACATCAGTAAAAGTTTTAGTTTTAACCATGTTACTGCAGTGATTGCAATCCCCACAACTATGATTGCCTGCTGAGGGCCTCAACCATGTTTTCTTTCAGGTGCAGGGAGATAGCTTCAAACAACCTTATCTCTAAAAGTTGGTGCACATCTATTACTAACAGATGGCATTTCCTGAAAGACAGCACAAAGAGCACTATCACTGTTGACAATATTCCAGTTAGATTTTATTATTTGTTTTATTTGTGCTGCTTCACAACTATAGGCTGTCATTGAGTTCATCTGATTATTTGAGTGCTGTTGTTTTCTTTTTCTTTTTTTTTCAGTAGTTAATAGATCTGACCCATTTAGTAGTGAGTGTGAGAGTCTGTGAGTCAAATCCACTATGTTTGAATCTGTAAAACATATTCAGCTGAATTTCAAAATCATGTTTGAAGAAAAATTTTAACAAATTATGTTATACATGTTATTTTTCTGAACCTGACCAAATAAAAAAGACATAATCAATACAGTTTAAGTCAGAAGTTTACATACACCTTAGTCAAATACATTTAAACTCCACAATTCCAGAGCTCCAGTTTTTCCACAATACCAGACATTTAATCATAAAATACATTCCCTGTCTTAGATCAGTTGGGATCACTTCTTTATTTTAAGAATGTGAAATGTCAGAATAATAGTAGAGAGAATTATTTATTTCAGCTTTTATTTCTTTCATCACATTCCCAGTTGGTCAGAAGTTTACATACACTTTTGTTTGTATTTGGTAGCATTGCCTTTAAATTGTTAAATTGGGTAAAAATTTTGTATAGCCTTCCACAAGCTTCTCACAATAAGTTGCTGGAATTTTGGCCTATTCTTCCAGACAGAACTGGTGTAACTGAGTCAGGTTTGTAGGCCTCCTCTCTTTTTCAGTTCTGCCCACAAATTTTCAGACTGAGGTCAGGGCTTTGTCGTGCCACTCCAATACCTTGACTTCGTTGTCCTTAAGCCATTTTGCTACAACTTTGGAGGGATGCTTGGGGTCATTGTCCATTTGGAAGACCCAACTGTGACCGAGCTTTATCTTCCTGGCTGATGCCTTGAGATGTTGCTTCAATATATCCTTCCTCATGATTCCATCTATTTTGTGAAGTGCACCAGACCCTACTGCAGTAAAGCACCTGCACAACATGATGCTGCCACCTCCATGCTTCACGGTTGGGATAGTGTTGTTCAGCTTTCAAACTTCACCCTTTTTCCTCCAAACAGCAATTGTCATTATGGCCAAACAGTTAAATTTTTGTTTAATCAGACCAGAGGACATTTCTCCAGAAAGTAAGACCTTTGCACCATGTGCACATGCAAACTGAACTCTGGCTTTTTTATGGCGGGTTTGGAGCAGTGGCTTCTTCCTTGCTGAGCAGCCTTTCAGGTTATGTTGATATAGGACTTGTGTCCCTCTTGCCACAACGCTGTACTACCCGCTGAAATGTCTGGGACCCTGTCTTGGCTCCTCAACACAAAACCTCAATGAGTGGTTGCGAGCCAGCTCCTTTAATTCCTGTATGTCCGGGGGAGTGGCATGCAAATTCCACTCACCAATTCTTATTGGCCTTTTCTCAAAGATCAGAGGTGTTTGGGGCTCCCAAGAGCGACCCCTAATGTCAATACATTGACACAACATCTTGTTCCCTCCATCGAGAAACAGAGGTTACGACAGTAACCAAGACATTTTATTTTCTTATCCCAAAGGCAAATTGTTTTTTTTTTCTAGCTTTAAGCATAAACCTCACACAATTCTATTACAGGGTCCCCACGGGCAATGAAAACCTGGACATTTCAGGGAATTTAATATTTGAGATTTCCAGGCTTTGGAAGTCATAGAAATGATTAAACCTTCAAAAGTCACGGATACAGCATGGAAATTCCAATTGTGAATATAATTGTGAATGCTCAGCTCTAAAATATTTAATATTTTATCAAATTTTAATAAATAAATATAAATATTTATTTAATATAAACTGATCTTTTTGAATGCATTCTCTATACAATTACATAACAAATTATTATTCAGTAATCACAAACAACTGGAAAAGCCATGCAAATGTCTGGTAGAAGTTCCAGAATGGCTAAAATCGTTTACAGCACCTTTAAGGGTGTTTAGATATTGTTACAGGAAAACACGATAAAAATACTTGTTAAGAAAATTATGTTCTTTAATCTTAAAAAAATTGACATTCAAAAATATGCCTATAACTATCACAGTTTGAATTTACAATTAGACATGAAGAGAAATGTGTGTGGAGGTCATAGGGACAGAATTACAAAGCTGGTTGGATGACTAATGGAACATTTTTTGTAGCTCCCAGGGACAAGGCTGTGTTTGTGGATGTGCCTTTGTGTGTCAGACAGGACAGTTTACTGTCTCTGTGCCACTTACCAAAACCCTCCTCTGCTTGAGTGCCACTCTGACTGATACTTTCCATCAGCTTACACAGGTGAGTGTGCCAGGAACCAGCCACCTGTACACACACACACACGGTGCGATTTCAGAACATTTCATAGGGACAGATAGCATAGTTTGTGTTGATGGTAGGTGTGTCTGTCTACCTCTGTGTAGAGCTAGCGGGCAATGTAACATCACAATACTGCCTAAACCAAACATCTCAGTGGCATAGTAAAAAAATAATCCTACCTAATCATAATGAAAATCAATTTTACCACACATGAACACATACAATCACAAAGCGTTCCACACACGTTAGGACTTATGTCATTGGCAAAGTGAGAGAGACCAGATGTGGATTTTTCTGTGGCAGTGTGCAGATGACCCAGGGTTCTGTGTAGCTGATGAAGGACAGTGCGACTGCAGCCTAGTTATTTCACATGCCTGGGAGAGGGAGCCTAAACCTAAATGTAGACAATTAAACATTTAATGAAGACAGGTCCCTTGATACCTCTTGAGGTTGATTGAGACTTGCAATTACGGGTCTGGCCACTAGGGCTGGGTAATACGGAAACAAAAATTATTTCTCGATATTTTTTAGCCAATAGACGATATATATCTCGATAATTCTGTATTTGCTATGAAATGGCAAGTGTTAAATATAATTAGATTATTTTAATTTTAACATTATTATTTACTGTGGTATGGCATGCAACAAAGAGGTAGCCCATTCAAATAATCACTTAATCACGTAATATGCTTTACATTTCTTTCAAAGATTCAGTGCCATAAACTGCAAGCTTGGTTCATTTTAAACAAAACTTTGTAAACTGATGAACTGATAAAAACCGGTGCTCTCCTGTCTCACAAGATATTCCTTGCAGCAAACCAATGACTTTCTGCCAGCTCTTGCTATATTGCTGCAAAATGCATCATGTATATGATAAATGGTGTGTGGGTATTCCGTGGGCATAAAGTCTAAGGCTGAGACTTTAACCTTCAGCATTAAGTTTAAATCTTCTTGAAACTTCCTTGTCCTAATTTTAATGTTTAGTACATATGAGGGTGCAAAACTGCATGTTTTGTCGCTAGTTTGTGTATTTTAGGTGGCAGATGGACCTTTAATGCTTCCTTTACACTACACGACTTCATGACGTCGGATTGTGGTACCGTTCAAATTACACTGTCTGCCTTTTCATGGAAGTTGTAGAGTTTTCAAATTACATGAGGAATCTGCGACAGGGGTGAACACATTACAAAACATTACACTACTGATGAATCCCTGATGACTCTGCCTAGACTCCAAATTACATTTCACAACAAAGTACATGCGAGAAGTGATACGAGATATGAAAACAAATGCATAATCATACGTTATGCATTTCAGAATATGACATGTATGTTTTTAATCGCCTAAAGGCATCATATATTTTATTGGTTACAATATGAAAAAGTACCTCCTACTGGAATATCTACCTATTTGCTTACCTGACTTTCCAAGAGAATTGGCAATTTCTCTCCAACTCTTCTCTTTCTCCACCTGGTTGTGGTACAGTTTAGATGAAAAACAGGCTCTGGTGCTCCTGCCAATGTTCCACAAATTTCTTCGGTCCAATGAGACTTTCTTGATACCGCAGCCATGCTAGTTGATGTTCTGTTGCAGGTACATCAGAACTCCTCCCACTGAAACTTCCCGTGCCCTGTTTCTTGATCTCTCATTGTCTGTAGGTCAACCCTGCAGTTGTATTCAGTCAAAACATATTTCACATTGCACAATTTGGAATCGCAGACAGGTCCAGATATTTAATATGCTAGATATCTCACTGACATTGGCGCCGCACCTGCATTTCTCTCAGATCGCATTTTTGATATTTCATACATTGCATTCGTCATTTTTGATATTTCATTCATTGCTGATTTTGCGCTTTTGTCGGCGATCTCTACAAAACTGTCGGTGAGTGAAAATCAGGCCTAAAATCGTGTAGTGTAAACTCGGCATGAGGTGGGCAATGCCCACATGTAGACACTCCTCTGAATACTGTGTCGCATTATTAGGTTTGCACAGGGGTGTAAAGTAACAAATTACAAATACTCACATTACTGCAATTAACTACTTTTTCCCTAGAATTGTACCTGTTTAAGTAGTTTAACATTTTTATACTTTTACTTTTTCTGGAGTTCATTTTAAGTGCTGTAACTGTACTTTTACTGCACTATTTTCCCACCGTCTTTGCTCGCTACTTCCATGTACTAATTTTATTTTTATCTATTAACATGATTGACTAGGAAGAGTCTCGTGACTCCCATCCAATCAAATCACATGTAAAAAAACTTGAAACTGTTATGGATGTGGAGAATGTCTCAAGCACAGTTTACATCTGAACACCACAGCTGTACCTGAAAGGGCTTTTTGCAGTGAAAAAGGCCAATTGCTTGATCGTGTCATGTGAGTTTAACTTGCTCAAGTCAGATATCAGCATTAATCATGCCTCTAATTTGAAGAAACATATTGAGGTAAATTTCATATTTCTGCTTACTAGATTCTGTGTGTCTATAATGTAGCCTGTAATTTAACTATCAATCACTAAGATTATTGGGCTGCTGTGAGAGATTAATGCAATGTTGTCACTAGGGCTGGGCAATAAAATTATCTAAATGTTTATCGGAAAAAAGAGAGATGTCCTCGATCAAACCTTTGAGTAATTTTCTATATTTAGCCTATGTTCTACATCTAGAACAGGGGTGTTCATTACATCATTCATTACATAAATGTGAACTCAGTAATTCTAATCCAATACACTTTTTGTCAAATTCTGCAAATATCTCCTCACAGTCTGCTAGCTATTCATTCTGTGGGTGGGCTGAAAAAAATATAGTATTTGTAAACAGCCTTGGCTCTGTAAATGGGACAAAACCAAAGTGGATCGGACTGATCCACACAAAACTACTCCAGCCAGTCAGCAACAGGGGGTGGTACTTGCATGTGCACAGGATGGGGGGTGGGGGCAGAACGTGAGGGAAATTCATCAGAAGAGCGATGGCAAATCTGGCTGATGGCTGATCTAGACTCCAAAAAGGACAAATGGCTGAGAAACAGACCAAGAGAAAAAGCTCAGAGAATATGAACTAAAAAAGAAGAGTGTTTTGCTGTTTCATTGAACCCATATACGTATGCTTTTGCTGTGATGATAGATTTTGCAGCAGGAGATTTGTGAGTGTCTGGAGCTGGTGTGTGTAAATCCGTCTCACTTGCATGAATTTGGGTGGCAGAGCTTCCAAAGGAGCACTGAATGTAGGGGTGTGTTTGTTTTGGCAGTTGAGTTCAAATATCAGTAGTGTTTCTCAGGAATCCCTGAGTGCACCTTTAATGTATTTGGCACCTGACCAACAATAAATAAACTATTTACAGGCACAGGGTTGGTGGCTAATTCATACAAATTATTCCATGTGCTCCATGCAGGGGAAAGTGCAATGGATGTTAACGCTTTATTAAAGAAATGTTCAAACAAAACTTTGAAACCAACCGAAGGTCAATCAGATATTTGGCAATGTTAGAGTGATAACAAAACATGTTTTTTTTTCTCTCTCTCTCTCTCTTTCCAGTTTTGTTTTGTTTGTTTATTTCTGGGTGGGAATTGTATAAAAAAAATAAATAAAAAAAACCTCAAAAGACAGAATCTTAAGGGACCGGGACTGAAGAATTTGCGCAGACCACTACCTGAGGGCTTGCAGGTGGGAGCAGGACAAAACGTGAAAGTTGTAGGCATGAGTGGGACAAAATATTTAAAAAACTATTTTGCTGGGGTGAGATAGAATCTCAAAGGAGCAGGTCTAAAAATCCATCCCGCACAGACTTTATAATTCAGATCTAGTACTTCACGAACACCCACAGTGTGATTTTGGGGAGCTGATGTGGAGGAAGAGGAAGTCAGAGAGATATTTGATATGAGGGAGCCTGTGGTACATTAACAACACCCACATGGTCGCTGCACACTGAGACAACACCAGGCTTATTTATGGGTATTAAAAACATATACATTACACAAAAATATCTGTTATTACTGCTCTCGCTCACATGATGTCTCGGGCTCTGTGGTTTGCAGTAGCCGATTCTTAAGGCTCAGCCCACCCCTGCCCATGCCTACATCCGGCCCCAAGAAGCAGGGACTAAAAACGGTTTAAGGAACGAAAACTGAAATTGTATGATATTTTTTACAGAATGCAACTGAAAACGGAACAAAGTCCATTTAATTTTTTCTGGAGTCAAAATTTTCTTTTTAAATGCTGGTAACTGGTTAATTCCATTTTGATATTATTTTAACAAAACCAAAGACCAAAGTGTTTACCCCAGATTCCCAGGAAGTTTTGAATTACACCACTTCCTGTTGCCTGAACAAATGAGGCTTCTCTCTTTTTAGTAGACATAAGCATGATTTCATCCTGAAGGAAACCACTACATCACTTGTTTCTATCCTAATTTTATATTGTGGATAACATACTGAAGACCTTTTTACAAACTGTATATAATTACAAAATAGACATGCATTGTAAATCCTGATACAAGAAAAAGTATAAGAGGTAACAAGTACATTTCTCATAAAAGACATGTTTCTAATTATTATTAGATATGATCATTAATAAAGTTTGAATGTTGCTGGGTTATGAAACAAATCTGTAATTAAAATTATAGTTATTTATCCATACAGTTTTTTATTTATTTAATTTTTAGGCCTTACTTTGTTACTATTGCAGCTAAAGAGCCAAGAGCAATGAGTGTGTGCTCCCTTCTGTTTTACCCCAGTGTTGGTTATTGAATCAGTATAAAGTTGATTCAGGACTTGGTCCAAACACGCCTATGCAGTGTGTGCGGGAATGTGGGAGATTTAGGCTAGTAAATGATTTTAGATGGCCACATGTATCTTTGAAATATCTTTAAAACATTTTTTTATATATTTAATAAGAATACATTATTTTATACAGCTACAGTATACTTTGCTTGTCATGATATTTAAGATGATAATTCCCCAGCAAGGGAAACAATGTAAGTGCTTATTGAAGGTTAATCAAATCCCTTATTCTGAGCTTGTTTCCTAGACCAGATAGCTTGCTTCTCTTGTGAGATCTTACAACATTGCAACTGGTATATCTCCCTTAGTTCACGGTAGGCTTAAAATTCAAAATAATAATAAAAAAAATGTATTAATCATTTTTTATTTCATTCTAACTGGTTTCCATTTGGAAATTAGGCTGCAACGCGATGGAACCAGAATGACAAAATTAAATACTGTCTCAGTTGAAAAATTTTTTTAGTTGCTGTGCAAAAACACGAATAAGATCTGACTGTGGAGAGCAAGATTTTAGACTTAAATAGAGAAAAGAAAATATGAGAGAACCTCATTCACAGAATTCACACCACATGTTCACTGGAGAACTTCGTTTTACGTACCACTGTGAATGAGCATCTTTCATTGTGCTCATGAATACACAACAGCCATCAAGGTTTTTAGTAAAACAATTACTTACATTTTGGGTTATTCCTCACCAACCATCACCATGACATGGCTTCAGAAGTCTTAGATTTGCTTTCTTGCACGAGTTAATTTTAGGAAACTTTTGGGTCCTATTTTACGCTTTAAAGTAAGGCAATATCTACCACCACTGCTTTCAACTGACGTAGGGGGGGGATCTTTATTAAAACATCTCCTTTTGTGTTCCGCATAAAAATGAAAGTCAAGTAGGTTTGAAACGACATTAGGATGAGTATGCCAGAGTTTTTATTTTTGGGTGAACTATTTCTTTTAGATTTTTCATTGCAGAGCTTTTTGCTCAGACTGTACACACCTGCACTACCACACTACCACATCCTGAATTACATAACAAAGTGTCTCTCCCCTCTGTTCATGTCCAAGTGCCGCCCTTGAGCTCACCAATAGACCTTCCCACAAGAAGTAAACAGGACTTGATGCCAGCCTCGATTTTAGCAAACATTTGTTTCTATTCTGTCCTGAAGTGGAAGTTGTTGCCTGTCAGCCTACGGAGAGGTTCAGAAAGTGAAGCGAACTGTGAATTGTACTTGTGGCTCTGTATCTAATGGATTCTGGAGAGCTTTAAATTTAGTATGGCCTCCCCCACTGTTCTCTCAGAGTGATGAGAAAATAACAGTCCCATAAACATTTGCTTATCTGTGTTTTCCCAGTTCAAAGCCAATAAATAACTCCAATCTCTTCTTTAAATGTGTGTGTAAGTCTCCCTGGGTTTTCTTTTGATGTCTTACCTATCTTAGCTTAAGCTAGCCATAGAAAAGCTGGTACCAGTTGAACAGCAGAAGATCCTTAAAGCCGCAAGGCCCAGCGAAGGTAGAGGAGAGCGTCCGGTAAAACATTTTGAAACATCATTTTGGACACCGACACTACTCAGACATCTGAACTTTTAACATTCACATTCATGCCATTTAATGTGCGGGAGTTTTATACAAACATTTTTCTTCAGTGTCTCTGTGTGGTGGTGGTGGTCTTCGGTCAGCCTGCAAAATGTGAAACGGTGCAGGTGTGTATATACACCAGTAGTGGACACACTTTTTCATGAAAACTGGCCCAGTAGGCCTGCTGGTTGTCAGGGTCACTATAATTGAATGAATTATGATACAGTACATAATTTTCTGAAATTAATGAATATAATACAAATATATATATATATATATTTGTATTATATTATATATATATATATATATTTCTGGCACATATAAAACACATAGCTAAAAATAATATTGACTGATTGATTGATTGACTGACTGATTATGGTGCCAGAGAAAATGTTGGTAGGGCAAGTAAAAATCTGAACTACTTGCATGGACAGCCCGATTAAAATGCTTTTAGTTGTGGGGGTGATCTTGTTTCCAGTATGATTGCTGTGCTGCACTAAAGGTTTGGCATTGGGAATTGGAATGGGTGCTTCTTTTAAGACCTGCCCTTCAGAGCACAGTTTGTTTCTCAAAAGAGGAAAAAAAAAAACCCTGACAGACTATAATTTACATGTTGAAATTGAGACTGTGAATATATATGGTGAGTATTGTGGCGTCTTTAAAATAGCAAGTGAAACCTTGGTGAATGCACACAAAACGCATACATTTTTCCTGTCATATTTCTTTCTTTCCAGGTTGGTTTTAAGCACGCACGTCTGGCAACTCTCTTCCCTCTGCACATAATTTCTCCTCCAGCTGGTTGAACTCGTTCAACCTTTCCATCTCCGCAGTAACACTGTATGCATGGACATGTGTGCTTATAGTGCCACCTGGTGTCTGTACGCGCAATTACTCGATGCTCATTTATTCTTATGAAGCTGCAGTTTTGTCAGTATTTAACCGGCACTTATTTAAAGAGCTTTTGGGCTAGTCTAAAGACAAAAAACACATAACTGAATAGCCTAACCCAAAGGCTCTAGACTCTTTGTGCACTGCAGGTTTCTTCACTCTTTTAGGATTTCCGAGTGGGTTGATGGTCGCCAGTATCAGTTTTAGTCAAAACAATACATTAAAACAGGATCAAAATTATTTTATTTTAATGATTCATTATTATTTTCTGAACACAAACCAACTGTTTCTATTGTTGTTCATAAATAACCAACTCGCACAACAGTAAATATTTAATCTTAAATCTCTGAGTGAAAACTATTATTGTTTTTGTATCTGGGTAGAATTCTTTGTTTCAGAATTGGTTACCATGGAAGCGAAGCCGTGCTGGTTGGCAAAGACTGCCCCTGTGATTTACAATTTTATATTTCACAATGATACTTATTTTATGTTTTAAAATGAGTTTATCTTTATATTTTAATGCTTATACTGACTTTCTCAAACTTCTATTTCAACTATGTTTTCAATCTTGTCTTAAAAATTAAACGCAAGTTACAGGTTTGTCGCTACCTGCTGGTGAAACAATTTCGTTTCTCTCACAATAAAACCAAAGGCTTCAAGGCAAGTAAGTCCACTCGCTAGCAATCTTTGGAACACTCCCAGGCAGCGGCATATATATGCAGCTCCTATCCACTTGAATGGGTGTGGTGTATTGATCCAATATCGGGCACAAGCACAAAGTGACAGCTTATATGTACGCTGAAGAGCCAGAGCTGGAAATGTTTTCCATGTTAAGTGATACTGAGAAACAGCCTTTCCGAGTGAATTTTACTGTGAATCAGCAGGATTTGTTGATGGACATTGATACAGGAGCAGCTGTAAGCATCATTTCGCAACAAGTGTATAAACAATCGTTTGCCCATTTGCCACTGCACTGGAGGGAGCTAAAGTAAAGTTAAAGACCTACACCGGTGAATGCATTCCAGTATTGGGTCAATTCACAACTACTGTACAATATGAGGATCAAGTGAATGAGTTACCACTAATTGTAGTAGAAGGGAATGGTCCAAACCTGTGTGGTAGGAACTGGCTCCAGAAAGTAAAATTGAATTGGAAAATAATTCGATATGTGAGTCAAGCTAAGCAGCCTGGGTCTATCAAAGAAGTGCTGGATAAGTATAGTGAAGTCTTTAAGGAAGAGCTGGGCACTCTAAAGGACATTAAAGCTACTATTTCAGTGAAACCAGATGTTCCACCCAAGTTTTTTAAAAGTCGTCCTCTTCCCTTTGCTATGAAGGAACGGGTGGAGAAAGAAATTGATAGGCTGGAGAAAGCCAATGTGATATCTCCAGTAAAGTATAGTGAGTGGGCGGCTCCAGTTGTGCCTGTTATTAAAAAAGATTCCACAATCCGCTTATGCGGCGACTACAAAGTCACTGTCAATCAAGCGTCCAATACTGAAGTGTATCCCCTGCCATGGATTGAGGAAGTTTTAGCCACTTTGAGTGGAGGGAAGTTGTTTTCCAAGATTGACTTGGCACAAGCATATCAACAGGTTTTACTGGATGATGATTCCAAGAAGTATATGACAATCAACACCCACAAGGGATTATATGTGTATAATCGTCTAGCTTTTGGCATCAGTTCAGCCCCTTCCATTTTTCAACGTATAATGGAAACTTTGATGAAAGATCTGAAAGTGATTGTGTATCTGGATGATTTGTTGATTACAGGTCATGATGAACAAGAACATCTAACAAACCTTTGTAAAGTCCTACAGCGTCTTCAAGACTCAGGCTTAAGAGTGAAGGAATGTAAATGTGAGTGGGGACAAACACGAATTGAATACCTGGGCTATGTGATTGATGAAAAAGGGGTGTATCCAATGAAAGACAAGGTAAAAGCCATTCAAGATGCACCAACACCTTCAAACGTAAAGGAACTGCGAGCTTTTTTAGGCTTGGTAAATTATTATGGACGTTTTGTACCAAATCAGAGCACAGTGTTGGCACCAATGTATAGACTGTTGAAAGAACAAACTACTTGGTGTTGGGGGAAAAAGGAACAAGATGCTTTCAACAAGTGTAAAGAATTGCTCACAAGTGACAAAGTGTTGGTACATTATGATCCACAACTGCCTTTGACTTTAGCATGTGATGCTTCAGCTTATGGAATTGGTGCAGTGCTTCAGCACATTATGCCGAATGGTGAAGAACATCCCATTGCATATGCTTCACGGACATTGTCCCCTGCTGAAAAGAAATATTCACAGATTGAGAAGGAAGCGTTGAGTGTGATTTATGGAGTTAAAAAATTCCATCAATATCTTTGGGGAAGATCTTTTAATTTGATAATGGATCATAGACCATTAGTGACTCTGGAGAACATAAGCACTTTCCAATGATGGCTGCCACTCGTATTCAGCGGTGGGCTATAATTTTGTCGGCATATGATTATCATATCATGTATCGCAAGGCAGAATGTCATGGAAATGCAGATGGCCTGTCACGAATTCCACTACCTGAAATTACGGATGTGGGAACCGAAGCCATTTCAGAAAATATCAACACTCTTTTGACAAACCATCTTCAAGAAGCTCCTCTAAATGCAGCACAGATTGCCAGAATGACAAGAACAGATCAAGAACTTTCTAAGGTTTTTCGTTATGTCATGGAGGGGTGGCCAATTGAAGTGTTCTATGTGAAAAGAGATGTCAGTGGAACAGGGATGTCTGTTATGGGGCACACGATTGATTGTACCCTTCAAGTTTCGAAAATCAGTGTTACATGAAATTCATTTAGGACATCCTGGCATTGTTAAAATGAAAGCACTGACTCGTAAATTTGTGTGGTGGCCAAAAATTGATGCAGACATAGAAAGAATTTGCAAGGAATGTCAAATCTGTCAACAGGAACAAAGGATGCCAAGTCACGTCCCTCTTCATCCATGGGAATTCCCGGGTGAGTGTTGGAGAAGGTTGCATGTGGATTTTGCTGGTCCTTTCCTGAACAACATGTTCATGATCGTTGTTGATGCTTATTCCAAGTGGTTAGAAGTTTTTCGTATGTCACAGGTCACTTCTCAAGCTACAATTACCAGACTGAAGAGATT